>CM070521.1:50949317-51304779 GCA_036346375.1 Guadua angustifolia
CAGGCCATTGTTCTTGAGGATCTCAGCGACAGTCACAACAGTGCCAATGGCTGGAACCAAAAATGCCTCAGAAAGAAGCAGTTAACTATGAACCTACTGAGTGAATATTGATTGAATCATAACTTTTTTCAGAGAGAAAACTGATAACATGTGGGCAGCATATGTAGGTTCTATAGTTTAAGAATAACATAAGAGGCTGTGAAAAGAATGCATGCCACTTCGAAGCAGAATGTCAGAATCCATGCATCATAAGGAAAAGAAGAAGGGGCTAGTAAAATTAATGTGAGGTGAGAAGTAAGCATTACCCATCCCCAGAGCAGAGAGTTCAACCTCGTCGTAGGTCTGCATGTACCTCTGCAGCCAATAGTTATATGCATGGATAAGACACCCCAGTAATTGAATCCTTTTTAATCAAAGGATTCATGAAATTACAAAACCACGATGTCAACTTCAAGAAATGAACAAAACATATATCATTGGTCGATTGTTCATGCAGCGTAATTGCGAATAGAAAAAAATGGAATATTTTTAACTGAGTTCATTAACCGAAAACCCAACCAATCCATAAGTTTGATTCTTTTAAAATTTCGTTCTTTATTTTTTCTTCATTTCTAACTAATTAAGTGCATCAACCATTTTTTCTCGATCAAATGCAAGAATCCATGGAAGATCAATCATTACTAGAGGTGGGAGTTGGGCCTGGCCAGGCCGTGCAAGCTCGACTCACCCACGGTGAGGCCCAGGCATGACACAGGAAATACTGTGCTTTCGATGTGTTGTGCTGGTTTAGGTCTTGTTCTGTTGGACGCGTGGAATCGTGGACATCTTTGCCGTCGATTTATTATCGTGGACGACACTAAGGACGAAGAGCGAACATCGACCGTCGGCGACGATCTGGTACTCATAATTATTTATTTGGGGAAAAATAATTAAGTATTAATCATTCATTGGAGAAAAATGCTGGATCCGACACCAAGGCGATAAGGATTGTTGAGATGCAGCACCGTCGTCATCTTCTTCCTTGGGATGGTTAGCGAAGGGTGTTCCAAGGCCGGATCCGACGGCGACGTGGCCGAAGGCCGTTGGATTTGGCACCGAGGTGGCAATGGACGAGGAGGAGAGGGTGGCGTGGGACAATGAGGGAGTTGGTAGTGCGAGAAGGAAGCAGGGGTGGAGAAGGGCGAGAGGAAAGAGAGAGAGAGGAGACAACATAGGTATGTGAAGATGGTGACTGTGTTGGATGGGTTATGGGAGGAGGTGAAGAGGAGATATGGTATTTGGGGCCTCTGGGTAAGGTAATTGATGATGGGTTATATTGTAGATATGATGGTTTTTACAAAAAGACCGCTTCCGTATTGGGCCAACCCAGATACGACCCAGTTGATCGTGCTGTGTTGTGCCAAGTTTCTAGACTCGGTATGGTCTATCATTCATGCCATGCTGGTTCGGCCTAAAATATCCATGCTAGCCCAGCCCAAAAAGGCATAACCCATTATAGTTCTAATCATTACAATCGATTTAGGCCATGTTTGGGGGGAGGGGGGTTAAAGCCAGTTTTAGCTTCTGAAAAAACTAGTAAAGCCTCCAAACGGCTTAGTTTTTAAGCGGTTTTTTATATAAGCCAAAAATCATATATAGCTAACAAAAACCAAAAACTATTTATTAAATTGTCTCTTATAAAAAGCTATAGCCGTTTTTTAATTCAAAAAGTCAATAAACAACTTTTCAGAAAAATTATAATTATCTCAAACAGTCCCTTATTCATTCATATCCCTATCAAATAAAAACTATATGTCCTCGCCGGAAAAAAACATGAATTTCTTCCAAAAAAAAAAAGAAATCTTAGTTTCGTTAGAAATCAATTAATCTGGATGAGACTAATATGAGTGAAGTACGTACCTTGGCGAGGTTGACGTAGAAGTAGAGCGGCTTCTTGTTGGTGGACACCTGGATCCGGTTCTTCTTCGCCGACGCCCCCGCCTCCGCCTCCTCGTCGGCCTCCGCCTCCGCTTTCTCCTCCCCCACCACGGCCACCTCCTTCTCCTCCGGCGCCACCTCCTCCTCCGCCGCCTTGGCCTTCACCACCTCCCCCTTCACCTCCTCCTCCACCTCCTGCGCCTGCGCCTCCTCCCTCGCCGACGGTCTCACCGCCTGCATGGTGGCTCGCTCGATCGCTGGTGGCACGTAGCGTGCGTTGGTGTGGGGGGAGATCGACTGCGAGCGGGGCCCCGGCCACGGGCTTGGGGTGGTGGTGTACAAGGAGAATGAAGTTGATGCGCCGCGCCGGCGGATTCGCGCGGGTGCGCGGTTGCCCGGAGGCCGCGGTGGCTATTCCGGGCGTCGCGTCCATTTCGGCCGGCTTTCAGGGCCCGCCACCGACTAAACGGCATCCTACTTAACTAATCATGAAAACGTTTTTATACGGATCGACGTACGTAGGACAAAAATTAAGCCCAGGAGTGCTGATCACAGCTAACGTGCAACAAACAAGTCTTA
Organism: Guadua angustifolia; assembly: GCA_036346375.1. NCBI lineage: Eukaryota > Viridiplantae > Streptophyta > Magnoliopsida > Poales > Poaceae > Guadua > Guadua angustifolia. The sequence goes on from CM070521.1 coordinate 50,951,814, forward strand.
TGATTTGATTTGATTTGCACTCTGTGTTGGGTGACTAAAGGCGTTTACAACAGTGTCTTGTCGAGAGAGTAGGAGGAGAAAGTATAGCTGTCTTTTAACGAAGAGATGATTATATAGACAATATAAAACATCATTATATGAGTTATTATCTATAATAAACTCTTTTTCGTACTATAATTAAAAGATTGTAGATTCTAGTAGAGACAATCTTAAGATAACATTTATTATAGAAACTGTCTTTACTTTTGTCATTGGATGATATAGAGTAATATATAGACAATAGTTGTCTACTATTGTATATGCTCTCTAAACCTTGATCCTGCAGTGGATACGCGCGCGATAAAGAGTTTTGGACCAATTTTAAAAAGAAAGGACACGAAATGCCTTCTTCTGATTTACTCCAAATGGATGCATGGTCGCATCCGTCGGATAACCGACGGATAGTTTTTCTTTAGGGCCTGTTTAGCAGAGCTCCAGATCCTGATTCTCCAACTCCAGCTCCTGATTCTCTATGAAATCGATTCTCTGGTGGAAGTGATTCTTGTTTGAGAAATAGTTATGAACTTAGTGGAGAGGTTCATAACTGTAAGGTTGTAAGGTTGTGAATCGGGTGAGAAGCAGGTTTTTTTTTGCTCCTAGGCTGCAAGTCAAAAAATATGAATCACTTCCTCGGATTCCTATGTGAAGTTGATTGATTTTTTCTTGTTTGATAGAGCTCCTCAGCTTCTTTATGAGGAAATTGAAGCTGGGAACTTTGCCAAACACACCCTTAATTGACTATCCTTTCGGAGACAAAGGAGTGATGTTTTCAAACACGTGTAGTCAAACTTTTAAAATTTTGACTATATATATATATATATATATATATATATATATATATATATATATATATATATATATATATATTAGAACATATCTAGTGCTAAAAATGATTTAACTAACATGCTTAAAATCTAATCTGAACCTTGGATTAAGTTTTAAAGGTTGAGATTTAACTAACCATTATGTGTGAAGGCATTTACTGCTTGCCACCTCAAATGTACCAATTATCATAAATGCTTTCACACATAGCTAGTTAATTAAATCTCAACCTTCAAAACTTGATCCAAGAGTCCTGATTAGATTTTAGCATGTTAGCAATCTAAATCACCTTTAGCACTAGATATGTTCTCTATATATATATGTATATATGTATATATATATGTATATATATATATATATATATATATATATATATATATATATATATATATATATATATATATATATATATATATATATATATATATATAGGAAGCCTCTTTTTACTCCTGGAGTAATTACTCCCTATCTGCGTATCTCACAATGTATGGGGTATTTCTTGCGATGAAGGGTATGTACGCTGTAGTATACTGAGTATATAAGATCACATAGGTGGTATGTACATTTTTTAGAGGTGGTATGTATATTTTTAGACATACTCCTTTTTATGTGCATATATGAAGGTATTTGCAAAATATGCTAAAAATCATGAACTCCCTTGCAATTTTTCATGTGGCTCACATTGGAGTATCTTATAATTATTGTATGAGTATACCCAAAGTGATAAAGGAGTATTTCAAGTTCGTTTAGGTAGTATTTTAGAGATGGGAGTAACTACACCCGGGAGTAAAAGATATTTTTCCTATATATATATATATCCTATTCTATACGTGCGTGTAGAATAGGACATTCTATGCACTGTATGATAGTAACATCTATGTATACGGATAGTAAAATCTGTTTTATACACTGCGACTTATATTAATATATTACTCTTGTTATCAGTAAGCTACTGGTGAAAACGGTTTATGAATTGTAGCTGTTAATAAAAAAGTTATTGCTAAATAAAAAAATCATACTCATATACAATGCATACTTGCGATGGAGAGATGCAAAGATGCATTTTCTAGTTACACATGAATCTGATTTTTATTTGTTTTAGCCATAACTTTTATTCAAACTCCGATTCATTTAATGAATTTCACCATTAGATTACTAATGTCGAGATGAACAATATGATATAAGTCTCACTAATAAATATCGTATAAATCAAATTTTACTGCCAAATGTACATCAATTTATTACTACATGATAGTAAAATCTATGTATACCGATAGTAACATCTATATATACGGATAGTAAAATCTATTTTATGCACTGAGACATATCAGTGTGTTGTTTTTGTTGTTAGTAAACTACCGGTGAAAATGGTTTGTGAATTGGAGCTGTTAATAAAAAGTTATGGCTAAATAAAAAACAGATTTATGTACAAACTACGAAACACACATGACCGACTAGTAAAAATATCTTCTGGAATGTGTTTTCTAGTTTGGATATGAATCTGTGTATTTTTTGATTTGGCTATAACTTTTTAGATACAACTTCGATGTACGAACGGTTTTCACCTATAACTTACTAATGACGAGAGCAATATAATGATATAAGTCTTGCTAATAAACGCTGCACGGATGAGTTTTTACTGCCATTTTACCAAATGTATCATAACATTTTACTACCACACAGGCTACTGAACCTCTGATATGGTAGTAAAATCTATGTATACTGATAGTAATATATGAGCTAAAACAGAACAGAACTAATGGTTCTTGAATTTATTAATGGTTCTTGAATTGACACGGAAGCTAAAACAGAACAGAACTAATTAAGAAGCACCAAGGAGAAGCAAGTTTATTAAACGGCATGGAAAGCGCAGTGCCGATTGTGACTGTATTTGCATGGAGGCCTGCACGAATGATCGAAATCAGCTCCTGCTCTTCTTGTGTAGCTGCAATGGCATGCGGACACGTTTAAACTAGTAAGTATAAATAAATACTAGGTGGAAAAGCGTGCTACGCTGCGCCGGTTGAATTGCGGTAGCATGCGCTCGGAAAAATAATAATTTTTTATTTTCACAAAACCACCAACCGGTAAAAAATAGTCCAGAGGAAAAAGGGGAAAAATTATCAGAGATGACAACATTATTTTGTCGAGTCTAATACTCTACGTGTTCACTGAGTAATAATACATGTTCGCAAAACCACCCACCGGTGAAAAATAGCGTAGAGGAAAAAGGGTAAAAAATCTTCGATGAATATATGTTTTTTTGCGACCAAAACATGTTTTTCGGGTTTTTGGGGTGGCGAAGACAATTTATCCGAGTTTTTTTGGTTGTGTTTGTTAAAAAAAAAGGGTCGTTAGGACGCGTCGGCGAATCCACGTTGGGTGCTGAAAACATTTTTTTCGTTTTTTTTGGTTGCGTTTGTTAAAAAAATGGGTCGCTATTTTTGGTTGCGTTTGTTAAAAAAAAAGGGTTGTTAGGACGCGTCGGCGAATCCACGTTGGGTGCTGAAAACATTTTTTCTGTTTTTTGGTTATGCTTAAAAAATGGGTCGTCAGACCCACCGGCGAATCCATGGACCGAAAACATGGTCTCCGTTTTTTGGGTCTTTGAAAACATTTTTTTCGGGTTTTTTCATGCGTTTGTAAAAAAACGAGTCGTTAGGACCCAATATTAATCCGTGGGTCGCTATAAATCTTCGAGACGAATCTATATTTTTTTAAAAACCATGTTATGACCGTTGGCAAATCTATAGCTTGCTATAAACGTTCGGTGAATCTGTGTTTTTTTGGTGACGAAAACATTTTATCCGGTTTTTTTGGGTGGCGAAAATATTTTTTCCGGGTTTTTCTGGTGGCAAAAAAAATTTATCGGGAAAACCGGAGAAAGGACCTGAACGTAAGAAGCAGGGACTTGTTTGATATTTTTTTGGACCTGTTCGCTATCTTGAAAAATTAGAAAAGGACTTGTTCGCGATTTAAACTTAACGAAAGGCTTTTCCGTAAAATATCATTCCAGGGACCAAAACGCAAAGAAAAAAAAGTATTTTCATCTCACAAAAAATCGCGAAGGACCTATCCGTAATTTCGAAGAAATGGAGGGTTTTTTTCGCAAAAATGCCAAGTGACACGTGGGTAGCCGGTTGCTCTCCAATTCTTGCGCATATAGGATATGTTAATGATGGCTTGCTTAGTTTAAATTAATGGTACCGGAAAACAGCAGACGTCATCCGACTAGTAATAAGTATATACAGTTTCAGATATGGGATATGAGTATGACGTCGCATCGTTCGCAAATATGGATCACAGCATACTATAGGTGACGCGCAGCAACAAATTACGTGTACTTAGTATATGAACAAGCCGATTGGCCCGTGTACTTGAGCGGTGTAGTGTGGTATTCTATGATATAAGGTATAAATTTTTCTAGCCTTCGAGATCTAAACGTTGTCGCTTCTTTTAACTTTTCTATTAAGAAAACTAGCAGATTTACCTGCGCAGCTGCACGTCTAGATATTATGATATAATTATTTTTGATATGCAACTTTACTTCCAATGATTGAAATACAATTGTATTTATTATATAACTCTAATATTTATATATGATTAAACCGCATCGTTATAATCTAGCCTTACCAAAATAAGTAGTGAGAATCCTTTTTTTGATATACAAAAATAGTTCTAATGATTGAAATATAATTGTATTTGTTATATATGATTAAGCTGCACCGTTATAATCTGGTCCTACTAAAATAAGTGGTGGAACTCTTTTTCTTCCAATTAATGTGAGGATTTGTGAAATTTAGGATTATCGTGGGATTTTCTTACCCTTAAAATGAAAGAAATGTCTTAAATATCACCGGTTATTTATATATGCCTTAAATAATTTGCAACAAAATTCAAATGGAAGAAATGGAGCGGACCGTAGAGGGAGTTGGTACCTGCACTGCATCCGAGCTGTCACTGGCTCGTCTTTTTCCTCTTTCTTCTGCTGCCACGTTAGATGGTCTCTCGTTTGTACTGGGCCCCACCTGTAAAACCGGTATACTGGCTGTACCGGTGAATCTCGGCTGGTAAAGCGGTATACTAGCTGTACCAGTGAATTTCGGCCGGTAAAAAACACTCTGCTGGTTGCCCGGCTGGAATTGGGTAAAGAAAGTAGTAATTAAAACGAGGTAGCAAGCATGATGAGCAGTAGAAGTATATACTTCGGCCGGTAAAAAACACTCTGCTGGTTGCCCGGCTGGAATTGGGTAAAGAAAGTAGTAATTAAAACGAGGTAGCAAGCATGATGAGCAGTAGAAGTATATACTCCCTCCGTTCCAAAATATAGGGCATATTAGAATTCAGAAAAGTCAAATTACATAAATTTTGACCAAGAATTAGTTAAATTATGTACATGTTTAATTTACAAAAGATGTATCAATTGATTCATATTTTACTTATCTTTCAATTATTGTTGGTTTCATAACAATTCATAATATATTATAATAGAAATTAATGGTCAAAGTTTATTTCAAAAGACTTTTTTGAATTCTAATACGCCCTATATTTTGAAATGGAGGGAGTATTAGGAAGCGATAGGAAATAACGGGATTAGAAGAAGAAGATAAGAGGGGGACCTGTTGGTGTTGGTCCGATGACATCATCTTGTCTTGGTTGTATCTCTTCATTTCAAGTGTGGGTGGTTAGGATGGGCGTTGGATGCGGACCTCAGAGCCGTTTCCACTTCCTCCACCTCCGAAAGCCTAGCATCCTCACAGTCGATGGAAACGCTGAATGTCTCCACGCAACGATAATACCGCAACCAACGCAAGTAAAAAGGAATACAATGAACTTCACTATCCATCTTCTTCCGCACATTGACATCCCGTTCAATGATTTTACTATCCTTCGGCTGCTCAGAACGAGAAACAGAAAGAGGGATCAGTATTATGTTAACAAATAATTAAGTAATAGGTCCAACAGAAAAACAAATAAACTAAAGCTAAAAGTATATATGTCACGCGCGTCAGCTCACTTGTTTAATGTCTTAGATTTTCATGTGCATTTATTAAGAGAAAGGGACTACCATGGTAGCATGCCCATTGTAAATCGTTAGTAGCAATATCTCTCCTCAAATCCTACAGTAATATCTAACAAAAAAAATACAAATTTTCAACTCGTATAACACCAACTAGAAAAAAGAACGGAGGCAGCGGTTATTAAAAAAGAATAAAAAACGAGAGCGGTGCTTCTGTCTTTTTCAAGTTGTATAAATATTAAAACATGAATGAATGGTAAACGGTAATTACTTATTCATTTGATTGCTTTCAAATTTGTGCAACTTGTTTTAGGAGAAAAGCATAGGAGCACTGCTTAAAAAAAAACCAGTAGTAACAAGGATGGACCGAGTACTTGTACAGAACAATATCTGGGATGGAATTACTTACTCCAACCTGGCCAGTAGCTAGTGGCAATTAATCCGAGGAAAATAGAAAGAAAACTTGTTATACAACTAGCTGGTGGTAATTAATTACCGGAACAGGGGAAGAGAAAGAAACATTAATTGGAGCCAGCTAGCGACGTGAGTAGAGAGCACGTACGTACCGGCGGGTCTTCTTCATCTGATGAGAGCATTACTTCTACATTTTCCCAGTGCATTTGAAGGGTGGGATGGACGGCGAGTAACGCCGCCTCTGCTTCCTCCACTTCCGCAGCACTGGCAAAAGCACAGTCGATGTCAGCGATGACTTTGTTGAGCGAAGGGAGGTTCTCCAAGCCAAACTTGTCAAAACCAAGGTTGGCATCCCTTAGGAACCGAACTGGGACACGAAAGTCAAGGGATTCAAGGCTTGGCATAATAGTAGTAGCAGTAGGTGCCACGCCGTGCTCTCGTTGGACTCTAAAGTGACAAGCAAAGGTCGTCCTCAGGAACCTCAACTTGTGGAACAAGTCACCAATAATGCTTACTACTTGCGTGTCCTCCGACCACAGCCTGAGGTCACGGAGCTCCCGCAACCTCCCAAGGGTTTCCATGTCCTGCTCTTGCACAACCTGCACGCGCACTTGTAAGAAGGAGAGGTTCGGAACAAGCGACGAATTAATCCATGCCGGCAGCCTAGAGAACACCAAGCATTGCAAAGACAAGTAGCGGAGATGTCTAGGGGAGACAAATCCTGCTTCCCACGTGGCACCCTTCCCTGATGATGTGCCCCTAATATCCATATGCTGGATCTTGTGCAGATTGCCTAGAGACTCCACCAAAGCTCTCTCCACGCACTCATCCGATGATACATCAATCCTAGTGTCGAGCACCCTCAGTTCCCTCAGGCTGCCAAGTTGCTTGATAAATCCTGCAGACCTGTTGAGATCAGGCCATATCCTTAGCTCTTGCAAGGCCGTCAAATTACCAATCCAATCCGGCACTTCTATGACATCATCAGCACGTAGGCACATTAATTGGGTTAGTAGGCCGACGCTCGACGGCAACTCCTCTATGCCAGTTTGATGCAACTCCAGTGTCTGCAGAGACTTTAGTCGGCCGATTTCTTTTGGGAGCTCACCAACAGGTGTATAGTTTAGTCCGAGGAACCTCAGGTGAGGTAAATTCCCAAGATGCTCGAGGCTAATTTTACCTTCCATAAAGCTACAATATTCTATAGCTAGGACACGCAAAACTCGAAAGCTTGGGGATACTACCATACTAGCACTACGAAAAGGCAATAACTGACCTCACACGGTGCACACCCATATCAGCCAGAGGATTTTGGTCTTCCAGTGTCTTTTGAAGAGCTAACCTGCGAGCATTGCTGCTTCGCAGAAATGTTGGTTGCCTATTGTCCAATATAGTAACAAAGTTTTCTTCTCCCGATAAGGAACGGATGAGATCAAGCACCATATCATGAACACGGCAACCATATACGCACCCAACTTCTCGGTACTCTATCGGTTGGATCATACTTCTATTTACGAGCTCGTTGAAGTATGTCTCTCCAACCTCCAATAATCCTTTCCTTTGTTCCTCATGGATGAAACCTTCAGCTATCCACCTCCATATCAAAAGATATTTTCCGATCCAATAATCTTCCGGAAATACGCTTAGATACAATAAGCAAGTCCTTAGATGAGAAGGTAGATGGTAGTAGCTAAAAGACAATATCTTTCTAGTATTGATCTCCACATTATCGTTATCTGTATGGCCAAAACCGATTGAGCTGTACACCTCAGACCACTCCTCCACTGGTTTACTAGCCAACAAACTAGCTATTGTAATGATAGCTAACGGCACACCACCACATTTCTTCAAAATTTCATCATATACCTTTGTGGAGTGATTACAGGGGCACTCGCCTTCACAATCAACGAGTCTTTTGTTGAATAATTTCTCAGAGTTATCACGAGAAAGTGGCTGTAGTTTGTAAACATCACCGACATTTTTGGCAACATCGAAAATACGAGTAGTTGCGACTATTCTACTTCCACAACAACTATCAGCCAAAGCACATCTGATTGTTGTCCATGATTTCTTATCCCATATGTCATCAATGACAATAAAATACCTACACATCCATATTTCAGCACAAAAGCCATGAGTTAGTAAAACTATTTAAAGAATCTATAAAAGTAAGGTGCCCCAAGAAACACTTAAGGTAGAAAGGAACAAAAAGTAAGGAGAAAGAAAAGGTAGGAGGGAGAAACATGCACCGAAGAGGTTTATTAGCGTATTTTTAATGGTTTTATCCATAAATATAGAACGTATTTCATATTTTAATGCAAAATTAGTGAGATGTCCTCTATATACCTCTAATAAATATCCATCTAATTAGGGATAATCTAGTTTTTTCGATATCTTCTTGGTTTATGTACCGAAAAAAATGCGCTTTATAAACTTGGATAGAGAGCTAGAGTAATTCCCTATCTGACGAGTGGGGTCTGATTACCAGCCCGCCCACACGAACCCCTACCGTGTGATGTGTATCCTCTAAATTAAGTGCCTACTATAAATCGCTACCCTTGCTTGCCATGCACATTAACCCTAACCGTAAACATGGCCTCCATTCTCGATTTCTGGAGGATGCAAAGGCTTCCAAAGGTTACGCTTTTAAGAAATTTTGCTTGCTACTGGATATTATACTCTTTTATATATATGCTCTTAAGCCTTAAGCAGGTAATTACTCCACAGATTGAGAGTTAGTAGCCCTCGATATCTTGTCAGGAGCTCTCCTATAGCATGTCAGGAATTATTCCAGAGCTGAAAGTATATTGGCAAATGGTTGCCACTGGAATTTTGGAAATGGTAGGAGAAACTAAAATATTTTAGAGGCAATTGGAAGAATATGTATGGTCGTAAAACACAATTACATAGGACGAAGTAAGTGGTCATAGGTGATATGAAAGAAGGTACTGGTATTAAGAGAAATTTTACTAAATAAATTCTAGTTAATCTGATCCAGTAAATCGAAAAGAATAAATTGTCCGTATTGAATATAGTGTACTGTGAAAAAGCTCGGTATTAAAGCCTGGAATGTAATTAACGAAGTTATAACTTTAAGCTGATGACTCGCACTAACTAGGTGATTCGCGCGTACCTCTTGTTCTCAAGGAATTGTAGTAGTTCATTGATGAGCTGCCGTTCATCCAATATTGTCCAATTAAAATTCGTGTACTTTTGCTTGTCAAGATCAATGAGGATGTCCCTGAAAACTTTCTTCATGTCAGGATTCTGACCGACCGGAACAAAAGCCCCACAATCGAAATCCGGTCTAAGCTTGTCATACACTGCTTTGGCAAGAGTGGTCTTGCCCAATCCTCCAAATCCGACAACGGAGACAATCTTCATCTTCTTCTTGGACGCATCATCCCCACCCTCGGACAACATCTTTATGAGGTCGTCCCTTGGCCCATCAACGCCGACGAGCTGTGCCGCATCTTTGTACATAGCCAACACGCGAGGATCGATGGTCGTCGACGATGCGGCAGGCATATCTAAAATGCGGTCGAGTGTGTACCTGCCACGCTTGTTGGCCACCTCCTGTGCTAGGTTTTTCATTTCTTCGATCGCGTGGCCGATCTGATGGCGAGCCTTGAGCTTGCTGAAGAAGTTGCCAATCTTCTCCAGGAGCCCGTGCTGGTTGGTTGCCTCACGGCCGTCGTCCACGCGCACCAGGAAGGTGTCGATGACATCCTCCATGTCGTAGGACAGCTCCCTGACATCGCGTGCCCATAGCTTGACCTGCTCGTCGAGCTGGTCCCGCGGCACCTCGCCGACCTTGTGGAGGGCAGGCTGCATGCTCTCAAGTTCTCGTGAGAGAGACTCGACTTGTTCCCTGACGCCCGTCTGCAGTTTGTACTCCTCCTTGAGCAGCTCGCCCAGCTTGAGGAGGAGGCTGCTCATGGCTCCTGTCGCAAAGTCCATGCTCGATCGGTGCGTAGCTCTCTTGCTTTGTTAGCTCGAGTACTAATGGTGGTGATAGTGCTTGCTCCTCCGGGGTATCGACTACTGGGGTAGGGAAGAAGAAGTGAGATCGAGAGCCCCACATATATAGCCCGTCCAGTCGTATGACGAGGGCCACTTGCTGTAAAAAAATCTAGGATTTGATAAACATCAACCGGATGTTTTTTTGGTTGAAATCATCCAAATCTAGAACCATTGGATCATTTGATCCAACGGTCCGGTGAATTTGGATCCGATCCTATTATTTGATCCAACGGCCCGGTGAATTTGGATCCGATCCTATGATTTGATCCAACGGCCCAGTGAATTTGGATGTTCGGGAGTATCGATTACATCCGATCGTATGATTTGATCCAACGGCCCGGTAAATTTGGATCCGAAATCCAACGATTCTAGATTTAGATGATTTCAACCAAAAAAACATCCGGATGATACCTATACACTCCAAAAAATCTAGAGTACCGCGTCTCCATACGATCGAGAGCCACGTACAGCCAGTCCAGTCGTATGACGAGGGCACATACAGCCAGTCCAGTCGTATGACGACGGCACGCCAAGAAAAAATCTAGAGTATTGCCCTGGAATTGATGGCACAAGCACGAGAACAAGGACTCCACCGTGGCCAACGAAATTTCCCGGCAGCACCGGTCAGGAACATGATTGATGGCACAAGCATGGGCTACGAGTACTACTGTTTACTACTCTGCTTCTCTTTTGTTTAAAATTAAGTTCAACGGCGGCCGTGATCTGGTTGAGGTTCAAAATTATCGACGTTTGGGAAATAGGTTCTCCGTCAACTTATTTGTTGAATGAGAATTAATAAAGTCCTTTTTTGGTGAAGGGTTTACGTCTGAAGAATGCTTTTAGGATGGGATACTCGGAAAATAGACAAAGGTTTATACTGGTTTGGGTCTCTCGCAGCGGAGATAATAACCCTACTCCAGCGATCTCACTATTGCTGTTAAACTCTTACAGGAAGGCTTGTGTGTATCAGTGTGTTTATGTCTTGCTATCTTTGTTTCTTCTGTGCGTCTGCGTGCCCCCCTTACCGATTCACCGGGAGGGTTTTTATAGCTTGCAATATACTTAAAATAACTGCAGCCGAATAATGCATAAATTACTGCATTAACTGGGGTCGTATAAAAATTTTGGATTATAATCATACTCTAGTGAATTTATAAAATTCTTATAATGGTACTAGATCATTCGTGTTCCTTGTGTTTTTTATTTTAGAAAGATAACAAATAAAATTCAATGCATCTATTGATTTGATTGAGCAAACAAAAAGATTTAAAATTTTAAAGAAGAGATCGAAGCAGAACAACTGGAAGCGCTTCCATAGTTCCATGCATGCATCTAAGCTAGCTAGCAACATGCAGGAGGCACCCTGGAAATTTATTAATGGTTCTTGATTTGACACGAAAGCTAAAACAGCACAGAACTAATTAAGAAGCATCAAGATAGACTAGAGAGCACGGGCTTCCTCTCGACGGACGGAGAAGGAAGTTTATTAAACGGCATGGAAAGTGCAGTGCCGATCTTGACAGTATTTGCATGGAGGCGTGCACGATTGATTGAGCCCATCGAAATTTTTGAAAATTTTTATGGATGGCCTTGAAGCATAGATAATGTTCCCATAAAATTTTCATTTGATTATCAAGCTTGAGGAATTGTAAAAAATTATGACAGTACTACTGTCCTGATAAACGCCTGATAATCAATAAAATTAATTTTTTGAAACTTTTAGAGAAGAGTGTTGAGGCAAATATTAAGCTCTCATAAAATTTATTTATAAAATTCTTATAATGGTACTGTACCATTTGTATTTGTTTGCAAGGAGGCTTGCACGATTGATTGAGCCCATCCAAATCACCTCCTGCTCTTCTTGTGTAGCTGCAATGGCATGCGGACACGTTATTCTATACAATAGTATAGACAAAGCTATATTAATTTCAACATTTCGGATTTGGTCTTCGTTGAGACACTGATTACTCACCCCAGACTTAAAACAGCACAGAACTAATTAAGAAGCACCAAGATATGATATGTAGACTAGAGAGCACGGGCTTCCTCTCGACGGAGAAGCAAGTTGGAGAAGGAAGTGCAGTGCCGATCGTGACTGTATTTGTTTGCATGGAGGCCTGCACGAATGAATGATTGAGCCCATCGAAATCACCTCCTGCTCTGCTTGTGTAGCTGCAATGGCATGCGGACACGTATAAATAAATAAATATGGCTTGCTTACTTTAAATTAATGGTACCGCAAAACAGACTTCATCCAACTAGTAATAAGTATATATACAGATACAGATCTAATGTCGCATCGTTTGCAAATAAGGATCACAGCATACTAGGTGACGCGCAGCAACAACTTGCGTATACTTAGTATGAACAAGCCGATTGGTCCGTGTAATTGAGCCGTGTAGTGTGGTATTCTATGATATAAGGTATAAAATTTTCCACAGCAATGGAAAATTTGAAATGTTGAAATTCATAATCCTCCAAAAATAAAATTGCCAAAACCCGGAGTTACTGTAATAGATACTATAGTGGGGCTATTCTAGACATCCAGAAACAAACAGAGGTCTCTTTTCCTTATTTTGAGATCATGCAGAAAACAAAAATGAATGGCGCCCAGAAATAGGCTCCATCCAGCTTTAGTTTCCGTGTTCAGTCATGCATAAAAGGTTAAGAGAGAAAAAAAAGAAAGATATAATAGCAAATGGTACAGAATATCATTCACACATTATAATTTGCAACAAAACTGTAAAACAAACAGGCCTGCCTTTAAAGATGGAGGAGGGTGGAGGGAATATAAACGAATGCGATGATTGGTGCTAAAGATTGACGAACTAATTAGCGGCATTGAGTTGAGTCATGCGGCGAATAGGGAGCGAACTGTGGAGGAAGTTGGTACCTGCACTGCATGCAAGAAACTGGCTAGGTAGCAAGCATGATGAGTAGTAGAATTAATGGGGATTAGAAAGAAGACACAGGGGGTCCTGTTGGTGTTGGTCCGATGGCATCATCTTGTCTTGGTTGCATATCTCTTCATTTCAAGCTTGGGGTGGTTGGGATGCTGGTCGGTTGCGAACCTCAGAGCCGCTTCCGCTTCCTCCACCTCCCCAAGCCTAGCACCCAAAATACAGGGTTGATTACCTGGCATGATACTCACGATCAATTAGGTTAGAATTAATTAAGCGTAGGGGCTCAAATGAATAATACTAGAAATGTATATAAATTCAAATAAATAATGTCAGAAAAGTATGTGGATTCAAGTAGAGTAACAAGGATTACAGAGAAGCGAACCGGACAAAGTCCGGTTGGCGAGCGAGGCGAGACTTCGCCATGCGGCTGGCGTTTGGCTGCGCTGCAGCAGCAAGACATGGCCTCCACTGTTGCTTCTCCGTCAAAAACAAGGATTACAGAGAAAATTTAAGAAGTACATGACTGCAAGGTTGTGCACGATGATTTTTCCTTTATAATTTACCTAGTAAGGTGCCTGTATGTTGCAACAGGATTCCAAAAGAGGGTGATACATATCATTTAACGTGACATAAATCATATAATAAGCATTAAAATTCTCATACACACATAGTTACAGCATAGCTGGAATGGGTAGTGTAACAATTAGAATAATGTAACATTTTACAATTTGCCTTTTATTTAATTTATTGTGTTATTTGTGTATTTTATTATTTTCTAAATTTATTGGATTTTTTAGAATTTATTTGAATTTATTTTCAATTAAGTATAGTGGCCTTTTGTGAAAACTAATTCTTTATAGATAAAATTTATATAAAGTTTAGTTGAAAATATTTTATTTGAGTTCAAAGTATTTTAAAGGTTTTTCTTGAAATTTTTCTGATACTTTATCTGCTCTAAACTAAATAGTTTAATTAATAGAATTATTTTTATTATTAAAAACCTTAGAAAATGCATATAACAATAGTGGGCTGAAGCCCAGTACTATGCGCACCGAATGGCCCGGTCCAGCACGCCGTTTAGCCGAATTCTAGAGGAATAGATCCTAGCCGTTAGATCCGCATCGCACGGCCCTTTTCAAGCCGTGTGTTTTGTTTTGTATCGACCATCAGATCAAGATCAGGTGGTGGAGATTAGGTCGTAATAGTTTGAATCTTATCCGGATCGTAACCATTGGTTAGTTACGGATGGATTTGTTTATGCCACATGTGAGTGAATCACAACCATTCATCAACGATCGGACAACCCTGGGTTGTCATGGCAGTATAAGACTTGTAGTTTCATGCCAGTAACCAAGACGGAGTCCACCACCGTGTCCGATTAGGGTTCATGCTAAACCTTTGGCATATATTGATTTACAAGAGTAAGAAGAGAATTATATACTATAAATGCAATAATTGAGGGGGAGCACATTCATTTGTGTTGAAATAGAAACATTATTTAGAAGTATTACGAGCAATATTTTTTAAAAATATATTTATTTCTAAATACTTGTTGACATCTGTTCTTGATAGTTTTGTGAAGCAAGTTACTTTAGATTATCTAGTACCATGGGTTCACGACTAAGTTACTTATTGAATATTGGGTACTTTTGTTCTTTACTCAGCAGTATTTGAGACTTGCTAAAATCACATTTAATAATACCATGAGTGTTCACTAGTACTTGAGATTTAGTAGGTTATGCTAAATATAAGTTGATTGCATTACTTTCTAATACCATTGTAGCAATCGACATATGCCTAAGATAATATGTTCCCATTCAAGCTCATGACTATAAACTCAAAAAATCAGAGTAGCTAAATTAAAAAAAAAACTTTCTCAAAGTGGATGCGAAAGACAAAAAAATGAAAAAAGAAAGTATCTCAAAGTAGTACATGTGAACAAATATTATGGGCATACTAGACAAATGTTGTGGGCTTTGAGTGTGATGAATTTGGTTATTATAAAAGTGATTATCTCAAGCTTACTAATAAGAAGTCTAGCTTTTTTCACAAAAG
Source organism: Guadua angustifolia (assembly GCA_036346375.1). NCBI lineage: Eukaryota > Viridiplantae > Streptophyta > Magnoliopsida > Poales > Poaceae > Guadua > Guadua angustifolia. The sequence continues at coordinate 50,967,090 of CM070521.1, forward strand.
TAATTTTTCAGGTAAAAAGATGAAACAGGTACTTCATAAGGCATTTTTTAAGATGGCGGAGGGCGGAGAGCTTGATCTCTCAAGTCATAGCAATGAGGATAATCCATTGACATATCTTGGCAAGGATGATGATGTTGTTGATCTATGTCTCATGGGGAGGAACATGGACAATGAGGATGACGACGATGAGGACACCGGCGACGACAATGAGGAAATAAAGTCTGAAATTTTTGAAGATTTTTGTGCACAAGAAAGAATTTCAAAAGCATTGATCAAGAAGTATAAGACATTAAAATTGGAATATGATGTGCTTCTTTCTACCACTAGTAACAAGGATGATAAATGTGACTCTTGTGTAGAATTGAAAATGAAACTTGAAAAATCATGCAAATCTTGTAAAATTTTGAAAAATAATTTTTTTGATCTTGAGAATGCTTCTTGTGAGTCATGTAAATTTTATAGAAGTGAGAACGCACTGCTTAAATCTATTGTTTTATATTGTACAAAGAGGTAGATTTTAAAAAAAATTCTTGGTAAAAATTACTCTAATATAGAGAATGATGTAAATAGGTTAGCAAAAGAATTTTCTTATGGGACCTCGCTAAAATTAAGAGAAAATTAATTGAACTTGGAAAGCGTCCTTACACATTTTTATACAATAGATAGGGGTGCAAACGGATCGGATCTGACGGATTTCGCTCATTCCAGTATCCTATTCCAAATTTTTCTCGGATATAGAATCGAGATATGGACAAAGTCTGGGATTCGAATACAAATCTGGATTACGGCCGGATCATGAATCACGGAGGCGAATCTGAGATCGTTCGAGATACGGTTAGTCTCGATTCACGAATACTTAGTCGGATAATGCGTGAAAGCGAAACCATATATGTCGCGCATATTAAATACACAAAACTTTACTAGAACCTTGGAGACATATAAGTGTTTCAAATTCAATAATAGTTGCCTTCCTATATAAGAATAATATCTGACCAAGTATAATTTCAATCAACATATGAACTTATATGATGTAGAATGTTTATGTTTATCGGATCTGTTATCGGATATCTATTGCACTCATTTACCGATATTTTTCGGATATCTCGGATATGCGGGTATGGATCGGATCGGATCGGATACTTCTCTTCCATATCTTACCCCATATTTTTTTCGGATAGGCTGATTGAATCCGGATCGAATCCGGATATAACCGGATATCATTTTTTCGGATTCGAATCGGATTTTAAACGAATTCGGTCTTCGGTCGGTCGGGAACTATCCGCTCCGTTTGCACCCCTAACAATAGATGCCCTGATCTTGCTAAATAAAACAATTACTCGAAAATAAGATTAGAAAACTGACAAATGGTGAGAAAAACTTAAATATGATTCTAGATAAATCAAAATGTTCATTCATGAAAGAAGGTCTAGATATATTAAAAATTCGTATTTTAAAACTCCGTTAGCTAAAAAATAAATAAATTTACTGTGCTGGCAGGCCAAACACGCCCCCAGCTGGCACGGTCCAATCTCAGCGGCTGCGTGCTAGAACTTGGGCCGGACATACCTCGTGTTAGTCCGAAATGGTGCGGCCCACATGCCCACCTCTAAATCATGCAATCCGTAATTCAAATCACGTAAGACTCTTTCCAAAGGAAACAACTGGCCTACGATTTGGTTTTTTTTTCTTTCTTTTTTCTCTCTCTCTCTCTCTCTTTTAATCGGAAACCGGCAGCATGCACATCCAATTGGCCTCGGAACCAATCAACAAGTTACCCACGGTAAGCGAATTTCTCAATGAAATGTGGGCCTAATAACCAGCTGGACCACCTGTCAACCGAGCATACATCGGCCCCATGCCCACCACCGAACAGAATTCTGTGATGCATGGAATCAAACTCTGCCAAAAGAAAAAAAAATAGACAGCCATACAAGGTTCAAATTTTCGTTTTGAGAAAATAACCGGACCCAGCCGAAATCCAAAATTTCGGACGAAACTCGGTAATTTCGGCCAAAGTACATTCAAAATTCAAATCCGGTTTGTTTTGCACCGAAATTTTGCCAAAATTACCCAAAATTTCCCGAAATTTTGCCCAAATTGCACTAACTGAAAATTGGTTCAAACGATGTAAAAAAATTTTGAAATTGTTTTCGTAGGTTCCTAACACATTAGAGATGTTCTCATAAAAATTTCAGATGATTATCAGTTCTGTGCATTTTAAAAAATTCAAATATTGGTACTGTCCCGATGAAATGTTGATCGCCAAGTTTGAACCGGATGAAAAATAGTACAAACGAAGTTAGAAAATTTTCAAATTTTTTGTGGAGATTCCTGACATATTTTTTATATTTATGTAAAAATTTTAGATGATGATCAAATGTGAGAAATTTTTAAAAAATCAAACATTGGTACTGTCTTGGTAAAGTGCTGAGCGGCAAGTTTCATCCGAATGAAAATTAGAACAAACGAGGCTATAAAATTTTGAAATTTTTTCTGGATGGTCTTGACACATCCATAATATTCTCATAAAATTTTCATATGATGATCAGGTGTCATGAATATTTTAAAATTTGAACAGTGCTACTATCTTGTTAAAAGGCCGATGGTCAATAATAGATTTACTTTAGCAATAAGAAAGGTTTAAATTTTTTAAAACTTTTACATTGGGGTGAAAAGGAAATTCTTAATATATCATAAAAATTTTGAATCATGATCACGCTCCAGTGAATTTATAAAATTCGTATAAGGCACAGTGCCATTTATGTTCTTTCTCTGCTTGATTTTTGAAATATAATACAACAAATTTAATTCAGTGCTTACTGCATTGATAGATTTTATTGAGTAAACAAAAAAAGTTGAATTTTTTTTATAATTTTATCAAATGGTACTGAGAAAATTATTAATTTGTCATAAAAATTTTAGATGATGATCACACTCGAGAAAATTTATAAAAATCTAACAAGTTTACTGTCCCAATTATGTCCATACTGTTTTTTATTTTTTAAAGATAAACAATGATGTTAAATTATTTTAAACATTTTTTGTATGATGCTAAACTACTAGCGATGGTACCATAAATTTTTCAGACAATTATCAAGCCTGTAAAAAATTTTAAAAATCTGACAGCGTTTCTGCCCAAATTTTAAAAAATCTCAAAAAAATAGTTTTTCAACAAATTTTCATGTAAGATCACTTTATTAGGGGTTATTGGACCTAATCGGCCAAATCCGGATTAAAATCCGTAAATACTGTAGCAGTTACTGTAGCAAAATCAACTTTTAAAAAATTCAATTCTAGTAGGTATATCAAAATTCGGCAGGGGGTGTCAGCGAAATTTTGGTGAAAATTCATTAAATTCATGCGTTTTTTATCCATGCAACCATACATCTTTAAGAACACCTGCAACCCGCTTTCAAATTTCGTTTAGCTTTTGAATTCACATCTTAGAAGTGAGTAAAATCTAAAATTTCAATAAAATCTTATAACATCGGACAAAAGTTGGTCAAAATTCAAAAAGAAATTTTGAAATCCAGAATTTTTGAATCAAAATTCAGCCAAATTATCGAAATTTAGCTGAAAAATGCCAAAATCTTGACAAAATTCAACAGAGAGAAAAATAGTCGAAACAATGTTAATTTTTTTGAATTTTTTGTGGATGGTTCTAAAACATCACTAATGTTTCCATAAAAAGTTTAGATGATTATCAAGCTGTAATAGCCTGAAAATTCTAAAACAAAAGAAAAGTATGATATTTAAATTTGATTGTGAATATTTCTGGATTTTCCGAATATTGTTTACTTTATTTGGATTTTCTTGGATTTTCGGTATGCGAGAAAAATTAAACAAATGAGAAATGAAGAATGAAAAAGAGAAAAGGTAAAGAAGTAAAAAGTAAAAATTTAGAAAATAGCCATGAGAACCACGATTATTCAATTAAATCATTTGAGCCAGCAATTGAAATTTTATGCATGAAGAAATGAAGAGATAAATAACAAGAGACATCTTTTAATCAAAATAATGCATTGTCATAATTAATACAATAATTTGGAATATGAAATGGAGGTGTAAAAATTATCATGAACATCTCAATACAATATCTACCTCTAGTAAAAATATCATAAATTAATAATATGATTTAAGACTTCTCAAAATTTAAAATTTCTACTCTAAAAATATGGAAACTGCAATGTCAGAATTTTTATAAAATAATGGAGCAACATTTTGACTGAAAATTTTACATAAGAATTCTTAGCTCAAATCCTTATGAAAAAAAATTTCAAAAATAATAGACTTCAATTGCTCACAAGGAAAAATTCAAAAATATTTTGAAAACTAGTTAAATTTAAGGAATTATTGTATGAAAACCAAAGTAGTAAATTGAGCGAAACCAAAGAAAATGGAAACCACATACCTTAATCTCTCTACATAAAAAATTCTAGAAAATTTCAAAAGAGATATGTAACAGCCTGAAATTTAATAAAATGAGAAATAGAAATATAAAATCTTTTGCATGAGTTATTCTTGCATTTTCTAATTTTCTTGAATTTTTGTGAGTTATTTTGGTTTTTGTCTATTAAAGAAAATTCAAATCGAAATATGATTAAATAACAAAATGAAAGGTGGAAAATTTTTATTAAAAACTCAATCATGATATTTTTACCCTGAAATCCTGACAACCTTATTTACTTTAATTAAAAATATCAAAAATTAAAACTTATATTAGTAAGTTTTAGAAATTCGAAACAGAAAACCAATAAAGTTAGAAATGTTAATGTTAGAATTTTTATAATTTATTTATCGAAGATAAAAATCTGAAAATTTTACTTAAAGCATTATTAACTCAAATCAATTTGAAAAACAAAATATCAAAAATAAATAAAATCGTTTAGACACTTTAATAAATCAAAAACAGAATAATCAAAAATTCAAATATCACATTGTCAGAATTTTAACAAAATATCTATAAAGAGTATTTAACTGAAAATTTTATTGGCCATGTATCTTTACCTTGCCAACATGGGTAAAACTTTTCAAAAACTCTGGAGATAAATCTCCATCCGAAGCTTGCGGAGTAAGCTTGAACTGTCCAGAACCCTTCTCACTTCAGTGGCTTACAAGTGGGACCAGGCTACTGTTGTGTAGGCCAGCTGTCCCCTGCCGATTTTCTCTCTCTGCCGACTTGCCCCACACGTCAGCCCGTTTCTCGTTCCTTCTCCGTTTTCTTCTCTGCCTCGTTCCCATTCGCACTGAGGGCACCAGAGTGACCAGCTCCTTGCTGGTTTGCTCTCTGCTAGCAACGATCAATTGGGTGAAACCACTAGAGCATCAAGCCCTCAACAGCCACCCAGCTCCACACCTTTCCGGCGTTAGCCTTCATCCTTTGCTCTGGTTGCCTTCGTCAAGCTCGGTAAGGTCACCAAAAGGGAAGATTTCTTGCGCGAAACTCCCTACTTTGAATTAGGCTGTACCAACCGAGCTGAAGCTTCTCTGTGGTCGCAGGAATCCATCCCAAGTGCCAACTTTGGTTCTTTCTTCTCCGGTGGAGCTCTGCGCTCAGTTCTTTCTCCGCCACTTGCGGCGCACGGTGAGAACACCATTTCGCATGCAATTTCTTTGAACAAAGTGCTAAAACGTGATCTTTAGGACCCATTGATGCTCATGGAACCGATAATTCTGCAAAAGAATTAACCTTTAATTGCCTTTGCTCACCGGCCATGGCGACCACCGCCGGAACACGGTGGCACGCCAACCCCAATCATTTACGGCCGAATTAACTTCACCCATAGGTTCGCATAGACTCACTGATGCTTAAGATGCCACCGATTTGACCCCTCCGGTTTTCCCTTCGCCGGCGCGGCTTACCCCCGCCGCCGTCGCCATGTGCGCACGTGGGCGACCTAGCTCCAGTCACCAATAACCACGATTGAACCTACCCCTGTGTGCGCAATCACCTGCTGAACCTCTCCGTGGAACCCATTCGTCCTCTCCGGTGATGCTTCGTCGCCGGCGAGCTCGGGGATGATCTTCCCTGTTCTCTGTGGCTGCCGCGTGGGACCGAGTGGTCAGCCGCTCAGTTCGCTTGACCCTCTGCCGTGCGGGCCCGGTTTGTCAGCTGCTGTGCTGTGCAGTTGCAAGACCCCGCGCGTCAGTCACTCGCGCAAGGATGAGACGCTGCCCAATGGGCCCGGCCGTCAGTTCCTCAGCCCAGCAAAGTCCAAAACCAGAAGGCGTAAAGCTACCTCAAAAGCGTACTTTCTATAAATGGCAAATTTTCAAGTATCCAGCATTTATTAGATTTTAATGCTTTCAAATGTTTGTAACATTTGAACCGTAAATCAAAAATTAGTGAAATAAATTCCTAAATTCGTATAAATTCCTGTCGATTCAGAATATGCAAAAATATTTTGAGTTTCAACTCTGTTTAAAATTCGAATATTAATTTAAAGTAAGAATTCAAATATGCTATACATGGAATTTATTCAAATGAACTCAAAATTATGTAAAACCAATTTTGTTGAAATCCTTATGATTTTAGGAACCTAAATATGTAAAAATAATTAGGGTTCACCATAGGAAATATTTATGTTAATGTATACAGAAAGAAGTAACCCAAAAATCTATTTAAACAATTTTAGTTTTATGAATCTGAAATTATAAATAATGAAATGCATGAATATGATATTCTGGAATTATAGAGTACAGAAATAAAATTCACTAAACAAGTTTCATTAATACTTGAATCAAAGACTAAGAAATATATGCATATGTAAAGAATGAATTACCATAAGCACATAATATATAATATGAAACATAATAAAACATTAAGACCATACTTATTTTATGAAATTGTGTTATTTGAATTTTTCTATTTATTTTCTCTTGCCTTATTGAGATTTATTATTTGCCATGTTATTATTGGACGACGTGTAGAACCCGGTGAGTCAGAGTTAGTTGCTGACGATCGTGAATACGATATCGGCGACAATCAACAAGGCAAGCACCCTTCTTTGACCATGTTGATCCCAGTTTTATAAATGTTTTCATTAAATGTTTTGATTGCATGCGTATATTCATGAAACTCTGCTATATTATGGGTAATGGTAGTTATACCTGTAGACTCATAAAACCTCCTTGATAGGAATGAATTTGTGAACCTTGATAACCCTAAAATTATGGTTAGACAATATCTTATGTCAATTTGGTTATACGCGAGGATTAATAATCATGCTTAGCCATGCTGTAGACTTGGGATCCATCAGTTGGAAATATTGAACAGAAGAAACTTGGAAATATTGAGACATGATGATGGTTATTAGTATTTTGGTTAAAAATGAAAATAAAACTATACTTATGATGCGGGCAATTATTGGCAATAGCCGGATGTACAAGGAACTTGTACATAGTGTAGGGGGAGATTATTGCCCATGTCAAATTAAGGACCGAACTATGGGTTGTTTTCAGGCCAAGATAACCGTACAACCACAAGTGCTGGTATGGGACAGTCTTAACCTATTAAGTTCCTTAAAACTAGCTTTGCACATTGGTAGGCTGGAGAATGGTGTACGCCATGCTATGGGGAAGTGGGACAATCTGGTGTATCACTGATTGTCGTACTATGTACAAATATCTTCTGCCCTGTGGGGAGAAGTGGGACAACTTGGTACATCACCGTTTGTCGTACTAGTACAAATATCTTCTACCGCCGTAGGGAGAAGTGGGACAATTTGATGTATCATCACTTGTCGTATTAGTACAAATATCTTCTACTGCCATAATATGGGTTCACCAGGCTGGTGTAAAGTTAGGATTAAGTAATGTAACGGTTATGTTATGATCGCCTTGCCGACATACCAAAGGAAGTGTGTCGAATGGCCTAGCAAAAGGGGTTGATCATTTCTTGTGGGTAAAGCTGTACAACTCTGCAGAGTAAAAACTAATCGATTAGCCGCGCCCGCGGTCATGGGCACTTGGTAAAGTCATCACATGGTTAGTTGTTTTTATTTTCTTAAAACTCTGGATTCTACCGAGTGTGGATAGAAATTGGTTCATGGATATGGGTGGGATGCCCAGGTTGTGGTTTTATTTATTCGTACTTACATTCCGTTACTTTCATATTAAATTGCTTTTATTTAAATTCTGTTTTGCAATTACTACTTGTTTTACATTTTAAATTAGCTTGTGCAAAATTAGCAGAAGAAGCCTTCCTTTGAATTGGCCTGCATGTATTATAGGATTTGAAAAAGTCTTGCGAGTACGTAAGTACTCAACTTGCCACTGTTGATAATTTTTAGGTGAAGACACAGATTACCCCGACGACACATACGTTGACGCAGGATTCGGGGACTTTGACGATGAGTTTTACTAGGGTTTACCTTGTCAGTTGCCTGTGGGGATAATGGGTTAAAGGCATATTACAAGATGTTTGTCTCCACTGCAGTATTTTACTTTTGGTATTGTATAAGTACTATGTAAATCTGCTTCCGCTGTTGTAATAAAAATAAGTGTGTGGTTGTGATATCAATTTGTAACTGTGCGTACTAGCTACTGATGATGGGACTAGTACTGTGTGCACATGGTACCCATTATTGATATTTATTATAAAAAATGGGGGCCTTACAAGATAAAACTACTTTTTGAACTAATTAAACTCGTGACCAAAAACATCGGGTTCATGTACAAATTGCAACAACCATTATCTAGTCGATCAGTAGCTTGCATCGCCTCCGTTGGTGGACGAAGCCCCACTCGCCACCTCGTCTCGTCTTCTTCTCCTCTCTCATCTGACGATGCATCAAGAAGAACCGAACTCTCTGGATTCAACACGGCTCGGCTTTCGTTGGCCTCAGAGCCCAAGCCACCGAAGCATTAGTCTGGTCCTCCTACTCCACGCGGCCCTGCGTTCCACACCAAAGCATCGCCCAACTCCTTTGCTACTCCTCCTTCCTCTCTGAGCCAAAATGTCAAATCCTCTATTCTTCCGCTATGGCGAACCACTGAAGCTCAAAGCCAGCTCGAAATTCTTGTGATCCAATCACCCATTTTCAAATTCATTCAAGCCTTAGCTTTATCAAGCTCTAAGGAATAAAAGCCCCCAAAAATATTCGGACACTCTCATGCAAAATTAGGCTACCGCCGTGAGCTCATCTTCCCCGTGGCCGACCACCGTAGGCGGAGCTCTCCGGTGAGTTTCCACTCTGTTCGACCCTAAAAATAGAACCCTTGACATCTGTTCATGCTTAAAAGGCTACCGATTCTATCCCTAATGCCTCTATTCGTCTTCTCTGGCTTGCCACCGCCATGGCCGCCACTTGAGCTTGATGGCGCGCCTCTATGCTTCGTCTTCGACCGAATAGGTTCCAACCAATAGTTGCGCTTCGTCGAGCTGATCCTTCTGGTGTCCTCTTCTTTGCCGGAGCATCGCCAGAGCGTCGTCGCCGCCATCCCTTAGCCGTTGCTCTGTTCTCTGTGTCTGCCGCGCAGACCCCACTAGTCAGTGGCTCACGCGAGTCTCCAGTGTATTCGGTAAAAGCCGCTTCCTCTGATACAAAGCGTATTTTCAATTTCAAAGCATTTTCAATTTCGAAATAAATTCAATCTTGAATATCTTGTGTAATTTTAATCAAAATTCAATGAAATAAATTTCATATTCATTTAAAATCCAGAAGAATCTAAATATCCAAAAATATTTAATTTTTGAACTACGGATTATTATTCAATTAAACTTTGTTATAACCCCATTATGATCTTTAATAAAAATATATATACAGTAAGACATAAAATAATAAAATAAATACTCATATAATGAATAGACTAAGATGAATTCAAGTCTACAAAAATATTTGATCCTTGAGTCATAGAATAATTATTAAAATTTGAAATAAGATAAGCATACCATTAGGAACATTATTACACATATGGAAAATATAATTCCTAAAAATAATTAACTAAATTTTCATGTGCCTCTGGAACCATAATAAACTCAAATATACAAAAGAATATTTAAATGTTGAACTCACTTTAAATTATTTGCTTTATGACCACTAGTAAACCTTAATCGACCATTAGTGAAAACAAAAGCATAAAAGCTCATAAAATAATGAAATAATTTGTATTAATTTTTGAAAATAGTAAGGACCCATGTATATAAAAATATTTAAAATAATATTTAATTTGCATTCTTTTAACGAAAGGAAATGTTAATTATAACAATAAGTAAATAGATAATCTATTGCAATTAAAGCTAAAATAATGTCAAACCAACTTTAAAACATTTTTAGGATTGATTTCTGCTAACACCTGAAAAATGAATCAAGAATCATGTATAGTGTAGTTGGAAATTAAGTTTGAATCTTAGCCGATTTAAGGCTACCAATATGATCATTTAAACTACTTCAACTGCAGATAAAATAACCTGTCTAGGTGCTAAAACTTATAAAACAAGTTTAGAAACATTGTACAAAGTTTCTACTACTGTATTCTATAGAAAGAATCTTATTTCATCAAGGTTTGTATATTAATCCTATTAGCTCAAAACCCTTAAGTGTTAATCTCACACTTCATTTTCTTGCCGATTCCGTATAACATAAACTTTACAATGCCACATAAGCTATTTCAGCGATGAATATAATATCGCCTCTAAATCCTAAAACTTATGAAATTAGCCCGAAGAGTGCTCTCCAAAATATAGACCACCCTATTATGAAAAGATAATCTCACTTCACCATGATTTGTATATTAATCTTGTTAATTTAATAACCCTAAGTATCCACATTACTTTAGATCGTAATATGAATGAATAAACTTTGAGTATAAATGAGGAATCAATAATTATAAAGTTTGTATCACCAGAACCTTCTCAAATATCATGCAAATAAGGCCAGTAGCCTAAATCACTAGGTCTAGCCTACGTAAAACTAATTCTGTACGAAATCAAAGATAAAACACTAATCAAGCATAGGCAGTTGTGATCGTTTCAGCCTTTCCATCAACTCGCAGAGTAGCTCGTCTAAATCCAAATTCGATGAAGAATAGCCTAGAAATAATCTTTAAGATATGATCTGCAATAATATAGGAAAATATTCTTATTTCGTCTTGCTTTGAATATGAATCCTAATAGAGCAAAACCAGTAAGTAATAAAGTTGCGAGAAGCATACTGAGAATAGTAAAATCTATAAACCTTGCAACTAATGATTAATTCTATTAATCCAAACAATTTTTGCATCTTGAATTAAATACAATAAAATTAATAAATTCATAAAAGAGCAATCCATGTTCTTGTGAAGAGTTTTATTTGTTCTTTCTATCTATTTTCTTTTTGCCTTTATTGAAGTTAGTATTTTGCTGTATTTTCGTTGGTCGACGTGTAGAACCCGACGCTGTTGATTTCGTCGTTGCCATCGTCAACCGCAATCCTCGACTTTGTCGTAATCGAAGACTAAGCAAGGCAAGCACCCCTTTGATCATATTGATCCCAGTGTTTATTTTCCTTTGTTTATCAAATGGTTTCATGCATACGTTTAACTTTTGTAAATTTGCTATTTTGTGGTATTTGTAGATAACCTTTTGTCTCACAAAACTTCCTTGATATGTATGACATGTGAACCTTGATAACCATAGATTAAAGGATAGGCATTACTTAATGTCATCATGGGTATATGCAATTACATAATCATGCTTAGCCATGCTTTAGAATCAACAAGGTTGATGATCAGATCAAAATTATTTCCTAAAAGCATTGGAAATGGCACTGTTGGTTGTTGCTGGTATTTTGATTAAAAACCCAAAATAAAACTATGGTTTTGACGCGGGTGATTATTGGCAATAGCCGGATGTGCGAAAGGAATTGCACGTAGTGTAGGGTGAAGTATCGCCCGTGTCGGATTAAGAACCGAACATCGTGTTGTATGATTCAAGATATATCCGTACAAACCACAAGTGTTGTTATGGGGCATCCTTAAACCAATTAAGTTATCTAGTTTAACTTTGCATTTTGGAAGGCCGAAGTAGTACGGGCTCTCTTTTTTAAGGTTTGCTCGACGGGGTGCCCTCACCGAGGTGTTGGGAGCCACGCTTGCCAATACAACGGTGTACGCCCTGCCATGTTTAGAAACGTTGTGTTGGGTGTGTGAAAGTGGATCCACGACTTGCGTGTGTGTTTCTAGTTCTATGACGGGGGTTAACGTTCCGGTGCTGGTGCAAAGTTAACCTAGGTAATGTAAAGGTTTTCGTCATGAACATTCTGGCTACACGCCAAGTGGGAACGGAAGCGTGCGGCAAAAAGAAAAGGTCATGACTTGTGGGTAAAGTTGTACACTTCTGCAGAGTTTAAATCTAATCGATTAGCCGTACTCGCGGTCATGGGTGTCTTGGCGAACTAATGCGAGTTAGAAGTTTTGTTATTTTCAAAAGGGCTTGGTATCATTTGTTTTGCATCTGTGCTTTATGTCAAAGGGCCGACATTGATGGATTTCAGGATTTGGATGATTCGTCGCTCACGTCATGAAGGACTGTGAGTGTTACTATGCTTTATTTATTGTTATCAATCAAATTTGCTCTTATAAATTTTATTTGCAAATAACTTGATTTACAAATTCAATTTCGCTTTATGCAAATACCACCTTAAGTCTTGTGGAGTACGAAAGTACTCACCCTTGCTTAATTTGTGGTTTTTAGGTGTAAAGCTAGCGAAGCTTCGAAGGTTTGTTTCGTCACAGGTTGCGGGATCCTTATTGAAGCGATCTTTTCTAGGGATTTATGCCTTGTCAGTTGCCTGCGGGTTGGATGGGCACACTACGAGACTGTGCTTCTTTTGCTGCTATATATTCTGAGTTGTAAGATTTGTTTGTATAATCGTTTCCGCTTAATTAATATAATGTATGGTTGTGATTCCAATTGTTGTAAATGTGCGTACTAGCTACTGATCCAGGGACTAGTACTGCAAGCACATTAGATTTCTATTTTTGCATTCTGTGTAAAAATGGGGGTCGTTACACAAGCTTGACTAATTTTTAAAAATTATGACAGTGCTACGGTCCTGATAAAAGACTAACCGACAAAATTTCAACGAAAAGAAAAATGTGCAAACCATGTTATAAAATTTTGAAAAAAAATTTAGATGGTCCCGACGCATAAATGATGTTTTCATAAAATTTTCAGATGATGATCAAGCCTGAGAAATTTTAGAAAATTAGGACAGTGCTACTGAAGCCTGATCAACAAATTTCAACTGAATTGAAAATGGTACAAACCACATTATAAATTTTTAAAATTTTTTATGGATGGTCCTGAAGCATAAATAATGTTTCCATACAATTTTCATTTGATTATCAAGCTTGAGGAATTTTGAAAATTGTGACAGTACTACTGTATTGATAAAAGCCTGATAATCAATAAATAGATTTGATTGAGCAACCAAAAAATGGTTAGAATTTTTGAAACTTTTAGAGAAGGGCATTGAGGCAAATATTAATCTCTCATAAAAATTTTGGATCATGAGCATACTCCAGTGAACTTATAAAATTCTTACAATGGTATTGTACCATTTATGTTCCTTGTGTTTTTCATTTTTGAAAGATAACAAATGAAATTCAATACATCCATAGATTTGATTGAGCAAACAAAAAGATTTAAAATTTTAGAGAAGGGTTCGAAGCAGAGCAACTGGAAGCTCTTCCATGCATGCATCTAGCTAGCTAGCAACATGCAGGAGGCACCCTGGAAATTTATTAATGGTTCTTGAATTGACACGGAAGTTAAAACAGAACAGAACTAATTAAGAAGCACCAAGATATCATGGAAAGTGCAGTGCCGAAATTCAGAATTCTCCAAAATTGTCAATACCCAGACTTACTGTAATTGATACTATAGTGGGGCTGTTCCAGACATCCAGAAACAGAGGTCCCTTTTCCTATTTTGAGATTACTAGGAAATGCAAACTTGGTTATATTGGGTGTATGTGGTGCAAGATCTTTTTTTGGCCGTAATAATTGTTATTATGTGGTTACCATTTTAGGTATCACTATTTTAGGTTGTCATACTATTTACCAATGCTTAATATTCCTGCTATTGTATTGACACAATAGATCAAAGGAAGATGCTCTGCACTGACATAATAAATCTGTTTTTCCTTTTGTGATTTTTAATACTTATATCTAGTTTGGCTAGTAGAAATATTTATTCAAATGCCTTAGCACATGCTGTTACTATCACCATGTGCTTGCACTAAATTTCAAATTGTTTTTTTTGCAGGCAGAATTGCAAGGAAGGTAGTGTTACCATCAAATACAGATGCTTTTGTTCAAAACAAATAGCTAGTCACATGTATATTAAGTGATCATTTTATACGTACTTGACACCTCATGTGGGTGGAAGACAAGTTGACTCTAGCTTTCAAGATCCAAAAGGGTTGAATTTTGTAAAGGATTGATTGTTAAATGTATGAACTTTGGGTTTTTGGACAAATTTGCATATTTCTAGTTGAATGAATTTGATTACGTGCTGAATGGATGTATTTTGATGGCAGTTGTTGTGTTGAATGGATGCATTAATTGAGTTATTTTCTCTTGTGATGCGGTGAAAATATGAATTAATTATCGTTGAATTTATAATATTACGCAAAATAATGTTTTATCATTGTTTTCTATCTAAGAAATGCATGGAATTCACACCAATTTGGCTTATCCTCGAGGCAATCATCGGCAAAAGTATACCCTCAGACGATCTGTCGGCAAAAGTATACCGTCAGACTATATGTCGGTAAAAGTATGCCCTCAGACGATCTGTCAGCAAAAGTATACCCTCAGACGATCACATCGGCAAAAGTATATCTGTCGGAAAAGATATATCATCGGTAAATGTACTATAATAATGTCGGATCATCGTCGACAAAAATATATCTGTCGGTAAATGTTTTTGCCGAAGTGATTTCTACCGACAGCTTTTTTTTACGTCGGAAAACTTTGCCGAGCGATAATACGTCGTAATATGTGGTTTTTGCCGACAGATGGTCTGTTGTTGAAATTGTGTCATGGTGTAGTGATTTCTGACCGGAGGGATCGAGTATATATCTGGGAGTTAACGTGGACGTTGAGCCATCCATCCACCCACTAACTAATATATGGGTCGGTCGGTGACAGCCATGACCACGTAGCGATCGAATACATCGCATATGTGCACAACTAGGTGGAAAAGCGCGCTACGCTGCGCCGGATGAATTTCGATAGCATACGCGGTTATGACCCGTTGGCAAATTCATAAGTGAATCTGCGTTTTTTTGGTGACGAAAAAAAATTTTCCGGGTTTTTTGGGTGGCGAAAATTTTTTTTCCGGGTTTTTCGGTGGCGAAAACATTTTTTTGGAAAAAGCGGAGAAAGGACTGAACGTAAGCGAGGATCCGGATGTTATTTTTTGGACTGTTTGCTATCTGAAAAATTAGAAAATGGCTTGTTCGCGATTTGAAACTAACGGGAGGCTTTAAAGTAAAAATCAGGGCGAGGACCCAAAGCGAAGTGAAAAAATATCTTTGTCTCTTAAAAATCGCATGAGGACCTATCCGTAATTTGAAGAAATGGAAGGGTTTTTTCGCAAAAACGCCAGGCGACACGTGGCTCTCCGGTTGGTCTTGAAATCTTGCGCATATAGGTAATGTAATGATGCAGAAAACTAAGTTGAATGGAGCCGAAAATTAGGCTCCATCGAGCTAGTTTCCGTGTTCAATCATGCATAAAAGGTTAAGAGAAAGAAAAAGATGCTCGTCATGTGTCCGTGCGATGCAATGTAATAAAAAATTATTTGTAAATAACACTAATCTGATCTGAATAATAATGTTCACTCTGAATATGCAATGGTTAAATGTTTAAATCAATTCATCGAAACATACAAATTCCAAGCACCTGTTTACAAACTCGAGCTTAGAATTATCTTTAATTTCACAAACTTAAATAATAGCATCACAGGACTTGGAATTGTAAATTTGTAACGTCATAATTCAAGATTGATCGATTGACCGAAAGAGACGTCACCTGTTACCCCATGGGTGCAAAGGCATTGAAGAGGTAGGCGTCATTCTTATGTGGCTGCCACTATCAGCAGTGTGTGTGACTCGTACACCTTGCTCTGGCCATACCATAGCCCCACTCCATCAACCAGCTCCACCGCCTCCTCGCGCTCCCCCTGTGAGCGCCTCCCTCAACCTATTGACATCATCTACCGCGGTAAGCTCTAGCGGCGTCGTCACCCTATCTCGCCGCCCACCACTGGCGATCTGCTCCTGCGCTGCATCGACAAGATCAGGAAGGTCACCTATTACCTCCGCTCAATGAATAAGCTCAACACATCTGCAGGAGAGGCAAGAAACGGTGGGGTTATATAGATTCAGCAACCGAGGAGATATCTATAGAATCCAGATTAAGAAATCGTCGAATAAGGAAGGCAACAGAAGGAAAAGAAGTAAGAAGAGACCCAACTCCATGAATCAGAGCTCTGCTTCCTTTGGAAGAGAATCAATCAATTCAATCCGAAAAGCACCGGAAGCCATCCCCGCTGATTCAAATGCTAGATCAATGAGAGAAAGGAAAGCAATAAATGAGTCATATATATTCATTTACCTCTCTCGACGGGATGATCCAATTCAGTCTACCAGGGTGGCAACTGCACACTTCCCACTCAGTCACGCGGGTGAGCACACGTGTTGGGGTGAGGGTGAAGAACGGATGTACTACCACCAACTCCTAATTAAAATTAGTAGAGATAAGAGCAAAGGATACAGAATAGCATTTACACATTATAATTTACAACAAAACTGTAAAAAAAACAAGCCTTAAAAGATGGAGGGAGTATAAACGAACGCGATGAATGGTGCTAAAGATTGACAAATTAAGCGGCATCGAGTCACGCGGCGAATAGAGCCAACATACACGATAATTCAAATGGATGAAATGGAGCGGACTGTAGAGGGAGTTGGCACATGCACTGCATGCAGGTCGGCTTGGATCGGACTGGATTGAATCGATTCATGTGCGTGCCACTTTAGATGGTCTCTCGTTGCCCGGCTGGAATTGAGAAAAAAAAGGTAGTAACTAAAATTTGGTAATAAGCATAAGTAATTAAGGGGTAGGAATGGGGATTAGAAGAAGATAAGAGAGGGACCTGTTGGTGTTGGTCAGATAGGATCATTTTATCTTGGTTGCGTCTTTTCATTTCAAGTGTGGGATGGTTGGGATGGACGTCGGTTGCAAACCTCAGAGCCGCTTCCGCTTCCTCCACCTCCCCAAGCCTAGCATCCTCACAGTCCATGGAAACTCTGAATGTCTCCACGCAAGGATAAAACAGCAAACAACAGAAGTTTAAAAAATGATACTTATCCTTCTCCGCCCGCACATTGACACCATATTCAAGGACTTTATTATCCATCTTCTGCTCACAACGAATAAACAGAAAGAGGGATCAGTATGTTAACAAAGAATTAAGTAAGCCCAACACAAAAACAAATAAACTAAAGCTAAAAGCATGTCACGCGCGTCAGCTCACTTGTTTATTGTCTTAGATTTTCTAGTGCATTTATGAAGAGAAACACACTACCATGGTAGCTAGTGGTAAGGCTATTCCTAGTGCATGGTAACATACCCATTTAATGCATGCCACATAAGCATTTTTGATGATGTGGCAAGAGAGTTAAGAGGGGAGAGAAGAAAACTGTATCTTGAGGAAGATACCACTTAGACACGAAATCATAGATATTGAAACTTGAATCATCTAAGTGGTCTACAATTCATACTCTCATACACATCTAGCATTTAATTCTCTTGTGGGGACTAAGAAACAATCCATGATACCATGCATTGGGATAGTTGTATCTTTTATAATATCATATGATATAGCAGTTTTGGATATTATGACAAGATACAATGCACTGTGAATAGCCTAATTAATCCAAAGAAAATGGAAAGAAAACTTGGAATACTACTAGCTGGTGGAAATTAATTACTGGAACAGGGGAAGAGAGAAAAACATTAATTGGAGCCATTTAGCGATGTGAGTAGTGAGGCCCTGTTTGTTTCAGCTGGAGATTGTGGAAAGCAGCTTTTAAAAGCTGGAAGGGCAACAAACAGCAAACTTTTAATCTAGATTATAACAATCTGGAAGCCAGATTGTAGCAATCCTACAATCCACTCTTCCCCAGCTTTCCTCAGCTTTTTTTTTGCAAAAGACCACAATACCCATCCAACTTCAACCAAAATTACCCACCATTGCCCCAGCTTTCCCCAGCTTTCCCCAACTTCAACCAAAATTACCCACCATTGCCCCCAACTATAATCTGGGTTACCAAACAACCATGAGCTTTCAACCTCCAGCTTTTTAACAATCTAGCTTTTACAATCTAGTTTTTAAAAGTCGCTTTTCTAATCCCCGGTGAAACAAAGCAGGCTCGAGGACGACGTCGCTTCTTCATCTGATGAGAGCATCATTGCATCTTCATATATCCTTTTCATTTGAAGTGTGGGATGGACGGCGGGTAACGCCGCCTCTGCTTCCTCCACCTCCGCAGCACGGGCAAAAGCACAGTTGATTCGAGCGGTGGCTTTGTGGAGCAAGGGGAGGTTCTCCAAGCCAAACTTGTCAAAACCAAGGTTGGCATCCTTTATGAACCGGACTGGGACAGAAAACTCAAGGGATTCAAGGCTTGGCATAATAGTAGTAGTAGTAGTAGTAGTAGGTGCCGCGCCGTGCACTCGCTGGACTCTAAAGTGAACAGCAAGGCTCGTCTTGAGAAATCTCAACTTGTGGAACAAGTGCCGCCCATCCCCACCAATAATGCTTACTACTGGTGTGTACCTTGACCACAGCCTGAGGACACGGAGCTCTGGCAACCTCCCAAGGGTTTCCATGTCCTGCTCTTGCACAACCTGCACGTGCACTTCTAATGTGGAGACGTTCGGAAGAAGTGACGAATTAATCCATGCCGGCAGTTTAGAGAACTCCAAGCATAGTAAACACAAGCAGTGGAGACGTCGAGGGGAGACAAATCCTGCTTCCCATGTGGCACCCTTCGGAAATGGTATGCCCCAAATATTCACATGCTGGATCTTATGCAGATTGCCTAGAGACTCCACCAAAGCTCTCTCCAGGCACTCATCCAATGATACATCAATCTCGATGTGAGCACCCTCGGTTCCCTCGAGCTTCCGGTTCCTTGACAAATCCTGCAGACCTGTTGGCAGTAGGCCATATCCGTAGCTCTTGCAGGGCCGTCAAATTCCCAATACAATCCGGCGGCACTCTCGTCTTACGATCACCACGTAGGCACATTAATTGGGTTAGCAGGCCAATGCTCGACGGCAATTCCTCTATGCCAGTTTCATATAACTCCAGTGTCTGCAGAGACTTTAGTCGGCATATTTCTTTTGGGAGCTCACGAACAGGTGTACATGTTAGTCCGAGGTACCTCAGGTGAGGTAAATTCCCAAGATGCTCGAGGCCGTTTTTACCTTCCATAAAGTCACAACATTCTATAGCTAGGACACGCAAAACTCGAAAGCTTGGGGATACTAACATACTAGCATCACACCAAATGGCAATAAATGACCTCACATGTTGCACGCCCATATCAGCTAGAGGATTTTGGTCTTCGAGTCTACTATGAAGAGCTAACTCGAGCATTCATTGCCAGCATGAAGCGTTGGTTGCCTATTGTCCAATATAGTAACAAAGTTTTCTTCTCCCGATAAGGAACGAACCAGATCAAGCACCATATCATGAACACGGCAACCAACTACGCGCCCAACTTCTGGGTCCTCTGTCGGTTGGATCATACTTCTATTTACGAGCTCGTTGAAGTATGTCTCTCCAACCTCCAATAATCCTATCCCTTGTTCCTCATGGATGAAACCTTCGGCTATCCACTTCCATATCAAGTAATTTTTGTCGATCTCATAGTCTTCCAAAAATACGCTTAGATACAATAAGCAAGTCTTTAGATGAGAAGGTAGATCGTAGTAGCTAAAAGACAATATCTTTCTAGTATTCTCAACTTGGTCTGCATGGCCAAAACCGATAGAGTCGTACACCTCAGACCAGTCCTCCGCTAGTTTACTGGCCAACAAACTAGCTATTGTATAATAGCTAATGGTACACCACCACATTTCTTCAAAATTTTATCATATACCTTTGTGGATTGCTTACGGGGACACTCGCCTTCACAATCAATGAGTCTTATGTAGAATAATTTCTCAGAGTTATCCCGAGAAAGTGGCTGTAGTTCGTAAACATCACCGACATATTTGGCAACATCGAAAATACGAGTAGTTGCAACTATTCTACTTCCACAACAACTATCAGCCAAAGCACATCTGATTCTGTCCCATGATTTCTTATCCCATATGTCATCACTGACAATAAAATACCTACACATCCACATTGCAGCGCAAGAGCCATGGGTTAGTAAAACTATCTGAAGAATCTATAAAAAAAGAGAGAGAAAAGCTAGGAGAGAGGAACATGCACCTAAGAGGGAGTGTATTTTTCTAGTGGTCTTGTTTATAAATATAGATCGTATCTTATATTTTAATGCAAAATTAGTATGATGTTCCCTATATATACCCCTAATATATATTCATCTTTACTTCATATCCTCTATATGTATGCAATGAATATAATACATAGTGATAATAAGTAGGGATACGAAAGAAGGTACCGGAATAAAAGCATAGAATGTAATTAATGAAGTTAACTTTAAGCTGATTCACGCGTACCTCTTGTTCCCTAGGAATTCTCGGAGTTCAACGATGAGCTGCCGTTCATCCAACATTGTCATATTTAAATTCGTGTACTTTTGCTTGTCAAGACCAATGAGGATGTCCCTGAAAACTTTCTTCATGTCGGGATTCTGACCGACCGGAACAAAAGCCCCGCAATCGAAATCCGCTCTAAGCTTGTCATACACTGCTTTGGCAAGAGTGGTCTTGCCCAATCCTCCAAATCCGACAACGGAGACAATCTTCATCTTCTTCTTGGACGCATCATCCCCACCCTCGGACAGCATCTTTATGAGCGCGTCCCTTGGCCCATCAACGCCGACGAGCTGTGTCGCATCTTTGTACATAGCCAACATGCGAGGATCGATGGTCGACGTCGCGGCAGGCTTAGCTACAATGCGGTCGAGTGTGTACCTGCCATGCCTGTTGGCCACCTCCTGCACTCGGTTGTTGATTTCTTCGATCGCGTGGGCGATCTGATGGCGAGCCTTGAGCTTGCTGAAGAAGTTCCCAATCTTCTCCACGAGCCATTTGAGCTTGCTCGGGTTGTCCGTGGGCTCAGTACGGCCGTCGCCCACGCGCACCAGGAAGGTGTCGACGACATCCTCCATGTCGTAGGACTGCTCCCGGACATCGCGTGCCCAGAGCTTGACCTGCTCGTCGAGCTGGTCCCGCGGCACCTCGCCGACCTTGCGGAGGGCAGGCTGCATGCTCTCAAGCTCTCGTGAGAGAGACTCGACTTGCTCCCTGACGCCCTTCTGCAGCTTGTACTCCTCCTCGAGCAGCTGGCCCAGCTTGGAGAGGAGGTTGCTCATGGCTCCCGTCGCAAACTCCATGCTCGATCGGTGCGTGCGTAGCTCTCTTGCTTTGTTAGCTCGAGTACTACTGGTGGTGGTAGTGCTTGCTCCTCCGTGGTATCGACTACTGGGGTAGGGAAGAAGAAGTGAGATGGGGAGCTACATATAGCCAGTCCAGTCGTATGACGAGGGCCACTTGCTGCAAAAAAAATCTACAGTCATGCGTCTCCATACGTCCGAAGTTGCCTCCAGGTAGGGCTGCCAAAAATGTTTCTTTGAGCTCGAATCAAAATTTCTTCAATTACAATAGGTGATAGATTCAAAATTGAAATACGACAATTTTGAGTGAAAAAAGTTAATGAGGCTTGACTCGATGATGGCTCGTTAGCTCGAATTTGATGTAACCACTTAAATGGTACATAAAATGATTTTATACTAAACTATGTCAATTTTAAAAAAAGTTTGATAATAGCTCGTTAAACTCGATAGCCAGCCCTACCTCTAGGCACGCCAAGAAAACATTCCTCGACTGGCCCTGGCCTGGAATCATATGCACAATTAGCCATAGGCGGATCTAACAGTGTGGCAGGTTGGGCTGCTGCCTTATCTAGAATTTATAAGACCTCTTATACCCAGATGTGTATATACTGTATAGTTCAACAAATTTGGCCCATAGGTAGAGCAGGCAGTCAAGTTGAGAACTCTATTGCTGACTCGCTGTGATTGAGGATTTCAAATTTGCTCCATTTATAATTTCTTTCTAGGTCCGCCAACCAGCCAAAAGCACGAGAACAAGGATCCCACCATGGCCGGCCGTGCGCCATCGACTACAGGCCAACGAAATTTCCCGGCAGCACCGGCCAGGAACATGAAAAGCTAGCATGGTCTACGAGTACTACTAGTTTACTACTCTGCCTTCTCCCTTTGTTTAAAATTAATAAGTTCAACGACGGCCTCGATCTGGTCAAGGTTCAAAATGATTTCCCATTTTCGGTGAGGCCGAATTTCTAAATCTATGTGAAATAAAATCTGAAAATTTTCAAATTTCTACAGTAAATTTGTCGAGATTTCGGCTTTTACACTGATACAAAAGAGGTTATATTAGACACTTCATCACTAACTGTTTTTTACGAAAACCGTCTGGGAAAAGGCTCGGACACATCACACATGGTTTGTGGCTAAAATCGTCTATGATGTCGCCCTCATCATAGACGGTTTTAGCCACAAACAATCTGTGATGACGAGTAGAATTTTACAAACAGTTTGTAACTAAAACCGTCTAAGATAAGGTCAGTAACACAGACGGTTTTGTCCACAAATCGTCTGTGATGATCAATTCTGGTAAGCCTTAGCTATCAGTGAATTCTTCAGAACAGTTAAACGAAACATGCAATATTTCTTATAAGAACTAGTTTCTTGCATGCATCACAATATAAAAAAAAATTCCCTACAAATGTTCTTGATGGGAAAAGCCTAGCTAGTCTGATCGTTGTCATCACTGAAGTCGTCATCGTTGCGACCATGGGGTCTTCGCTCGAATCTGCTTTGTCTAGGTCATCCTCCAACTCCCAGCCATCACGATAGCCCGCTGACGAGTCAAAACTATCGTCATCATCCGAGATTGTTGTTGATGGACGCTTCTTTCAACGATGCTTGAGACGAAGGGAGCGGTGCGGCGAGCGTCTGTTAAATTTGAGACCATCGGTGTAAGCGCATAGCGGTAATTTGGTGGATTCATTGATATTGCGCCATGGTACTGTAGCCATTGTCGAGGGGCTTCGAAGGGTGAGGAGGTTCAAAATGATTTCCGATTTTGAATGGGGCCGAATTCAACAACTCCATGATCTGGTCAAAGTTCAATGTGATTTTCGATTTTCGATCGCATCAATTTCTAAATTTCGATGGAATAAAATCTGAAAATTTTTAAATTACTATAGTGAATTTCGCTGAGATTTCGGCTTTTAGGACCGATTTTCATATATTGTTTTGACCGAATTTAACATCAAATTTTTTGTGGTAAATTGTAATACCTTTTATGAGAAATATATGTGAATTTTTTTCAAAAATAATACATATACAAATTATGACATAAAAATAAAAAATAATCGGTTTTAAATATACCACCTTGATATTGCTATTGCCCATATCCATAATTGATGAATTAAAAACAGTTGACCAGCAAAAGCAATCCTCGCTTCGTCGAGTACATGCCTGGAAGTTCATGCCACCTCCTAGCTCGGTCTTGCATCGCACTTCATTTTGAAATGGTTTTTTACTATTTTTTTCTTTTACATCTGCCTCCTTTAGTTATTTTTAATATCATTTACTATTATAAACTAAAGTACATCTGATGTGAAACGGAGGGTGTAAAATAACTCAAATAGCATCCGACTGAGTACGAATGTTTATACAAACAAGCATTGCCTTGAAACTTGCAGCTCATAGTTGAGGCCAAGGTTAAAAATCTTGGAGAAATTTTGGAAATCTCGGTCGAGATTTTGGATTTCGGTCGGAGACGAGATTTCAAATCCATCTGTGATGTAAACATGAGGTATTATGACTGGATTTTAAGTTTTTTGAGCCGAGATTTCGGTGCTTCTTGCCGGGATCTCAGTAATTAATTTTTGGTGAAATCTTGAAAATCCCGATCAGAAAAAGTTGGATTTGAATTTTTTTTTTTTTTTGGATTTCAATCGGTTTACATACGATCCAAAACCGAAATTTAAAACTTTGGCCGAGACAAGGTCGATTTTTGCCAGCAGAACTCACCGGCACAAATCATGGAGCTGAACCCGTCCCGTGACTCCCGTCCGACAGCTGGAAGCCAAACGAAATCCAGAGCGGAGCTGCAGTGGAAGGACGACCTCGGATTTGTTCGCAGATGCGTCGTCGAAGCTATCCAAAACACCCTCGCATGTGCTTGGTTGTCTTTTGGCTTCATCGATGGATGGAACACGACGAGCGGGCAACCCGTACATGTACGGTGCGATAGCAGCCAAGAAAAGATTCATCGACTGGCCCTGTCCTGGAATCATATGCGCAGCTAGCCAAAAGCACGAGAACCAGGACCCCACCGTGGCCGGCCGTGTGCTGCACGCTGTCGTTGACTGACTTTAGATTACTAGCTAGTTTATTCGTAGTCTACATTGTAGAGGCGTGCAGATGTTGAACGTACATAAGCATACACATTAACGTATTCGTGATGTATATTTTTATCTGAAGACCGAGACATGCAGATATTGGCGGCAGCACATTCTCCATACATATAAAGTGCATATATCCATGTCACATTGTTTCTCTAGCTAGCTTCCTCTCACTCATAAACACATGATATACTAGACGACCGCTTGGAGTTGCAGTTGGAATGGAGGGGAACAAGTATGGACTGTGTCCAATCCAACCTTTCTTTGGTGTGATTTCATCTCACTGAATCATACATTGTGAGCTATCGAGCTCAACCAGATAAGCACGCCAAGAAAAGATTCCTCGACTGGCCCCTGGCGGCCTGGCCTGGAATCGAGTGGACAACTTTACTCTAATACTACCAGTCAAAAGCACGAGAACAAGGACCCCACCGTCTTTTGGCTCCATCCATGGATGGAACACGAGTCGACGAGCGGGCAACCCATACATGCACGGTGACACATGAACTTAATTCCCCTGGCGATAAGGCACGCGCACTCTTTCCGATGCCGTTTCCACGCCAGAAAATGCATGCATGGCTTCGCGCCTGCCCGAAACGACCCGCCATCTTCGCACCCAAAGCGGCCTGTCGGTAGTGTGCCCAAAGCGGCCTGTCGGTAGTGTGCCCAAAGCGGCCCGTTGGCCATGCGCCAAGCGTGGCCCGGCGGCGAGCCGACGCAGCCCCAGCAGTGCTCCTGCGCGAGGTAATGGCGGCGCCTCCCGCACAGGCTCCGGCGATTGAACTCGCATCCGCGTCGGTGGCGCAAGCCCGGTGGTGCATGCGGCGGCCGTACCCGTGCAGTACGGAGACGGCTGCGCTTGCCCCGGTTGGTGCCTCCCAGTTTCGGCGGCTGCGATTCACGCCCATGGCCATGTCTCGCATGCTCGACAGCGGTGGCCCCTCGCCGATCGCGCTGCCATCCAGCCGCATCGCCCGTGCAGGCGCCCAAAGCGAGGCACCCGTGGCGCCGGAAGCGCTAGCGGCGGCAGCACATGGCGGTAGTCGGTGAAGGCCCCGTGCACGCGACCACCGGCAACGATGCTAGGGATGCCGTGGCTAGCAGCGGTGCTCGCTCCGAAGCCTGCGTCATGGGCTCTGGCAGTGGACCTTGTGCGCAGAAGGTGGAAGCCAAGCGACGGCTAGAGTTTCAATCCTAGCCGCCCGCAAAGATGATGGGGGTTTGGGCAAATGGGACGGCAGCCCATGCGAAGGAAAAAATGAGACACCCAATGGGGTCGTATGGCCCAGTAGCCATACGGCCCGTTTTTAAGAAATAATTATTAAATTTAGATAATTGACAATAAATCTCAGAAAACTAATTTTTTGTTATAGGCTTCCGTAAATCTTGGTAAATTTATGTTTAGGACAACTTGGAAGTTCATTCTCTGGGTCATTTTCTAGCATTTATTATATGTGCTATAATCTATTTTTTTGTTATTTAAGTAATTCTGAAAATTACTTAATAATTAATAGAAAATACTAGTAAAATATGAGGAAGTCTTAGAATCTGAAGTCCCATATTTAAGTGATATTAGAGCACTCATGTATCTTGCGAATTGCACAAGGCCTGATATTGCGTTCGTAGTGAATTTGCTAGGAAGACATAGTGCAGGCCCGACCAGGAGACATTGGGCTGGTGTAAAAACTTTACTCAGATACCTCCAAGGTACTAAGATCTTGGGTTGTTTTTCTAGAAGAACCAAGACTTGACCATGGTGGGATATACGGATGCTGGCTATCTATCTAATCCCCACAATGCTAAATCTTAGATTGGTTTTGTGTTTCTCTACGATGGTACAACCGTTTCTTGGCGGTCTTGTAAACAGACCCTAGTAATAACTTCTACCAACCACTTAGAGATTATAGCCCTGTATAAAGCCTCACGTGAATGTGTTTGGCTGCGGCGTGTGATTAGCTATATCCAGAAGTCATGTGGTCTTAACACCACGATACCCCCACAATTATCTATGAAGATAATTCTGCTTGTGTTGCACAAATGCAATTAGGTTATGTGAAGAGCAACATCACGAAGCATATTGCTCCTAAATTATTCCACCCTCACGAACTCTAGAAGAGCGGTAAGATAAAGATCTTGCAAACTAAGTCGTGTGAAAATCTAGCAGATTTATTCACTAAGTCCTTACCCAAATCCACATTTCAAAGATGTGTTAAAGGCATTGGAATGAGAAAACTTAGAGAGATGCAGAATTCAAGGGGAGAAAGCCCTTGAACCATAACCCTTATCGTGATCCTAAAGATTCTAATAAAATCCTGAATATTATAAGTTGTACTCTTTTCCCCTTTGTGAGTTTTCCTGAAGTTTTCTCACATGAAGGTTTTTAATGAGGCAACTAGTGCAACATAAAGTGCGAGTGCAATGTACTCTTTTCTCCATCTCCTTTTTTCGCACTAGGTTTTTGAGTGGAGTTTTTAACGAGATATATGCATTACGCGATATTCGCCTAAGGGGGAGTGTTATGAGATAAGAGAGCCTAACTGTATTGGGTTTAGGACTCTATCTCTTTATGGTGTGGGCGAATCCGAACTCCCCTCTCATATCGCTATATATATATCGGGTGTTCCCATTGTAAACAATTAATCTAATAAAAAGCGAAAGAAGATTCCACCTATATTGTGCGCTCTTGTGTTCTTGCTCTTGGATTGCATCTACAAATTTGGTGATTGATCGCGGATGAACGACTACGTTTTACAACTTATCTATTAAAGCCGAGGAGAATGGAGCTCAATCAGCTGTGCCACGTGTCACGTTTTTTTGCGAAAAGACCCTCTGTAAATTTTAAAATTACGTTTAGGTCCTCTAACCGGTTATTTTGCAAAACGAGACTCTGTAGTTCTGCATATTCGCGAACAGGTCCTTCGCTGGGTAATTTTGCAAAAAAAAATACATCTAGGTCCTCTATCAGTAATTTTGCAAAAAGGACCCTATAGTTTCGTATATTCACGAAGGGATCCTCCATCTCTCTTTTTTCAAGAAGAACCAACGAACTAAATTTCGCACCGAGCGATGTAGCGCGAGATCCTATCTAGTATATTATTATGTTGTCTGGATTCCATGCTTCTCAGCGCGTCGCCGTACATTTGCAACAGGTTGCGTCCAATCGCAGCCGTGATGCTCATGCTTCAGCCTGCCCTGCGTTGTTTCGTTCTCTTTGAATTTGCTACCGTCGTGATCGCTGCCGGCACATTCCAAACCTTGCTCATGTCCGTGGATGTTGCCGTACGTGCTATTCGTCTTTGCTCTCTATATATTACTTACTGTGTTGATAGCAGGTACGAACGATACTTCCCTGCACAACAGTACCCGCCTACGTCAGCGGGGACCCTGTTACTGCTGTGTCGATCTCACGCCCTGCAGTTGTTATGAGTTGGCCTCTCCCCCTGCCCAATTGCATTGGGTTTTATTGAACATGTCGAATATCTAGCCTTCTTCGTTACGACTTGACGCATTTCCTGTGCTTGTGTTTAGGAGATCATTTTTGCCCAACTGTCACGACCACGGTTGCCCATGCGAATAGAGCCAAGAGACGTTCTGCTAACCTTTGTAGAGCGCTTGCAAAAACAGGTTAATCTGCTTTGTTCTATTACTGTTATATTCGGTAATACCTATCGGACAAGCCGTTGCTATCCTTAATTAGCTTATGTTTCCTCTTTTATATCCTTCCTTGGTACCGCTTTTCTTCGTCCATGCGTCCGATAGCTTGCATCCCGCGTGAGCCTGTTATGCCTCCTTCCTATTCTTTGCCTACAGAATATGTTGACCTATTGAAAGGTACTTTTATTCTTTTTTCGTTCTTCCTATTCTTCCTTTTCATGTGTGATCTCCCATTGTGTTACATATTACGCACCTACCTTTTCTGATGTCCGTGGTTTCTTTGCTTTGCTGTAGTGACTTACACCGGTCGGTCGTTTTACGCACCTACCTTTATGCGTGCAGTAGATATTCTGCTTTGTTTTGGTATCAAGAGCGTGTTATCTACAGAGCTCACACACGCAGGGCCGTATTGTCTACAATCTCTGTTGCCGTGGAAGAAAAGTATCTTTACCTCCTCATAAGCAATTCCCGCCGCTTTTGCAGAGCCTTATCCGTTTCGACGGAGATCCTCAGGCCAGCAGTTTACAACTCTCTTTTCACTTTTACTTCCCTCGGTGTCAATGTGGACAAGAGCATCAACACCGGCGTTGGCCCTTATGTATTCCGTATTAACGGCGTGGTTCATCATCGTATTGGATCTCTTCTGCCTAGCACCGGTCGTTATGTAGAGCTTGCTCAGCTGTATGTTTATGACACGTCTAATGAATTGCGGAATCGCTTAAATCTATTTGATAACGATGGCCCTTATACAGAACAGCCTGATCCAGCCATTATAGAAGGAATTATCACGATGTTGAATACCTACAATCCTATTGTTCATCAATTTAGGCTTGCTCGTGATAGATTGCTGTCGCCTGATGCTCCAAAAGTTGCTATCAGATTGATTGGACCACAAAAAACAGATGACCATCGTTATAGTCTCCTGGCGACCTCTGAGCTAGCTGTCTTGATAGTTGGCGATATCTCTATTGAGAGCTGTAGATTCGATGTCGTGGTACAGTCACAGTTTTCTGGGTTTACACAAATTTCTCCCGTCCATCTGTTGCTTATGTCTCTACAATACCCCCTGCTCTTCCCTTATGGAGACAAGGGATTTCACCTGGGCATCAAGTTAACAGAGACAGATGATCTGCCTCCTGGCAAACGTGAGGACGTCTCCATGTTGGAGTTCTATTGCTATGAGTGCCACTATCGGGCGATGGCCCTAACCCCTTCACTGCTGCGGCGCACTCTCGATCAGATTTTGTTAGCATACTCATGTATTGAGGCAAGCCATTGTCCTTCCATTTTTTTCAACCAGGATAAACTGAGGTCTGAGACTTTTTTTTAAAAAAAGAGCGGCAGGAGCTCTGCCATGCAATTAAGAAGGTTAAAACAAAGAACAACAGTTAATGTTTACACAATAGAATCTCCGTACAACAAAGAGTTTGAACAACGGAAACAAAGATAGCAGCAGGTCGAGAAGAGTTATATCCTAAAAACAAAAGCGTCGTCGCTGAACTGCTACCCGTGCAATGGGGATATCTCACGGGCCGGCGCCTATCCTGATCTCGAGCCGAAGTGGTCCCTGCTAGGAAAGGTTGTGGTCAGGTTCCTATTGAGATTGCCGAGTTGCCACCCTCCGATCAATGACGTCTTGTGTTATGCAATAGAAAACGGCTTGCGGCGAACTGTATTCGTTTGAGAAAATTCTTGCATTTCTCTCTTTCCAAATATTCTAGAAGGAATAAATTCGGATGCCATTAAATCTCTTGGTGCGAGACTTACGGGGCATTTCGGACCCTATTGGCGGAGAAGCGATGAGTGTGGGTAGAGATGTCGGTATCAAGACGCTCTTGCCGGCCAGTTTTATTGGTAGCAAAAGATATATGATACACAACTACCATGACTCCATTGCGATTTGTCGAGCCTAACGCCACAGCTATTCACCATGTTCACATGTAATGCCAGATGGCTGGAGATAGCAGCCGCACTCCGCTTTGATCCAGGGCAGAGAGCACATGATCGATCTGACATGGTCACGCGTGTCTACCATATGAAACTGTATTAAACATACTCATGTATTAAACATGGGATAAAGCTTGATAATAGATGGATGGTTCCTCATAACCTTCGTTTGCTCAAAAATATTAAGCTCATGTAAATATAGAATGGTGTAATTGAACACATCTTGTGAAGTATCTCTTCAAGTATTTAACAAAGGGCCATGGTTCCGCCGTGATGTCTCTGCATAAATTAGATCCTCGGCATGCTGATGTGCCGTTGACGCGTGCTAGAACTGGTGCCCATGTCAGCGAGGCTTCTACAGCACCTGGCCCATCAAATACACAGCCTCATATATATTAGAATAATAAATTTTGAGGTTATCAGTTTTTATTGAAATTGCTAATTTTCATTGGACAGAAATGGAAATTGGAAATGTCGAAATTCAGAATTCTCCAAAATTGTCAATACCCAGAGTTACTGTAAGTGATACTACAGTGGGGATATTTCAGACATCCAGAAACAGAGGTCCCTTTTCCTATTTTGAGATTATGCAGAAAACATAGTTGACTGGAGCCCAGAAAAGGTTAAGAGAAAAAAAAAGAGAAAGATATAAGAGCAAAAGATACAGAATAGCATTTACACATTATAATTTGCAACAAAACTGTAAAACAAACAGGCCTTAAAAGATGGAGGGAGTATAAACGAATGCGATGATTGGTGCTAAAGATTGACGAATTAAGCGGCATCGAGTCACGTGGCGAATAGAGCCAACATACACGATAATTCAAATGGATGAAATGGAGCGGACTGTAGAGGGAGTTGGTTGAATCGATTCAGGAGCGTGCCACATTAGATGGTCTCTCGTTGCCCGGCTGGAATTGAGAAAAAAAAAAGGTAGTAACTAAAATTTGGTAATAAGCATGAGTAATAATAAGGGGTAGGAATGGGGATTAGAAGAAGATAAGAGGGAGACCTGTTGGTGTTGGTCAGATAGCATCATTTTGTCTTGGTTGCATTTCATCATTTTAAGGACTGTTTATTTCAGTTTTGAATTCTCTAAAAGCTGATTCTAGATTGTAGTTGTAGAAAAGCTGATTATCCAAATGCTGGAATCCAAAAGTACATAAGAAGTGGATTGTGGATTCTAATGTATATGGGTGAGCTGGATTGTGAGAATCGAATTCTAGAATTGTACTGTTTGTTTTTTATTTTACTTTTAAGACCAGAATCTAGAATTAAAAGCTAAAACAAATGGGCTCTGAGGCCCTATTTGGGAGAGCTTCAGATCCCAGCTCCAGCCCAGAGCTGAAACTTATAGGCTAAAATAAAGTGAATTAAGTTTATATTTTTAGTCTAAAATGTAAACAAGATGATCTACCTAAACACTCTTAATGTACTCATGCCTCCAGCTCCACAAATTTACTGAGCTAGAAATACTCGCTTCCACCAACTCCACAGATTTTAGTGGAGCTGGAGCTGTCCCAAACACCCCCTAAATATAACAACGGCTTCCGCTTGCTTCGGAGCCGCTTTCGCTTCCTCCACCCTCCCGAAGCCTAGCATCCTCACAGTTGATGGAAACCAACAGAAGTTAAAAAAAAAATGATCCCACACGTTGACATCACATTCAGAAGTTAAAAAGGTGCGCCCACTCTGACCCGCACATTGGCACGCTGCTCAGAACGAGAAACAGAAAGAGGGATCAGTATGTTAACAAACAATTAAGTAAGCCCAACAGAAAAAACAAATAAACTAAGGTCATGTTTAGATCCCTGGACTAATTGTAAGCTGGCTAAAAATTAGTCCTAATCTATTCAAACAGGAAGACTAATAGGTGGGCTAATTTTTAGCCAACCCCTTAACTAACAATTAATCCATCAGTTAATGGGTGAGAGCTAATTTGAACTAAAAGCATGTAACACGCTGGGAAAAGTCTGAAATTGACTTCCCATTCAAGGACTTTACTATCCTTCTGCTCAGAACGAGAAACAGAAAGAGGGATCAGTATTATGTTAACAAAGAATAAAGTAAGCCCAACAGAAAAGCAAATAAACTTGTTTAATGTCTTAGATTTTCTAGTGCATTTATTAAGAGAGAGGCACTACCATGGTAGCATGCCCGTAGTAAACTGTGTACGTTACTAGGAGTAAATCGTTAATAGCAACATCTCTCCTCAAATCCTATAGTAAAATCTAACAAAAAAAAAATACAAATTTTCAACTCGTATAACACCAACTAGAAAAAGAACGGAGGCGATGGTTATTAAAAAAGAATAAAAAAAGAGAGGTGCTACTGTCTTTTTTTCAAAAAAATTATATAAATACTAAAGCATAAATAAATAGTATAGAATGATTACTTATTCTTTTGCTTGCTTTCAAGTTTATGCAACTAGTATAAGGAGAAAAGTATAGGAGCACCGCTTAAAAAAAACTAGGAGGATCGACCGAGTACTTGTACAGAACATTAATTGGAGCCAGCTAGCGACGTGAGTACACACCCGTTGATGTTGGTCGTCTGATGAGAGCATTCGATCTTCATATATCCTTTGCGTTTGAACGGTGGGACGGTTGGGATGGAGGGCTGCGTGCCTCAACGCACCTCTTTTTTTTTTTTTTTTTTGAAGGAAAAGGCAGGAGCTCTGCTAAATGCATTAAGATAAGGGATAAAAAAATGTTTACAAAGACCTCGAAAGATTAGGAGTTAGAGAGTCGGGCTGAAGCCCGCTAGGCCAACGAAAACAATTAAAGCCAACAGAAAACATACAACTAGAACAACAGAGAACGCTCAAAGCATCTCAAAGGCCACGCTCAACGCACCTCTGCTTCCTCCACCTCCGCATCACAGGCACATCCCGACAGTAGATTCGAGCAGTGACTTTGTGGAGCAAAGGAAGGTTCTCCAAGCCAAACTTGTCAAAACCAAGGTTGGCATCCTTTAGGCCATTCCCAGTAGGAGTTTCATTTCCCAGTTTTCAAGAGTGCCATGTCAGCTTTTATCTAGGTAACCGTGTATCTCAGATTTCATCTAGATGAAATTCTTTCACCTCCCATGAAACTCTCTCTATCTCTCTCTTCATAATTACCTTGCCATGTCACTAAACCTGATGATGTGTCATGTCATTTAATGAGAATGAAACTCAGTTGAAACTTCCATTGGGAATGGCCTTAGGGACTGGACTCGGACACAAAACTCAAGGGATTCAAGGCTTGGCATGATAGTAGTAGTAGTAGGTTCCATGCCGTGCACTCGTTGGACTCTAAAGTGAAAAGCAAGGCTCGTCCTGAGGAATCTCAACTTGTGGAACAAGTGCCACCTATCCCCACCAATAATGCTTACTACTGATGTGTACCTTGACCACAGCCTGAGGACACAGAGCTAGCTCTGGCAACCTCCCAAGGGTTTCCATGTCTTGCTCTTGCACAACCTGCACGTGCACTTCTAATGTGGAGACGTTCGGAAGAAGCGACAAATTAATCCATGCCGGCAGTCTAGAGAACTCCAAGCATTCTAAAAGCAAGGAGCGGAGACGTCGAGGGGAGACAAATCCTGCTTCCCACGTGGCACCCTTCCCCAATGGTCTGCCCCCAATATTCACATGCTGGTGTAGGATCGGATGGCGTCAATCAGAGGGGAGGTGAATGATTGAGCGGAGGCTAAAACAAATATTTAGTGATTCTTTTAAACCCCCTAAATAACTTAGAAAAAACTGCTTCGGTTTGGACAAAACAGATTAACCTATGTTCATTGAAACAGTAATTATGGAAGATCCCACCGTTAGATCAAAGTGAAATTTTAACTGTAGACACTAGATTCAATTTTCAAGCTAACTCAACAAAAATCAGCTCGATCGGATCTACGGATCTAAAGTTATGTTCTTCGCAATTTTACTGAATCAGATGCTAGACCAAATAAAACAGACTGACACACGTTCACCAAAATAATAATTCCCGACGATCCCACAGTTAGATCGATGTGTAATTTTAAATGAATAAACTAGACTCAATTAAAAAACTAATGCAACAAAAATCAACTCGATCGGATCTGTGGATCTTGAGATATTACCTTCGCAATTTGACTGAATCAAAGAATGACGAGAATTAATCCAACCAGCAACAATAGAACCAGCGACAGTAGAACGTTGATGTTGCTCTGAACGTCAGGAAGGTTACTTCATCAACTATCTTCTACCTGCACATGTTGCATGCATACATTATCTTCTAGTCGCCGGAAGCACTCACGCCAGGAGCGACCTTCAAGCGCTAGAGAACTTCATGCATGCAACATAGATCTTCTAGCTAGCGCCAGCACCGCAAGTCTTGTACAGCCGCCGGGAGCAATCTTCAAATCGCTGGAATCACAGGACGTCACGCATGCATGCATAACGGCCGCAAGGAAGAAACGATGCCCTGGCTGCAGAATTATCTAGTCGATCGCCAGGACGTCACCCAATCTCTTTCCTAGTCGCGCATGCTCTTTTTCCCTGCATGCATGCAACCGCCTTCCAGCTAGCACTCATGCATGCATGCAGCGACCAACAAGTCTCCAGCGTAATGCCTTTTTTTTCGCTTCCTAGCCGTCGGCCGCAAGAACTCACGCCAAGGCCAGGACCTCCAGACTTGACGCTAAGAAAAGAAAGTCTTCGGCCAGGATGCAACTTCTAGTCACGCATGTTTGCATGGATGCATCGATGTTGTCCAGCAGCAATCAGAAAAGCAAGCAAATTTTCTAGTCGCCGTTCCTGTTGCCGCTAGAAGAACTCAGGCGCCACGCATAAAAGCGGCGAACATACCAGCCGCCGCCAAAAGCCACCAAAAAGGCCTAATCCATTGATCAGGTTTCCATGTCTTTTTATACAACTCAAAACCCTAACTTCTTATCTCTAATACATGTATGCATATCCACTTGGCCCAATAACACATGGCCCAATATATGCATACAACCCAAAATTCACACATGCACGCAGTCGGCCGCCTACCGCACTCACGTGACTAACCGACCTCGTGTACACCGTTCTCTAGCCCGAACGTCCGTATGACATCCTCGACCACGGGACCTCGATTCCTCCACGAAACCTAGTCCCGAACCTCGGCTCCTCCATGAACCCGATTCGGTCCCGTCATCGACCACGTTAAGCCCTCGAGCAACACCGCACATGAATAAACACCAAGCGAATCCGAGTACAAGTCCACGACTTGACTCAAAGTCAATCCATGCAACCACTCACACGGCGCATTGCATCAAGCAAAAACATCATCCGAAACAAGTTCATCCCAACTTGATCCACATTAGCTTTATTAACTCTTTTACCACTTATTCATCACATCAAAATCTCGCCAATTGTTCATCACAAATATATCATGACGTGTGCCATGATTTTACAGCTGGATCTTGCGTAGATTGCCTAGAGACTCCACCAAAGCTCTCTCCAGGCACTCATCCAATACATCAATCGCGATGAGGAGCATCCTCGGTTCCCTCAAGTTGCCCGGGCCTTAACAAATCCTCAGAGACTGCTTAAGGCGAAGCCATATCCATAGCTCTTGCAGGCCATCAAATTCCCAATACAATCCAGCGGCACTCTTGTCTTCTCATCAGCACGTAGGCACATTAATTGCGTTAGCAGGCCGATGCTCGATGGCAATTCTTCCATGCCAGTTCCATCCAACTCTAGTGTCTGCAGAGATTTTAGTCGGCCTATTTCTTTTGGGAGCTCACCAACAGGTGTATATTTTAGTCCGAGGAACCTCAGGTGAGGTAAATTCTCAAGATGCTCGAGGCCGTTTTTACCTTCCATAAAGCCACAATATTCTATAGCTAGCACACGCAAAACTCGAAAGCTTGGGGAGACTACCATACTAGCACTACATCCAACGGCAATAAATGACCTCACATATTGCACGCCCATATCAGCCAAAGGATTTTGTTCTTCGAGTGTCTTTTGAAGAGCTAATCTGCGAGCATTGCTGCTTCGCGGAAACGTTGGTTGCCTATTGTCCAATATATTTTGTTATAACGCGTGCAACATTTTTTTTGACAAACAGTAAAATTCACTACAGTAAACAGATGTTGGTGTTGGTCCGATGGCATCATTTTGTCTTGGTTGCATCTCTTCATTTCAAGTGTGGGATGGTTGGGATGGGCGTCGGTTGCCAACGTCAGAGCCTTTTCCGCTTCCTCCACCTCCCAAAGCATAGCATCCTCACAGTTGATGGAAACGCTGAATATCTCCAACGCAAGGATAATAGTGCAACCCCCGAAAGCTAAAGAAATGATTCGCATACTTCTCCTTCCGCACATTGACATCGAATTCAACGACTTTACTATCCGTCTTCTGCTCAGAACGAGAAACAGAAAGAGGGATCAGTATTATGTTAACAAAGAATTAAGTAAGCCCAACAGAAAAACAAATAAACAAAAGCTAAAAGCATGTCACGAGCGGCAGCTCACTTGTTTAATGTTTTAGATTTTCTAGTGCATTTATTAAGAGAAAGTCACTACCATGATAGCAAGCCCGTAGTAAACTGTGTACCGGAGTAAATCGTTAAGGCCATTCTCAGTGCATAGTTTCATTTATCAGTTTCTAAGAGTGTCACACCAGCTTTTGTCTAGGTAACCGTGTATCTCAGGTTTCATCTAGATGAAACTCTCTCACCCCCCATAAAACTCTCTCTATCTCTCTCTTCATAATTATCTTGCTATGTCACCAAACATAATGATATGTCATATCATTTAATGAGAATGAAACTCAGTTGAAACTCTCACTAGGAATGGCTTAATAGCAATATCTCTCCTCATCCTACAGTAATATCTAACAAAAAAAATACAAATTTTCAACTCGTATAACACCAACTAGAAAAAAGAACAGAGGCAGTGGTTATTAAAAAAGAATAAAAAAAGAGAGGTGCTTCTGTCTTTTTTTTAAGTTTTACAAATATTAAAGTATTAATAAATGGTATATGATGATTATTTATTCTTTTACTTGCTTTTAAATTTATGCAACTTGTATTGAGAGAAAATCATAGAAGCACTGCTTAAAAAAACTAGGAGGAACAATGTATGGGATGGAATTACTTACTCCAACCTGACCGGTAGCTAGTGGTAATTAATCCGAGGAAATGGAAATAATACTTGGTATACTACTAGCTGGTGGTAATTAATTACTGGAACAGGGGAAGAGAGAGAAACATTAATTGGAGCCAGCTAGCGATGTGAGTAGTGAGTACGTACCGCTTCTTTATCTGATGAGAGCATTAGATCTACCCCCCACCATTGCATTTGAAGGGTGGGATAGACGGCGCGTAACGCTGCCTCTGCTTCCTTCACCTCCGCAGCACGGGCATAGTGACAATCGATGTGAGCAGTGACTTCGTGGAGCGAAGGGAGGTTCTCCAAGCCAAACTTATCAAAACCAAGATTGGCATCCTTTAGGAACCGGACTGGGACACAAAACTGAAGGGATTCAAGGCTGGGCATAATACTAGTAGTAGTAGTAGGTGCTACGCCGTGCGCTCGCTGAACTCTAAAGTGAAAAGCAAGGCTCGTCCTGAGTAATCTCAACTTGTGAAACAAGTGCCACCTATCCCCACCAATAATGCTTACTATTGGCGTGTACCTCGACCACAGCCAGAGGTCACGGAGCTCCGGCAACCTCCCAAGGGTTTCCATGTCCTGCTCTTGCACAACCTGCACGTGCACTTCTAATGTGGAGAGGTTCGGAAGAAGTGACGAATTAATCCATACCGGCAGTCTAGAGAACTCCAAGCATCGTAAAGACAAGTAGCGGAGACGTCGAGGGGAGACAAATCCTGCTTCCCACGTGGCACCCTTCCCCGATGGTCTGCCCCCAATATCCACATGCTGGATCTTGTGCAGATTGCCTAGAGACTCCACCAAAGCTCTCTCCACGCACTCATCCAATGATACACGAATCCTAATGACGAGCACCCTCAGTTCCCTCAGGCTGCCTAGTTCCTTGACAAATCCTGCAGACATGTCTCTAACAGGATATATCCATAGCTCTTGGAGGGCCGTCAAATTCCCAATCCAATCCGGCGACACTCTTAGGGTGCGTTTGGTTCGCTGTACCAGGGTGAACGGAATGGGATGGTACAAGATGGATGGGATGATCCTGGATGAGATGGTACAAGGAGGTTGTTTGGTTGTCTGAATGGGATGGTACAAGATTTTGTTTGGTTGCTTGGATGGAATGAGTGCAGGATGAGTGCGAGATGATGTTTGGTTGCTTGAATGAAATAGTGCAGGATGGTGCGAGATGATGTTTGGTTAGAGGGATGAAGTTTAATTGAGAGATGAGGTTTGTTTGAGGATGAAGCTTGATTGGCCAAGACTCTGGATACAACGAGCAATCTCAACGCGATCTCAAGCGCACACAATAACACAAGACAAATACCCATTTTTATACAAGACAAATACCCATTTTTATACAAGACAAAACACAAGACGTGTAGTTTTGCTCCCAGGTGTTTCTCCTTCAATTGGATAATCTCAAAACCGGTATTTCTCCTTCAATTGGATAATCTCATCCAAGGGTGCAATTTGACCGGAATTCTGCACTCAGAATCATAACAAGAGACGCTTTACAAACAAATTCAGTCGGTGTACTATTTTCGTTGAATCATTTCACAACTTAAAACACTACATTTCTCAACACATGACACTCAGGAAAAAGCTACAAACCTGGTAAATCCAGACATACACATGAGTAGCACATCCAGACATACACATCCATACCCTTAGGAACAAATCCATACCCTTATATAAATTAGCATGAAAAAGGCGACAAAGTGCCAAAGCGGGCAGGAAATGAACAAGACAATGCCATAGAGCCTGATGAGCTGTCTCCTATCAGTTCAGGTTCAATATCAAACAGTAGATGGTCTGGGAACCGCATATAAATAGGAGCTTATGTATGGTGATATAGTGACTCTGTTCCAATACATGAGAAATGGTTCATGTATGCAAACACATAAGCATCATATATCGCAAAACCACATGCTACGCCATCAACATCTGCAGAAACGTGCACATCATGCTGAACAGAACGGAGTAGCTCGGCCCAAGGCTCAGCTAAAGGATGCACAAAGGCGTCTGAATCAGCAACAAGAACCTGCAATCCAATGAAAGAGAACAAACTGATAAGAAAAAGAGAAACAGTTTCTTCTCCTCTGAATTGGAAGGAGATGCAAACATATATAGTTGGTCAGTGCTCAAAGACTAACAGATGGAAACAAGAAATAGCCAATAGTGATAAATTGATACCTCAGACACTAATGGATGGCTAGATGCAGCGTGCTCAGAAGCCTTCCGAAGCGTTGGTCCGGATCCACCCAACAGAAGAAATCTTGTTCTCTTTGTCAATGGCCTCGGCAGCCGCTAACGCGCTGAGAGACGATGGCTTCAAGAATCCACCTTCGTGTTCCGCCACGACCAATGTGCTTGCCTAGCAGGATACAAGAGTTAAGCAGTGAGGCGCAGCCGGAGCTGATCGATGGAGAACAGAAATGGTGACCTGAACGAATGGATGGAATACAGCGGAGGCCAATCAAAATTGCAAGGGGAATTCGGCGAACCAAGTGCCTGAGCTATTGGGATTTGGGAATCTCGCTCAGCAGTGTCGCGTAAGTATAACATGCGCTTCCGAAACCTTGTTCAAACTGCTTAATCCACGACTAGAATTAGCACCAGGGATTCGACGGGAAGGAGCCGATTGGACGAAATGCGTCGCACGACGACACGGACACATCCATCTTGGTGGTTTTGCCAGGAATCCTCCCGAAACTCGATCGATAGAGGACGAGCGAGGCGGATTGAATCGGATGCAAAGGAAGGGAACTCACGAATCTACGGAGCGACTGGGCCAAGGATCGCGAGGCACGGCCGCTGCTCTTCCCTCAGCGCCCCCACCACCATCGTCGCCATCAGCGGGCGCGTGCGCTCTCGCCCGAATCGGAAGAGTGGAGCGGCGCGGGGCGAGGCGAGGGCGATGGGCGCGGGTGCGAGGGCGACGGCCGAGTGGAGCGGGAGCGGCGACCCGAGATGAGGAAGCGAGGAGTTGGAGACGAGAACGCGAGGAGGTTCGGGACCGAATGGTTCGGCGAATTTGGGCGAACGAGTTGATACGGCATATTTAGGGAATATTCTGGGAATCTGTACCATTTCGTCCTGGATGGGATGGTTCCGTCTGATCGGCCAAACGCGTGTATCGATATTAATCACTGTCCGTTCGTTCCGTTCACGCAGTGACAATGAACCAAACGGACCCTTAATGAACCAGCACGTAGGCACATTAATTGGGTTAGCAGGCCGACGCTCGACGGCAATTCTTTTATGCCAGTTCCATCCCACTCTAGTGTCTGCAGAGACTTTAGTCGGCCTATTTCTTTTGGAAGCTTCTTACCAATAAGTACTGTATTTGTTAGTCCGAGGAACCTCAAGTGAGGTAAATTCTCAAGATGCTCAAGGCTGCTATCATTCAAAAAGTAACACCTGTCCATAGCTAGGACACGCAAAATTTGAAAGCTTGGGGATACTACCATACTAGCACTACATCCAACAGCAATAAATGACCTCACATGTTGCACTCCCATATCAGCCAGAGGATTTTGGTCTTCGAGTCTCTTTTGATGAAGAGCTAACCTGCGAGCATTGCTGCTTCGCGAAAACGTTGGTTGCCTATTGTTCAATATAGTAACAAAGTTTTCTTCACCTGATAAGGAACAGACGAGATCAAGCACCATATCATGAACATGGCAACCAACTACATGCCCAGATTCGCAACCACGTAAAGGCTCAAATTCTCGACGCTCTACCGGCTGGATCATGCTTCTATTTACGAGCTCGTTGAAGTATGTCTCTCCAACCTCCAATAATCCTATCCCTTGTTCCTCATGGACGAAACCTTCGGCTATCCACTTCCATATCAAGCTATTTTTGTTTATCTCATAATCTTCCGGAAATACACTTAGATACAATAAGCAAGTCTTTAGATGAGAAGGTAGATGGTAGTAGCTAAAAGACAATATCTTTCTAGTATTCTCCACATGGTCATTATCTGCATGGCCAAAACCGATAGAGTCGTACACCTCAGACCAGTCCTCCGCTAGTTTACTGGCCAACAAACTAGCTATTGTAATAATAGCTAATGGTACACCACCACATTTCTTCAAAATTTTATCATATACCTCTTTGGATTGATTATGGGGGCACTTGCCTTCACAATCAACCAGTCTTATATTGAATAATTTCTCAGAGTTATCATGAGAAAGTGTCTCTAGTTCGTAAACATCACCGACATATTTGGCAACTTTGGAAATACGAGTAGTTGCGACTATTCTACTTCCACAACAACTTTCAGCCAAAGCACATCTGATTTGGTCCCATGATTTCTCATCCCATATGTCATCAATGACAATAAAATACCTACACATCCGCATTTCAGCACAAAAGCCAAGAGTTAGTAAAACTATTTTAAGACTAGCACTAACTAGGTGTTTCGCGCGTACCTCTTGTTCTCAAGGAGTTCTCGGAGTTTATTGATGAGCTGCCGTTCATCCAACGTTGTCATATTTACATTTGTGTAGTTTTCCTTGTCAACATCAATGAGGATGTCCCTTAAAACTTTCTTCATGTCAGGATTCTGACCGACCGGAACAAAAGCCCCGCAATCGAAATCTGCTTTAAGCTTGTCATACACTGCTTTGGCAAGAGTGGTCTTTCCCAATCCTCCCAATCCGACAACGGAGACAATCTTCATCTTCTTCTTGGACGCATCATCCACACCCTCGGACAACATCTTTATGAGCGCGTCCCTTGGCTCATCAACGCCGACGAGCTGTGCCGCATCTTTGTACATAGCGAACACCCGAGGATCGATGGTCGATGACGTTGCGACAGGCTTAGCTACAATGCGGTCGAGTGTGTACCTGCCATGCCTGTTGGTCACGTCCTGGACTCGGTTGTTGATTTCTTCGATCGCGTGGGCGATCTGATGGCGAGGCTTGAGCTTGCTGAAGAAGTTGCCAATCTTCTCCAGGAGCCGTTTGAGCTTGCTCGGGTTGTCCGTGGACTCACGGCCGTCGTCCACGCGCACCAGGAAGGTGTCGATGACATCCTCCATGTCGTAGGACTGCTCCCTGACATCGCGTGCCCAGAGCTTGACCTGCTCGTCGAGCTGGTCCCGTGGCACCTCGCCGACCTTGCGGAGGGCAGCTTGCATGATCTCAAGCTCTCGTGAGAGAGACTCGACTTGCTCCCTGATGCCCGTCTGCAGCTTGTACTCCTCCTTGAGCAGCTCGCCCAGCTTGGGGAGGAGGCTGCTCATGGCTCCCGTCGCAAACTCCATGCTCGATCGGTGTGTAGCTCTCTATTGCTTTGTTAGCTCGAGTACTACTGGTGGTGGTAGTGCTTGCTCCGGGGTATCGACTACTGGGTAGGGAAGAAGAAGTGAGATCGAGAGCCACATATAGCCCGTACGTCCAGTCGTATGACGAGAGGGCCACTTGCTGCAAAAAATCTAGAGTACCGCGTCTCCATACGTTAGAGGATAGCAGCCTGCAAGAAAAGATCGAGAGCCACATGTAGCCTGCAGTCCAGTCGTATGACGAGGACCACTTGCTGCAAAAATTCTAGAGTACTGCGTCTCCGGTCTCCATACGCCAAGAAATGATTCCCCGACTGGCCGGCCCTGGCCTGGAATCATGTGGACAACTTTACTCAAAAGCACGAGAACAAGGACTCCACCGTGGCCGGCCGCGTGCCACACCGACCGCAGGCCAACGAAATTTCCCGGCAGCACCGGTCAGCAACATGATTGATGGCACAAGCATGGGCTACGAGTACTACTGTTTACTACTCTGCTTCTTTTTTGTTTAAAATTAAGTTCAACGACGGGCGTGATCTGGTTGAGGTTCAAAATGATTTCCCATTTCGGTGAGGGGCGAGTTTCTAAATCTCTGTAGAAAAAATTTAAAAATTTTCAGATTACTACAGTAATTTCTGTGAATT
This sequence comes from Guadua angustifolia, assembly GCA_036346375.1. NCBI lineage: Eukaryota > Viridiplantae > Streptophyta > Magnoliopsida > Poales > Poaceae > Guadua > Guadua angustifolia. Next base: position 51,010,444 of record CM070521.1, read on the forward strand.
TTGCCAAGATTTAAGAAAACTTTTTTTTACTGAATTTTTTTAGATAATGGAAACAAAATTCCGGTTTCATCTCTCTTGGAGAGAATCAGTCCACACTTATTACAGACTTTAGAACCAAACACCGTTTCGACAAAAGAATCAAAACAATCAAACAGGATAACCAATCCTGGCCACTAAAAGCCAACCAAATGAAGCAAATAACTACAAAGCAACTGTCTCTGGCTGGGGATAAGTATTTTTTTTTACTGAATTTAACACCAAATTTTTTGTAGAGAATTTTAATACCTTTTATGCGACATAAAAATAAAAAATAATCGGTTTTAAATATACCACCTTGATATTGCTATTGCTATTGCCCATAGCCATAACTGATGAATTAAAGTTGGACCAGCAAAAGCAATCCTCGCTTCGTCGAGTACATGCCCGCAAGTTCGTGTCGCCTTCTAGCTCGGTCATGCATGGCACTTCATTTTCAGCAATTAATTTCCTGTTCGTGTCATTCTTTCTTGCCAAAGAAATGTTCCAGATATACATGCATCTCTATTTAATGTAATTTTCAAGGACGTCTTAATTTATTAAGGTCGTTGTATCTTATCACGATATCAAAGCAAACCGCCACGCTATATGATATTATAGAAGATACAACTATCAATGCATGGTATCATGGATTATTTCTTAGTCCCCACAAGATAATTAAATGCTAGATGTGTATGAGAGTATGAATTATGGGCCACTTAGATGATTCAAGTTTCAATGTCTATGATTTAGGTACCCAAGTGGTATCTTCCTCAAGATATAGCTTTCTTCTCTCTCCTCTTAACTCTCTTGCCACAACATCAAAAATGCTTATGTGGCATGCATTAAATGAGTATGTTACCATGCGAGTATGTTACCATGCACTGGGAATAGCTTTAGGGCATGTACAATAGTAATTAATGAGCCGTCTGTAAGTTGCCACGTAATCTTTATCATCCTATGTGGTATAGAATTAATGAGGAGAGAGGCTACTACAGAGCGACACATCACTATCACTGTATCTGTATCGGTTCTTAAGTTTTTGAAAAAAACGATTGTGATAAATAACCGGAGAGGTGTTAGTAATAATCGATGTCGGTTACGAGATTATAAGTGATTGTGATGTAGCGGGAACATCCGAATCGGTTCTCTACTAAAAGTGATAGTGATGTGCGCGATCATCACTATCATTCTTTTCATAAGTGATAGTGATGTGCGCGTGATCATCACTATCACTATGAAAAGAACCGATTCGATGACCGTCACATCGATATCACTTTTAGTAAACCGATTACGACAAGATAGTTATCACTATCATTCTTTTTATAGAAGCGATAGTGATGACGATCTACATCACTATCACTTGTTGAAAAGAACGGAATTACGATGTGCTCGTGCTTATGTGTAAAGTGATGGCCGTGCACATCGATATCGCTTTTGAAAAAAACCGATTACGATGTGCTCATTAAATTATATATACCACTCATATTTGAACTCTTCTTGTTTTTGCTCGGAGGAGATTTCTCGCCATACAGAAAATAGCTCATATTGTGTGGTTGGAAGCAATAGTTGGGTGAGCAAATTTGAAGTCCTCATGGGTGGGTATTAAGAGGCAAAATTGAAACCCTATCTTGAGGAGATTCCCTCTTTTGCTCTCTATTGCGGTTTTCTTCAAAATGTGAGCGACAATTCTTTCAACCCTTCAATTTTGCTCTGGTAATTTCAATATGTCGTCAATAAAGTTTAGGTTGCCTTTGGAATTGTGTCGTGCTTTCAGATTTCACACTCTTTATTTGACAAGCGCATATCTATTTAATTTTGTAGTGCGATCTCTGTTTATATATATGGAATTATTATTGCTATCATGTAGTAGCTGTTATTAGAGTTTAGGCGGCGTAACCTCGTCTCCCGTTCGAGGTGCTTATTTATAAATATCTTTGAGCGAAAGGGCATATTTATAATGGCGATCTCGAATTGTCCACGTTTTTGGACAATTCGAGGATATATGGTTCGAGCAAGTTCTGGCATGTTGTACAACCGAGTAGATTTGATGGCGTCTCTCGGTGTTCTCCGGATACACACCCTCTTGACTGTTGTCGAGGCGTGTATCACGGAGAAACGTGAGATGTCAGCCAAATTTTCTCGAGTTGTACAACAACAAAGAACACTGGCTCATATATCCTCGAATGGGATTAGGACCTAACCTATGTAGAGATTAGGCGTCATCGTTGGTACCCTTGATTTGTTTAGTTGTAGTAGAAAGATTTGCAAGCTCTTGCACTAGCTATATAATTAGATTATTTGATATCGTTGTTGATGTTAAAATTTATATCTCTTATGAAGGAATTGGCGGAAGCTTTAAACGAGGAAGAAGCTAGGTATCGATCGTGAGTACATTTATATATCTAGCTTGGAACACATCCACTATTTTGCAAAGGTAATATTAATTGAAATGATGTCTCAATATTTAAAATAGCTATAGCTAGTTATCGCTCGATTTTTCCTTAATTTATTGTGCGAAATTTAATTGCAGATGGACCGTGAGGAATGGATGTATCGGAAAAGCCGTGTGAGTGCTGAATTTGAGAGGGGTGTTAAGGAGTTCAAAAAAGTGCGAGAAGACGACATGGTGAGGAGGGTGTAAACTTCATATATTGTCCTTGCATTGATTGCACCAATCGAGGAGATTTAACAACTCATCTCAAATTGAGGACCACGATTCGGCGTGGCCGTGAGGAATTACACATGTTGGATTCATCACGGGGAGGCGGTAGTACCACTCCGATATGCACTGCGAAGATACGGTGGAACGGATGGCGAGTTCTTGATGATATGTTTGAGGAGGATAATTTGGAGCAAATGTTGCGGGATGTGGAGGGTAATTACGGAAGAGAGTTTGAAAAGTTTAAAAGCTTGATAGAAGCGATGCCAAACATTTGTTCACAGGTTGCAAAGCGGAATACACCGAGTTGGGTTCGGTCCTTGCATTGTTCGAGCGAAGGCAAAACACCGTTGGGCGGATACAAGTTTCAATGCACTACTAGTTCTTCTATCGGATCTGCTTGGGAGAAGCGAGTTGCCAACAAGCATTTATGAAGCGAAGAAGCTACTATGTCCCATGGGAATGGAAATAGAAAGGATACATGCATGTCAGAATGATTGCATCTTGTACCGTGAATTACATCGGGGCTGACGTTTGTCTAGTTTGCGGTGTGCCCGGTACAAACAAAAGGAGAAGCGCCACGACAAGAAGCGTAAGAGCCGGGAAACTTGACGGTGAAGAGGTCATCACTAAAGGTGCACCGCCAAGATATTGTGGTACTTGCCCATCATTCCCGTCTGAGGCGGTTGTTTGCAAAACCGAGAGGCAAAATTATTGCGTTGGCATTACGAGTCTCGAAAGGAAGATGGCAAGGTGAGACACCCTATTTGATTCGGCTCAATGGAGAAACATCGATTGGAAACATGAGGAGTTTGGTGCGAAATGAGGAACATAAGATTTGGGTTGAGTCTGAAGCGGAATGAATCCGTTTGGTAACATGAGCGATCGTCCTGACACACGGCGATTCATTGTGTATCTACAACCTCCCTCCTTGGTACATGCATGAAGCGGAAGTATATCATGATGTCATTACTAATCTCGGGACCCAAACAGTAGGAAATGATATTGATGTGTACCTTGCACCATTGATCGAGGATTTGGTAAAATTGTGGAATGAGGGGGTCGTGTGGGATGCGTACAAAGAGCATTTCACCCTACGACTATGGTATTTTGCACCATAAATGATTTCCGGCCCTTGGTAATTTTGGCGATTCTGATCTGAAAGGAGCCAAAGCGTGTCCTATTTGTGAAGAGGCGAGAGTCTATGGTCTTTGAATTCCAAGAAAGCGTGTATATGGGTCACCGTAGGTTTCTACCTCGAAGTCATCGATCTAGTAAGATGGATGACAAATTTGATGGGAAGAGGAAGTCCGTTCGACACCGCAACCTATGAGTGGAAGCCAAGTGTATTCACGTGTAGAGGATATCGATGTTGATGCGGAAAAGTCAGTAAATCTGTTAGATCCTAGGACCATTTGGAAGAAGAGGTCAATATGCGGGACTTCCGTCTTGGAAGGAGTTAGATGTCGGCATTGTATTGATGTCATGCATGTTGAGAAGAATGTCTGCGACAACTTGGTTGGCATCTCTTGAACATACAGGAAGACCAAAGATGGTGTCAATGCTCGTCGCGACATGGCCTACATGGAATCGAGGCCCAGACTTGCGGTGATAGAGGAGGATGGAAAAGGCCGTACATCCTGCTTGCATGCTACACCTGTCCAAGAAGGAGAAAGAAGATCTCTGCAAATGTCTCCAAAGTATTAAAGTTCCATCGGCTACTCATGAACATTAAGAAGCTTGTGTCTATGGATGACTTGAAGTTGTTGGGCATGAAGTCCCATAGCGCCATGTCTTGATGATTAAATGCTCCGGTTGCAATCCGAAATATTCTCCCGAGAGGATGTCGGGTTGGCAATCACAAAGTTGTGTTATTTCTTCAATGCGATCTCTGCAAAGTTATTGACCCGATGTACTAGACAACTTACTGAGTGAGGTGGTGCGCGACTCTGTGTCACCTTGAGATGCATTTCCACCGTCGTTCTTTGGCGTAATGGTCCACCTTGTTGTTCACCTTGTCGAGAGATTAAGATATGTGGACCCGCTTTCCTCGTTACATGTATCCGTTCGAGAGGTACATAGGTATATTAAAGTCGTGCGTGAGAATCGGTTGGCTTGAGGTAGTATTGTTGAATGTTATGGGGTGAAGAGGTTATTGAGTTTTGCGTGGACTACGGGTAAAGACAAGCAATCGGTGTTCTGTATCTCGTCATGAGGCGAGACTTCTTTGGTAAAGGAACCGTTGGGTCCAAACTAATGAGTCAGGGTTTGATATGTATTGCAAGGCGCATTTCACGATCTTGAGAATAAGCGAGGTTAGATCCATACATCGGCGACATAAGTTGATATTACGGAAGAGAATCCACAAATGGATGAGCTTTCCATCGCACTAGAAACACAATGATCGATTCCTCACATGGTTCAAAAGAAAAGCGGAGGTCTCCTTCTTGAGAATGTAAAATGGTTGGTGACGGACCAAGATTTAATGTCTGGACATGGCGAGTGCGATATTAATGGTTACACCTTTTACATCGAGAGTCAAGATGCCAAAGTCTTGTCCAAAAGCGAGTGGTGTGAGTATAAATGCTTTCTCGATGATCATCACTTTCAGCAGTATCAACCGCAATGAACTCCTACTATGGGATGATCGAAGAAATTTGGGAGCTCGATTACGGAATATACCAAGTTCCATTGTTCGATGTAAGTGGATGCGACTTCCACATGGAGTGAAGGTCGACAAGAGAGGCTTTACTATTGTGGATCTCGATGAGACTCGCCTACAAAGATGATCCGTTTGTCCTTGAAGCAAGCAACTCAAGTCTTTCGTGCGCGATCCGGCCAATCCAAGGTTGCGTCGTTCTTCATGGCAAGAGGCGGATCGTAGGAGTTGAAGATGTTGTAGATGAAGAAGAGTATAACCAATTCGATGAGATACCTTCATTTGCGAGATGGGGCTTGTCTTAGCGGGGATGGCGACACACATGGAGCCAATTACATGCGAGTAGATCATCATGAAGGGCAATATTGTAAATAAATGGACTATTATAATGTATGTAAAATAGTATTGTAAATCCAAGGTGATTAATTGCTGTTTGGAGGCTTGATGGAAATGCATGCCATTTCTCTTTATACTGCACTTTGTGCCATAATTTGTGAAAGAAAATTCCATTCGATTGAAATTATTGTTGGGAAAGCTTGTAAATAGTCGAAAGTTCATTTCGGAAATTTTCTTACAATTCAGATTAATTTGAAAAAGTTTTGACTTTTCTCGCTTTTCGCACAAATCATGTCTCTGAAATGAATTTTGGCATATTTCTTGAATGAAGTCGCTTTTTCCAAAAATTATTTTATGAAAAGTTTTGCGGTATCTGAAATATGTTTCTTCAAAATTTCTAGTAATTTCAACAATGTATGACAAAGTTATGGCATTTTCTCTCTTTGATGAAATGCTGAAAATTCAGAACTTGCGGATATGCGAAAGGAATAGTGCAATAAACTACATCGATTATCGGTTTTATTAAAAAAAGTAATCTTGACGACTAACATCGATGTTCTATTAGAAAAGTGATGATCAAGCATCGATGTCGGTTTTATTAAAAGAGTGATACTAATGATGAAGCATCGATGTCGGTTTTCTTAAAAGAGTGATACTAATGATAAAACATCGATGTCGGTTTTATTAAAAAGTGATACTAATGACTAACATCGGGGTTCTATTAGAAAAGTGATGATAAAGCATCGATGTCGGTTTTCTCAAAAGAGTGATACTAATGATTAAGCATCGATGTCGGTTTTCTTAAAAAGTGATACTAATGATAAAACATCAGTATCGGTTTTATTAAAAAAGTGATACTAATGACTAACATCGGGGTTCTATTAGAAAAGTGATGATAAAGCATCAGTATCGGTTTTTCTCAAAAGAGTGATACTAATGATTAAGCATCGATGTCGGTTTTCTTAAAAGAGTGATACTAATGATAAAACATCGATTATCGGTTTTATTAAAAAGTGATACTAATGACTAACATCGTGGTTCTATTAGAAAAGTGATGATAAAGCATCGATGTCGGTTTTCTCAAAAGAGTGATACTAATGATTAAGCATCGATGTCGGTTTTCTTAAAAGAGTGATACTAATGATAAAACATCGATTATCGGTTTTATTAAAAAGTGATACTAATGACTAACATCGTGGTTCTATTAGAAAAGTGATGATAAAGCATCGATGTCGGTTTTCTCAAAAAGTGATACTAATGATTAAGCATCGATGTCGGTTTTCTTAAAAAGTGATACTAATGACTAACGCAATTCTTAAAACCTCTACAGCATAACCATTCATGACCCTTCTCCTCCAGCGCTTCTAGCCGCCCGCCTTCGCCTTCTCGCCTCCGCCCGTCGCCACGCCGCTTAACCCTAGCCAGCCGAAAGTGTGATGCCGCCGCCTTCACGCCTCACGCCCGTCGACGCCGATGACGCCGCCGCTTGCCGCCCGTCGACGTCGCCGACGCCACGCCACCCACCGCCCGACGCCGACGCCGCCCCCACTCCCTCCCGCTTTGACGCCGACACCGCTTCACGCCCCATGACCCCCACCGCTCGGTGCCCTCGACGCCGCAGCCAGACCCACTCCCGGTGGCCTTGGCGCCGACGTCGCCCCATCGTCGCCCCACACCGCAGCCCTACGAATTCTGTAATGCAAAATCTCGTCTTGATATTGGCATGTTCACAGTGAAAAATCTCGTCTTGATATTGGCATGTTCACATGTTCACAGTGAAAATCTTTTATGCCTTGGGGTTCAGATTACTCTCTTCTTGTTCTGCTGCCTGTGGGGTTGAGATTGGTATTGCCTCTGTGATGATTATAGGGTAGAATTGATATTGGCAATTTATTTTGAGAATAAGGCCTTGAACTGGTAGACTTAGATGCATTAGAAGTTTTTGATTATTTCACTGTTTGATAGTCAGATTGTTAATCTAGTTCAGTTTTGGCTTATATGTGACTATTGCTTATGATTCATCAATTCGGTTAGCAGCTTGTTGATCAGATTCTGTATATGCTCCAGTAGCTTTTCTTGTTCAATTAGCCTACTGATCTGGATCTTGTTGATAAAAGTAATAAACTGCAGATACTACATTCTGTCTATTGGGTTAGTTACTTCTTATGTTGGCAGGTTACAATAAGCTATATTGACATGATTAGTATATCTCACTTATATATTAATTTGGATACATACTGCTCTGAATTTAATTGAGGACTTTACATAACAAATGAATCTTGATATCAATTCCATTTGTGCATGTTAAGGTGGTAAGGGTTTGAGGCCTTATTCGCTCAATTTATTGTCTTGCCCATTCATGAGTAAGGTTGAAGATTTATAATCTTCAAACCAAACCCTAAAATCTGAGAGCAATCACATATTATTTCCTCCACACTACCATAGTAGACATGATTCTTTTCATGAATGCCATAGTCTACATAATTTATTTCATCTTCTCAAATATGTTAGTATGGTCATTCTTGAATCATGTATATGTTCTCATATTGTTGTATGGAATAATATATAAAAACTTGCTCTTATGTCAGCTCTGTACAAACATGGAAATTGGCTGTGAGTCCATCTCGATTAGTAAATAACAACATATTAAGTACTGGTGGATGCAATAGTTAAATTCTAGCTTCGTATTACATTTGAAACACAAACCAAATAACGAGATAGTTCTTTGTTTAAATTTGAATTCATTGTCATAAGTCGATCGATATTAAGTTGATCACGAACTTAGAGTGTCACCGTCATATCTTTGTTTAGATAAATTTTACGCTTTCGAATTTATAATCTCAGTAAGAACTTAATAACAATGAATCTCATTTTCGGTTCTTATTGTGCATGTTAAGGTGGAAAGAATTTAAGGCCTTATACACTCAATCAATTGTTTTTCCCATTTGTGATTGAGGTGAAGATTCTAATCTTCATTTTAAACCCAATAATCTGAGAGCAATCATACTTAATTAACTTCACATTGCCAAAGTAGACATGATTCTTTTCTTGTTTGCCATAGTCTACATAATTTACTTCTCCTTAATTATGTCTGAATGGCCATCTTTGAATCATGTATATGGAATCAAATTGATATATGTATTAAGGAATAAATACTTGCTCTTATACTCGCATCTTTTCCAACCCTAAAATCTTTTATGCCTTGGCTTACTATTCGGTGATTTGAGTAGCTTTGAGTGCTGCTCTTCTGTGAGTATTTCAGAGATTCTAATTTCGATTTACTATTGGATTTACTGTATTGCTCGTGATGATCTTTGGGTTATTAATGAATATGACGATTAATGATGTGATTTAGGCCTTGAACTACTAGTCTTGCATGGTTGAAATTGTTGATTATATTCACATTTTGTATTCTCTGCATTAGCTTTGATTACATTGGTAGTAAACCTCTGTTTGTAAATTGCACGGTGCGATTGGTAGGATAGTTAATTATTGTTTGATTATATCTGGAAGATTCAGATAAATATTAGCGATCATCGATCAAAACAATTTTCATGATCTAGTTAACAAATGATTTGGCGAACTTGCTTCATGTGATAGATTAATCTGGATAGAAAGCATCATCATTTGGTTCGGTTAGTATACTTTGTTGAACCGATCTGAAGCTGGTTTGATATATTAACTCTTGATAGTTCATACGATTGAGAATTCGTCACTTCGTTCAATTGGTCATCATTGTTAACTTGATCTGAGATAGTTTTGTTGGCTCAGTTGTTGTGTTGCTGATGTGATCAGAACACCTGTTGTGGATAAAACTGACATGTTTCTAGCTATATATATTGAATTGTAACAGTGAACCATATTTAATCAATTCTTGTGCATGCTAAGGTGGCAAGGGTTCAAGGCTTAAGTCCTTGAATTGATTAGTCTAGTCCATTTATGATTGTGGTGAAGATTCTTATCTTCATTCTAACCCAATCTCGAGAGCACATTAAATTTATTCCTCTCATTTGAGGTGATAGACATAATTCTTAGAATGGATGACACAAAATGGTTAAATATTGTCATATTTGTGTCATCTTGGTTGCTAGAGGATTATGTATTCTTATTCATATGTTTTAAAGGAATAATGTACAAAGTCTTGCTTTTTATATTCGCAATTTTCCAACAATCCAGGTATAGTGCTTTTTCTTTGTACTTGTATTTTTTATTGCATGTTATTATTATTCTTGTAATATGATCTCGTTAGAGTTCAAAATGCGTAACATATCGTCTCCCGTTCGAGAGTACTTGATTATGAATATGCCATTTCAAGCATATTCATAAGCAAGCGATCTCATTGTCCACGATTTTTGAGTTCGAGGATATGTGGTTCGAGCAAGTTCTGAGCTATGTTGTACAACTTGAGTTGATTTGATGTAGCGTTTCCGGTGTTCTCCGGATACACACCCTCTTGACTGTTGTCGAGGCGTGTATCCGGAGAACACGTGAGATGTCAGCCAAATTTTCTCCGGTTGTACAACGGCTTAGGAACTTGCTCAACCACATATCCTCGAATGGGATTAGGACCAAACCTATTTAGAGATTAGGGGTTATCGTTGAGTGCGTATTTAGTTGGTCAACAGATATTGCATGTTATGTAAACACTAACTTGACCTTCTTGTGTTGCTATTCTTGCATTAGTACTTTAATGCTCATATTCTCTGTTGATGTTGTGAAATCTGAAACTTGTTGGTGTAAGTAAACATCTGCTAGTGCTAAATTCACTTGTCATATGGAATGGGCTTTTGTTTTTTATCCGAGTTGGTCAATAGATAGACTTTTGTTGGAACAATTGCATACTATGAATTATCTGTTGATCCTTTATAAGATTTATTGTCAAGTGCATATAGTAGCTTCAAATTGTTGTCTCTCATGTTACACATATGACCTTATCGATAAGAAAACTCAAAATGTCGCAACTAGAGAGCATCGGCTCGTCATGAGACAGAGTACAAGGTCTTCTTGAGGGCGAGCATGGTTCCAACTACTCAAGGGCGAGTAAGGTGAGGAAGAGCCGAGGACCAAACAAAGGGGCTCTGGAGAACGCCGCACTTGAGCTCTCCGCTTCAATGCCGAGGGGTCTGCACGGGCCCTCCTAAGTACATGGGGCGATCTGGGTCATTTGTTGGCCAATTGGTGAGGAGAGAGTGCCCATAACAACTACGGATTGGAGAAAGGATGTCAACACGAAAGCGGAAGAATCGGTTGTGGGGCGAGGTTAAGAGTAAATGGATTATAGAGGAGGACGATGAACCTGGCGAGGCAGTGCGCCTTGAATAGGATGGGTGTGGCCTTGAGGCACTTCAAGACCCTTATGCACAATGATGCGTCTTTGAAAGGCCGTACACCATTCGAGAAGTATCCATTTGTGACCCACGATGTTTGGGCGGAGTTCACGAGGATGAAGGGAATGCCGAGGGGCGGCACTAATGAGAGAGAGGAACACCGCCGTCGAGGCTTAACACGCACCCGCACCACCTCGGTACATCGGCTATGAGGGAAGAAGGCGAGTGGCGCGACAAGCCGAGGAGGCGCTCACTCCGGACGGTGATGCCTTACTCCCACATATCGAGAGCGACGCATAGCCGGGTATTAGCGAGGACAAAAAAACCCTGACGGCAAGCTTGTAGTTGCAAACCACGCTCTCGCTCAAGTCGTCTCTACCATCGTAAGACATCTAACTTAGTACAATACAATTGACCCAACTTGTTGTATTTCAAATCTAATTAGTACTAAGCTTATTACGGGAAGAGGTAAGCCGGTGAAAAGAACGAGGGACCTTCTGAGCCAAGGCGCGAGGACATCTGTCGTCTGCGATGGGAAGTCCGACCATAAGGCGGGTGCTTGCCGTGAGGCGGGACACACGAAGAAGTCCTACTTTCAAGATGACTCTGCAGTGCCAACTCAAGGTCATGGCGAGCACGTCATGGGCGCCTCAACGCACTAAGGGAGCGGTGAGGGAGGAGATTAAGGAGGAGATGAGGGAGATGGCGCACGTGAGGAAGAGATAAGAGGGAGATGAGGGGAGATGGCGGCACGTGAGGATCGCTGAGGGCGAGATGATGGCGATGATTTCCCAGTCGAGCGGATGCCCTCGACTCTCGTGAGAGAAGTCGTGCCCGACCTATCATTCACGGTTCCAAAATGATCTGATCGGTCCCGGTGAAGGTAATAATTAATTTTTCTGAGTTCAAGCACGAGTGTAACTCCGCAATGTTTTTCCTCAAGTTGTACACTTCTTGCAGTGCTGCGAAGTGCCGACTCACCATCTTGACGGAGGATGGATTTCCGTCGAGGCTGCGTGGGGTTGCATTTCCATGCAACGAGACCGACACTTGTGCATGGTCGACTGTGGGGAAGGGCTACATGAGGTGCGGTGGACTCGTCACGAAGACTTCTTATCACATGTGCTCGATTTCCCCCCACGAAGATATCACCACTCTCGGGCAAGCACGCATATGCGTTCATCAAGTGGCCCACGACGGGTGTCGTCTTGGTCAAGGTAAAAAGTCCCTCCACGTCTTCTCTACCATTCGAGTACTCTTGCGATAAGTTAAATATATCGCAGCTTCCGTAGGTTCCTCCCTGCGCTGCTCGCCTCTGCTCTGTGCTGATCTGCCTCCTGCTCCTCACTCGACATCGCTCTGCTACACCTTTGCTCGCTACGCTCCTGCTCTGCGCTTGCGCTGCTCCTGCGCTTGCGCCTCCTCCTGCTCTCAAGGCGCCTTCTCCTGCTCTGCTCCGTAGAACCACAGGAGGCCTCCGAGACTCCGTACAACCACAAGAGGCCTCAGAGACTCCTTCCGCCAAGAGGGCAAGGCGACAGAGGCCAGGCGCCCCTTAAGGTACTGAAAAGCCCTTGCCCGACCTCGGAGACTCCTTGACCCGAGAAGAAGAGTCGGCCACAGCCTGAGCACCTGTATGATTATAAGGCCTCTGAGCATGGAAAGCCCCTGATTGCATCGCCAGGCTGAATGAGCTAGGCAAGTGGACTCGCCTCCTCCATGGATGGTACCTTGATAAGGTGAAGGGGAAGAGCGTCGAGTCGACTTCAGCGTGAAGTATAAAATGGTACATTTTCACATGACGAGAATGGAACATTCCCGTCGCTTTTGAGGATCTATTCGTGTGTACCAAATGAAAGCCGTCGATATTTCTACTTTACGATCATGGATGCTGTGAGTATCACACCATATAGCTTGCGCTCATGACTTTTATAGGATTTTGCATTATGTTTTCTCACATTCAACACGAGTTGCAGGATAATGAGACAACGAGCCGTGACGAATCTACACGAAGTTGGGTTTGTCGACCCCGAGCTTGTGTCTGCGATCATGGTTAGGCTTCAGCGGGGTTAGTTGCTAGCTACATCAAGGGGTATTGCAAGTGAGTCGAAGAAGGACTTCATTGTATTGCCGTACCACGAGAGTAAGTAGTACTTTTCGATTCAATTACTTATGCGCACTTAAAACCGTCGTGAACTTATTTCCTTGCACTACATTTTATTTAATAAGCAACCATTGGGTTCTACTCGTGCTCCGAAAGTGAAAACACGATCTACACATTTAACTTCGATCGAGAAGAGACCGATGGCATCTGCGATCAAGCCTCCTTTTGCGAGTAAGCGCATTATTGAAACCTAACACATCGAAGAATTTAACTACGTTTATTTTTTGACTCAATGGTGCTCTCCAATGTATGTAGGGGTTTCTCGGACTATGTCGATGAAGGAGACGCCTACGACGACAAAAAGGGCAAGACAACTGCAGATATAAGCGATTTAAGGTACAAGTGCCTAGCATATATATGATTAATTTTTTGACATCTAATCTTAGTGGGCTGAATTTCTTTTTCTTTCTTAGCATTGCCATCAACAGGCAGCGGTGACCATTCTTGCTTCTATGTCATGCAGTACATGCTCATCGTGGTCGACAACTCACACCATTTCCCTAAGGTATAATTTTCTATCTGACCAAAGTATTAGATTTATGAAGTAATACAAAATAATTCTATTGGAACACCGCCATTATCTAAAAGCACTAGTATTAGTTAGCTCTACATGAAACACTAGTGTGGTCCAATCCAAAAGCGTGAAGCTTCTAAAAGGCGGTGCTACATGACGAATATTGTTCCATTTGAATTTTAGTAGAAAATTACATCACTATATTTTTGCTTGGCCTTAGGAGTATCATTTTAAAATATTTGTTATTTTAGAATCAAAAGATAGAATCAATAAAAAGTGAGAGAGAATTTCACCTCTTACATTATGTGTCTATTGTTCTTGATCCCGCGATTGCGTCTATAATTTGTGATTGATCGTAGGCGTCGACAACGTTTTACAACGCTATAGACAAATATAATGGCATGAAGGAGTAGCTTTTACATTGTCCTTTCAGCGCATTGAGGCATTACTCAATGTCTTTACTAGAATATTAGCTTCTCACATTTGGAATTTTTTCTGCTTTTGAATTAATCTTTTATAATCCAAATATTTTCTAAACACCTTTCGTAGTTCTGTCTATTTTTGTGATTGCCCCTAATACTTATCTATGTTTCCCTAATTTTATGTGCGTGCATAATAATATACTTAGCCTTTTACATAGAAATTTTGAAACTGAAATTATCTGATCATTTATTTTTGCGGAAGATCAATATCCCCGAAGAGTTTAGACAACAAAGCACTCAACAATTTCTGAGACCACTTATGCGTTAGTCTTGGTTAGAAGTTATATCGAGAGGATGGCGGTTTAGAGATCTTGACGCATCGTACTAGTCCATATGTAAACAATATAATATATGTCAATGTGATATGTATCGAGGAAGTCCATGTCTTGCATGATTGTCATGTTTGTGTTGTCTATTGTGAGCGACTATGATATATATGTGTTGTAATTAAAGCGTTTACGTTACGTGAATGTGATATATGCATCACCTGTACGTGTTGTGAATGTGATGATATATATATTGTGCATATTGTTTTAATCTGTGCTTTTTGGAGAAATTGCAAAATGGCACACCCCAATCAGGTCATCGAATCGGTTCTTTAAGGAAGTGATTGTGATGATACCATCATCGAATCGGTTCTTTAAGGAAGTGATTACGATGACCACCTCATCGAATCGGTTCTTTAAGAAAAGTGATTACGATGACACACTCATCGAGAATCGGTTCTTTAAGGAAGTGATTACGATGACTATCATCGAATCGGTTCTTTAAGAAAAGTGATTACGATGACACACTCATCGAATCGGTTCTTTTGTGGAACCGATTCGATGAGTATATCATCGAATCACTTTTCTTAAAAAACCGATTCGATGATGGAATCATCGAATCACTTCCCTTAAAGAACCGATTCGATGATGATATCATCACAATCACTTCCTTAAAGAACCGATTCGATGGCGTTTTATCACGATCGGGTCAAAACCGATTCGATAGCTCCACCTCATCACTATCTAAGGACATCGTATCGCGACTAGAACCGATTCTAATGATAAAAAGAACCGATTCGATGATGCCGTTCTGCGATGAGTGGCGCGCTTCTTCGTCTCTTCGCGAGGACGGCAGCGGTGGCTGCGTCTTTCGATGCAAAGCGAGCGGCTCGTCGCCCGTTGTAGAAAGAAGTCGTCTATATACTCATGCTTGATCACGGTAATTTATGGGCCCATGCATAAATTAATTAGTTTATAGACTGCCTGACAGACAAGCCATTGTAGAAGTTGTCCGTTTTGTTGTCTTTATGTGACATGTCATACACTTACAGACAGTAGCTGTCTAGACTGTTGTACATGCCCTTATCAAGCTAGCTACACGCTGTCATTGACTGACTTTAGATTACTAGTTTACTAGGTAGTACATCCAAGAAATTAAATTAAGAAAACCTCAGGCTAATCTACGATATGGACACGATGATCCATCTATAATGGAAGTTTGAGCTGTGCAGAACAATTTAATTTTCGAAAGGAATAAACAACATCTAATGGTCCATCTATAATGCAGAACTCCTAAGGGCATCTCTAATGGTATTAGCTATAAGAAATGTCCATGTCATCTATAGATAGCATATAGACAACCTCTCCAATAGATTAGCTATAGCATTGTCTATAAAATTAAATATTGGCCCACATGTAATAGATAATAAGTGCCTTGGAATCAGTTATAGCCTGACTATACATTAGTAGCGAGTCTATATCTCTTTCCTTATTTTTTCTCTTCCACCTAAGCAAAATCTTTGAGATAGCACGCTTATAGATAGTGAGCTGGCACCATTGGAGATGCCCTAACAAAATGGTCTAAGGGCGAGTCCCAATAGGTAATGTCTATAGCAATACCTAGAGAAATAGAGAGGAGAGAGAGCATTTATTATATGATGTCTATAGCAAATCTTTAATAGGTAGTGTGTATATTTTAGTAATCCAAAAACATTAATTAACTTGTATACATGTTCTATGCATGCAAAAACACATTGCAGAGAAATTGCTCGGGCTCCTAATAACAAATTTTCCATGTCTATTCTTCTTGGTCAAATACAAAAAGCGATTTCTTGCATGAGATATCACTTTTTTCTTTTAATGACCGTCCGGATCATCTTTTTACCTATGTGGCACAGTATACATACTGCTTAGACATCACCTACGTGATAATTGGGACTGACCAAGGACCGCCTAACCATGATAGGAAATAGCATAAAGCAAGAAAATGAGAATTGGCCTAACAATATACATATCCAAGCGGAGATAGAATAAAACACAAACATGCTACAAGATAGTATTGATAATGATAAGCCTTTGGTCACCCAAAAATCGTGAATTTAGAGCTACACCGTCACCATTACGAGTAGCTGAAATGCTAGATGGCCATGGGCTTCTAACTTTTAGCGGAAGGATGTTTACCCTAAATATAGGGGTGCAAAGCGGGCGGATACGGATAGATTTCGCTTATCCCGTGCCTATTCTAATTTTTTTTTTCTCGAATCTGAGTTGATACAAATAGTAACGGATTCGAATATGAATGCGGATTGTATAATGTTGTCATTGATATGTACCATCAACTTCCTCAAATTCAACTTCTTTAATCACTTAATTTGCAGCATGATACTCAAACTGCGAGAAAAAAAGCTAATGAATTACACTAATACAAAGCGGAGATGTTTTCAGGCATATCAGAATACTGGGCCAAGAGCCACAATCCCATGTTGACATACAACACAGCAGAAAGAAGGTTCAGAAGCTACTAGTAATTTTTTTATAAACAGTGAAATTCTCAGAAAGTAATTACAGTTGACATTAATACTTATGAGCAAGGTCTTGATAGGAAAATGGATCATCTATCAACAATCCTTACAGAGTTTTGGGAGTCTAAAATTCAATCGCATTTTCCCAAACAATTAGGTAAATGTGACATGCAATTGTTCAAAGTAGATTCTACATTCAACAGGACACATCAAAGTTTCTCCAGAAACTGTTTACCTGTTAGAGGAAGCCACCTCAGGTTCATACTCAGATGTGCTCTTAATAGCCTTAACTATAACATCAACTATTTCCATCTTTCTAGTGCTGGCCATCAAGCAATCATACTCTGTTGGCACAATGATTGCGAAGAAATTATCACTGAGATTGCTTATACAGGGTAAACCGAAATGCAGAGCAATTGGCGCTGCTCGCAACCTCACGGCTTTCCTTTGATTATTCTCCTTTATAGGTGCTTCTCTGATGAATTGGATTACAACTCATTAACAAAACTCGAAGTAAATTGGACTCGATGGCTGAAAGCGGACTTTATCGCTAGGACTATTATCTATCCGATAATGACTATGCTACTTTATTTAAGTGGATACCGGTATAATCTAAACAACTTCAAACAAAGCTTGACAAAGCTAAGTGAAACTACTTGATCGAGGATTCGGGATAACTTTAAACAGACCCTTGATGACCATCATACCAAGTCCAATGGAGAAGTTACCAGCCAAGGAGACTACTTTACGGTTGGTGACGAGGTTAGGGCTTGGCGAGGTCGGTGGCGACGCGTGGCCTAGCGACGAGGTCGGGCGTGAGGTCGAGCGGCGAGGTCGGTGGCGGCGTGGCGAGCCTAGCGACGAGGTCGGGCAGCCTTGCGGGCGGCGCGGCTTGAAGGCGGCCACGGTTGGGGAGTCAGGAGCCTTGCGCGCTACGAGGCCGTGAGAGACTAGAGGTGGAGTCGGGAGGAGGCGGGCAGAGAAGCTAGGGTTAGGCTGAGCGGTGGCTATTCAATTTCCGATTGGTGGGCGATCGGGCGTGGTGGCGTCTAGGTTGTCGCTTATTGGGCGGATTGAATTGAATTTCGATTCTTGTATCTGAATTTCCGCCCGCTTCCGTCGGAACTAGCTCTCCGTTTTCGTTTCCGTTTCGAAAAAAATTACCGTTTCGTTTCCGTCATCGACACTTTCCGATTCCGTTTCCGAAAAAGAGCTTCCGTTTCCGTTTTTCTTCGGAACGATCGGAAACTTTCCGTACCGTTTTCACCCCTATATGGCGAGGGCCACTTGCTGCAAAAAAAATCTAGAGTATCGCGTGCGTCTCCGGTCTCCATACGTCAGAGGATACGCCAAGAAAAGATTCCTCGACTGGCCCTGGCCTCGAATCATATGCACAACCAGCCAAAAACTACAGGCCAACGAAATTTCCCGGCAGCACCGGCCAGGAACATGATTGATGGCACAAGCATGGGTTACCAGTGGAAAAAAATTTCGTGGAGGAGGTATGTAAATTTAACTCTGTGTATCTTTACTTCGATAGATATCAAGTGTTCATCTTGGCAATCTCAACTATTCATTTAATTTCACACTCCTCCTATTAATAACACCCTTGATTTCTCACTCCTTCAATTAATAACACTGTTGGTAGGGTGGGGTTGAGATTTAACTAGATGGACACGTGACATCCATCAGAACGGGGATGCATATGATTAAATTTGTATACCTCCTCCACAGAATTTGTTTCCACGAGTACTACTAGTATACTACTCTGCTTCTCTCGTTTTTAAAATTAAATTCAACAACGGCCATGATCTGCTCAAGGTTCAAAATGATTTCCAATTTTCGGCGGGGCCAAATTTCTAAATCTCCGTGGAACAAAATCTGAAAATTTTCAAATTTCTACAGTGAATTTCGCCCATATTTCGGTTTTTAGGACTGGTTTTCACATATTTTTTTTGACCGAATTTAACACCAAATTTTTTTGTAGTGAATTGTGATATCTTTTATGAGAAATATATGTGATTTTTTCAAAAATAATACATATACAAATTATGACATAAAAATAAAAAATAATCGGTTTTAAATATACCACCTTGGTATTGTTATTGCCCATATCCATAACTGATGAATTAAAAACAGTTGAACCAGCAAAAGCAATCCTCGCTTCGTCGAGTACATGCCCGGAAGTTCATGTCGCTTCCTAGCTCAGTCATGCATTGCACTTCATTTTCAACAATTAACTAGTCATATACTTGTATGTTGCAATGAAAACTCAATTTGTGATAAAAAAATTTATTTGCAATGAGTACTAATCCTGTTTGAATGATACCGTTCACTCTTAATGTGTAATGGTTAAATGTTTAAATCAATTCATTGAAGCATACAAATTTCAAACACCTATTTACAAACTCGAGCTTAAAATTATCTTTAATTTCACAATCTAAAGGCACTCACATTATAAAATACTTTGCAAATTTTAGATGTACATAAGCACTGCTTATGTACAAACACAATGAATAGTAGATAAGGTTATATAAAAATTTTATTTAAAATGCATGATTTTTTTTCATGTGAAACAATGTAATTCCCAAACCGTACAATGAACATATCATCAAACATGACCCAAACCGTACCATGAACATCAATTTTTTTCGGCACATTTAGTAACATGAAGCATGTGGAATCTAAGATTACAAAAAACTTTGTCTCAATGTCGTCATATGTGGATAGCTCAATTGCTGGTTTACAATATTAGTATTGTTCTGTACAGTATCACCCTGTGTAACATTGACATTAAAAATCAACTTATCATTCTTTATAAATATAGTATCTAAATATGTGTTCACGAAGACACTAATAAACAATATAACCTGTGGAGAGCAGAGGAGCATCCTGCTGCGGTGGCTGACTGGCTGGGGCACGTATTGCCGTGTCCGTGTCATTCTTTTTTTTGTTTTTTGCCAAAGAAATGTTCGTAATATTCATGCATCTCTATTTAATGCGATTTCCATGGACGTCTTTTGAAGCCTGCTGCACGCTATCATTGACTGACTTTAGATTACTAGTTTATTCGTAGTTTACATTCCAGAGGCATGCAGATCTTGGACGTACATAAGCATATACATTAACATATTCATGATGTATATCTTTATTCGAAGACCGAGACAAGCAGATCTTGGCGGCATATTCTCCATGGATATAAAGTGCATCAATGTCACATTGTCTCTCCAGCTAGCTTTCTCTCGTTCATAAATATATATCTCTACTCTGAATTTAGTGAGGTCATCCGTTCTCTTTCAGAACATCTAACCTGTTAAATCTGGTATGAACGGCTAAGATGTTGTCGAGATATGCTCCGCTTGATGTGTAGATAAAAGAAATTATACTTTATTGTATGACTTAGAATCCTTCCTACTTATATGTATCACTCTTTTTAAGATTTTGTTGCAACGCACGAACACCCTACTAGTGATATACTAGTGACGATGATGAATACCGAGCCGAGGATGGTCTCGTGATCCCTTGGTGGCGCGAGCGGCTAGATCGATTGACGCGATGGACACAGCGCGGCATGCGGGTGAATTGACACGTAACAATAGGGACAAACGTGACGGCGCCTTTTCTCGTGGGTAGGGGTGGGTATAAATAAACCGAAACCAAAAAATCAAACCGAATTAATTGATAATATCGGTTTTTTCGATTTTCAGGTTTTGGTTCGTTTTTATTTTAGTGCTATTTGGTTTTTTGGTTTCGGTTCGGTTTTTAATTCCCAAAAACCGAAAAACCGAATGAACCATTTGGTCCATCACAACTCGCAAGTCACTCGCACCATCGCACGATCAGTTTCTCCCAATCCCACCGTCTCGGGCCTCGGCATCTCCTCCCAAATCCCCCATCTCGCCATCTCCTCCATTTCCAATCCCCTCCCATGGCTCGGCCGAAGAATCCTGCACCAGCTGCGCGTAATAGCCCATGGCAAAGCTTCCTCGCATGGCGGGTAATGCATCCGAGAATACTTCTTTGTTGTCCTCCTAGTCTTCACCCCTCCACGTAGATCTGATCCCCAATCGTCTCGCGCAGAGATCTGCTCAAAATCCACCGACCCACCAACCGCCGCGTCGCGAGATTCATATTTGAGTAGGAGGAGGAGGGGGGAGGATGGGGATGCGGATGTCGCAGGTGTGGTTCCTGATGTTCCCGACCAAGGAGTACAAGATCGTAGTGGTGGGACACTACAACTCTGGCAAGACCATCACGCTCTACAAGCTCCACCTCAGCAAGGACGTCATCACCGCACCCACCATCAGCAGCAACATCGAGGATGTCTTCTTCAAGAACATCCGCTTCGAGGTCAGCCCAGTGCCCCTTCCTCTCCCCCTCCCTTCTCCCGCTCGAATTCTAGCCCTCTAGGTTTTAGGATAGATTTTACTATGTGGATACAATCAATTCCTCCTTCGTCGGCCCGAATCAAGTAGTGCCCCAAACACTTTGTAGGAGGGACAGAGTCGGGTGGTTTTCTCACCATCAAGATTCAAGACCATGTCTGGATGTATATGTATGCTATATGATTCATGCTCTGAACTAGTCTGTTCTTGGCAATCAATTGAAGGTGCTATCTTAAGTGGCTATTTTGTGCATGTTTTTGGATTATTTTTGTAAGGTTCAAGTGAAATCTATACTATGAGCTATATGTGGTAATGCCAGGTATGTATGCTATAGCGATAGTGTAGGATCAAAATATACTAATGTAGCAATCAGAGGGGGGAATGATTGTGCGGAAGCTAAAATCAAATTTTTGATGATTTTTTCTAACACACCCCAATTTAAACTCAAATTGCTTGGAGATCAGTTCATGCAGTTGGCGAACAGTCGGGAGACCAGTTCACATAGTCGGAAGACCAGTTCACGTAGTTAGGAGACCAGTTCAAGCAGTCGGGAGACCAGTTCACACAGTCGGGAGACCAGTTCACGTAGTCGGGAGACCAATTCTCGTAGTCGGAATAGAATTAGTTGAGATAAGATTGTAATCCGTTTCCTTCCAAATTTGTAAGCCATGCAATCGGTTGTTGATTGCCTATATAAACATGAAACTGTCATCCGAGACAAAGGCAGGACGTTCTTCCCAATTCCATAGCGCCTCTGATTTCTTCATGGTATCAGAGCGAAAGTTTGCATCTATTGAAACTCATCTCCATCACCATGACCTCTGCATCTTTCTCATCTGTCATTGTCAATCCCTTGCTCGGACATGTCCTCTCTGAGAAGCTCAACAAGACCAATCATGCTCTCTGGAGGGCACAGGTCCTTGCGGTTGTGCGAGGAGCACGACTGGAGGGATATCACCGGTGCTATTCCTCCTCCACCGGCAGAAATCGTCACCAAGGATGATGATGGGAAGGAAGTGAAGATGCCGAACCCGGCGATTGAAGACTGGGTAACCAAAGATCAACAGGTTCTTGGTTATCTATTAACATCCATGTCGAAGGATGTCCGAGCTTAGGTTGCGATGCTAAGCACATCTGCGGCCGTCTGGAACGCGATTGAGGGCATGTTTGCCTCTGTGACTTGAGCACGCTCGGTCAATACGCGTATTGCTCTCGCCACCACAAAGAAGGGAAATATGTCCATCACGGAATACATCACCAAGATGAGATTGCTAGGTGATGAGATGGCTCACTCTGGAAAACTGATCGATGATGAAGAACTGATCTCCTATATTCTTACTGGTCTTGACTATGACTTCAATCCGATCGTGTCTGCTCTTGTCACAAGAGTGGAACCAATCTCGGTGGCTGAACTCTACTCACAACTTCTCAGCTTTGAATCAAGGATGGAGCTTCTTCATGGCGAGGTGTCCTCATCGGCAAATGCGGCAAGTCGAGGAGGGCGTGGAGGAGCTCAACGTGGCAGAGGTAGAAATAGCGGCGGTCGGGGATTTTCACGAGGTCGCGGGCGCGGCATCGGTGGTTCCGGATAGCGCCAAGGTAACAACAATCGATCAGCTTCCTCAAACTTCAATAGCAATGTGGACAACTGGCCCAAGTGCCAACTATGCTACAAAAAGGGACATATGGCAATGGATTGCTGGTACCGGTTTGATGAAAACTTCATTCCATATGAGAAATATGCAGGAGTCGCCACAAATTCATATGGAGTAGATACGAATTGGTATATGGATACAGGAGCCACAGATCATATTACTGGGGAATTAGAAAAGATGTCTGTTCGTGAGAAGTACAATGGCAGTGATCAAGTTCACACCGCCAACGGTGCAGGTATGAATATTAGTCATATTGGTCATACTGTAATTCGTGTCCCTAAACATAAAATTCATCTGAAAAATATTCTTCATGTTCCAAAAGCCACAAAGAATTTTGTTTTAGTTTATCGACTTGCTAAAGATAATGATGCTTTTCTAGAGTTTCATCCACCTTTTTTTTGCATAAAGGACCAAGCCACCAGGAGCATTCTACTTAAAGGAGGGTGTCACAATGGCCTTTACCCTGTTCCTTATGCGTCGTCAATAAAGCAAGCTTGTGCGTCATCAATAAAACAAGTTTGCATTGTTGTCAAACCTTCCTTTGAGAGGTGGCACAGTCGGCTTGGACACCCTGCCTCACCTATTGTTAAGAGAGTCATTCAAGATAATAAGCTTCTATGTCTAGATGAGTCAAATAAGGAGTCTGTATGTGATGCCTATCAAAAGGCAAAGAGTCATCAATTGCCTTACTCTAGATCATCTAGCAAGTCGAGTCATCCTTTGGAACTTATTTACTCGGATGTCTGGGGTCCTGCTCCTAGTTCTGTTGGGGGCATAAAGTACTATGTGAGCTTTATCGATGATTATAGTAAATTTACTTGGATTTATTTGCTGAAATTCAAGTATGAAGTATTTCAAAAGTTTAAGGACTTTCAAAATCTTGTAGAGAGGTTTTTTAATCGAAAAATCCTCACTGTTCAGACTGATTGGGGTGGAGAATATAAAAAATTAAACTCCTTTTTCAACCAAGTTGGGATATCTCATCATATTTCTGTCCTCATGCACATCAACAAAATGGTGCTGCTGAAAGAAAACATCGACATATTGTTGAAGTAGGGCTCGCTATTCTTGCACATGCATCCATGCCTTTAAAATTTTGGGATGAGGCATTTCTTGCTGCTACCTACTTGATAAATCGTACTCCAAACAAAGTCATTGACTATCAGACTCCTCTCCAATGCCTTTTTCATGTCAAGACAGATTATAACTTCTTGCGAATTTTCGGATGTGCCTGTTGGCCTAACCTTTGTCCTTATAACAGTCGCAAGCTTGAATTCCGTTCAAAGCAATGCGTTTTTCTTGGCTACAGTAATCTTCATAAAGGGTTCAAATGTCTTGACATATCCTCTGGACGTGTCTACATATCTAGAGATGTAGTGTTTGATGAAATAGTTTTCCTGTTCTCTCAGCTTCATTCCAATGCTGGTGCTCGCTCAGATATTCATCTTCTTCCATCCAGTTTGTTGAACCCCAATATGTCCTGTATAAGAGGCGATTCTACACCTGACCATATGACTACTAATCCTGCTGGAAGTACTAATCAATCTTGTGAGTATCTGTCAACAGATCAGGGAGAAGAAGCTGCTCTTCTAGGTGAGCCTGGCGCTGAAATTGGTCTCATGACATCGTTAGAATCAACTTCGGGACTTAACTTCGGTTCAGTGTCTCGACTTGATGCTTCCGAGCAAGGTAAGGGAGCACCAGCAACAACCGATGCATCAGCATTAGTGCTTGTCATGCATGGCGTAATTCCGCCTATCTGTGGCAAGCATCCCATAACAACTGCGAGCGAGCACCCAACAACATCCACACATGTGCCCTCGCTGCCTCTCACAGCGCCAGCAGACGCTGTTGGTGCGCAGGGGGAATTTTCGCTGGATGAATCTCTATTGTCGGATGAGTTACAGGATGTGCTGGATGAGTCACAGCAAGCTCTTGTCCCGCGGCGACCAAAAACAAGACTACAGAGTGGCATACTAAAAAAAAAGATATATACTGATGGCACTATTTGTTATGGTATGCTTATTCGGGACCCGAATATGCAAATCCGGACCCTCTGTGTATTCAGCACTAGTCCAGGATCACGCTTAGTGCACACGATCTCAACATTGGTACATATCACAGTCATAACCAACGAAATAATAAGTACTTTGATTAAATACTCAAACTAGTTGATCGACCTTATGGTCAAGTTACAAAGATACGCCTCGCAGGGCGAAGAATTATTATAATATTCAAATGCAGCAGAAATAAAATAAACTCGTGGCGCCAACCAATTTGCCACAGGCAACTGACTGGGCTCGCTCCTTAGTTCGTTGGCTCTTCCTGAAACTCCTCCTCCTGAGCAGGGGTTGCTTCTTCTTCAACTGAAGTTGTTTGTTGTGGGGTGAGTACTTTGAGCACTCAGCAAGTCATGCACATAATGCAATTCTAATATTCTACATGAATGGCTTAGTACAAAGGATAGGCTATGGTTCATGAGCAGTACATCATTCAAGATAAACAGTAGTAGATTTGCAAAGCGATAAAAGCGATAGTAGGAATAGTAGCTTTCACAAACATTTCAATCAGTAAATCATTTTTCGTCCTAAGTCAAATTCAGCATTTCCAACCCAAGCATTTTCCATAAACAAGTCATTTTCATGAAAATCTAACTCTTGGCCAGTAATCACGAAGCGATGCTCATTACTGTGAGCACGGCTATTGAATAGGTTGTACACTCTGCAGAGGTTATACACTTTACCCACAAGATACAGATCAAATACCACCAAGGCAAATAACAGTAATGAAGCCTTTCCAAAGTTCCATCTACACCCAAGACGCCCGCTAAGGTTTCAACACTGGAGGAATGGTTACCACACCAGGGCCCCTCTTGCGCCATGTGAGTTCTCATCCGCTTCTCCGGGCCTCACACCACCACGATACCAAAGAATAGATTTCCCGGTTTACTTAGCTAAGCCCGTCCCATTACGGAGCTTGTGGTTGTATGAAAGACTCGGTTCAAATGCTCGCAAGGTTAAGTCCTTAGTTGATCGAGGCAAGACTAACCAAGTGTGATCTCAATTATCCAAAACCAATAAGAAAAACCAAATCGACCGCCAGTTGCCACTCTTGGCCCACCGTAAACAATCTTGCCATTTGCCCCGTCTAAATCATTTTCCCACCCCGGTTCTTTACCATTGCACCACGTGCCATCATCAACTCAATAACACATGTCTCATTCACAAATCAAGTTCCATATCTCATTAAGTCAATATTTACTTTGGTATACCAAAAATCATGAAATGTCCACGTGGCAGGGCTAAGCATACTACTTCGGTCTACTCAACCCATGTTGGCAAATTATTAATGTCCAACTATTAATCCATAACCTAGGGTGACAAAGGATTCATGGCCTACAATGATATACAACAAGGTGACATACAGCAACTAGGCATTTAACTAATCCCAAAGTTTATTCAAAGTCATTTCTATCAAATTAGCATGCAATAGTTTTTAAATCAAAATAATTTGCTCTAATAGGTTCAACATGATCAAACACAACTTGCCTTCAAAAAGTGCTGGTTCTGGTTCCTGAACTTGCTCCTGGGTCAGAACCTCTCCCTCGAAACCTTCGGGTACTTCAACGTCTACGCGTAACGTATACACAAAACAATAAAATAAATAAACAGTATACAACAGTGCTAAAAAATTCAATTAAAATTCATAAACAGAAAGATCACAAATTTACAAATTTATAGAAATTGGAATCACTCAAATCGGAGTTAAAACGCAAAAGTTATAAGCATTTGAAGTTTCAAAATACATTTAAAATCGATAACCCGATTTAAATAAGTATTTTCTTTTTCGGAAAATTAATTATTGCGTCATCGGTGACACGTGTCGCCACCACGAAACGACACGGCCTTCGACGGCGTCGATACGGCCGGCTCTGTCTTGACGTCAAGATGACGTCATCGTGGACGTCAAGACGACTTCGGTCGTCTCGGCCGACAGTGGGACCCATCGTGGCGTCAAGATGACGTCACCGGCCGGTCGCGGCCGACATGCGGGCCCGCTGCTGTCGATGACACGTCGCGCGACATCGCGACTTCGGTGTGCCGCGCGTCGCGGCGTGATTAGCTACGGTGCGGTCGATCCGAGCCGTTGAATCTAGATCTAACGGATGAGGTTGGAAGATGAGATTTATCGTTCAAGGCGGCGTGGCAAGATATGGGTCGTTGATGCGTGATCGGACGGTCGACGGAGCTCGGGCGACGGCGATGAAAGCAGGCGGCTGCTCGGCGGAGCTGGGGAAGACGGCGATGCGCATGGCGCGCCCGGCGTGTCTCCGGTCGAATGGGTTACCTCGGGTGCGTCTCCTCTTGAGGAACTCGAGGAGACCTTCAAGTCGGCGGCGGCTTCACCGGCGACGGAGACGAAAAAACCGCAGCGGTGACTCCACGAACTTCGGCGAGGACTCGTGGCGATGGGGGCGGCTCGAGCACGGAAAACTAGGGCAAAAGAGTCGCGCATTTAAAAAGAGAAAGCGGCGGGGTCGGCTCATTAAATAATGCCTCGGCGTGCGGGATATTCGCGAAGCCCTAACGAACTTCGGCGGCGGCGGTGCGATCCGATCCGGACTCGGTGAGGCCAAGCAATCCGGCCAATCACGTGTCGTGATCCAACGACTCACACGCACGCCACGCAGACGATCGGCAACCGTTGGATCTAGATCACACGCGATGGGCGAGATTAGGGTTTCGGCGAGATGGGCCGCACAATACTCGGTCCAACACTATTCATCTGGATTTTTAATTTATTTTCGAATAAATTTAATTCCCGAAAATCCACTAATTCATTTGGGGCATTAAAAATACCAGAAAAATTCTGGAAAAATTCCCAAAAATATTTTAGGACATTTGTGACTCAAATAAATTATTTTCAGCAAAATTTTATTTTAACTTTTCTATTATTTAATTAATTTGATAAATGGCTTAATTCAAAATAAATCCAAATAAATTCCAGAAATTCCCAAAAATTCATAATACCATTTAAATGCAAGAAAAGCAAAAATTGGGGTGTTACAGCTTACTACTTCAGGTGAACCGCATAGTTTAGAAGAAGCCTTGGCTAATAAGAATTGGAAAACTGCAATGGATTCTGAATACTTGGCCTAATGAACAATAAAACCTGGCATTTAGTTCCTCCTCATAAAGGAAGAAATGTGATAGATTGCAAATGGGTATATAAAATTAAATGCAAGGCTGATGGCAATTTAGATAGATATAAAGCTCGTTTAGTTACAAAAGGTTTCAAACAACGATATGGCATAGATTATGAAGATACTTTCAATCCTATTGTACGAAAGCTGCTACAATAAGAATTGTATTGTCTATAGCTATATCTAAAGGTTGGAGTCTTCGCCAATTAGATGTCCAAAATGCTTTCCTTCATGGTTTCTTAGAAGAAGAAGTTTATATGAGACAACCTCTGGGGTATGAGGATCCAAAAGCACCAGGTTATATATGTAAATTAGATAAGGCTTTGTATGGCCTGAAACAAGCGCCACGAGCTTGGTTTTCTCGTCTAAGTGAGAAATTGCGCCTTCTTGGATTTAGTGGCTCTAAAGCAGATACCTCTTTATTCTTCTACAACAGAGGTAACGTAGTTATCCTTGTTCTCATATATGTGGATGATATAATCGTTGCAAGCTCAAGTACAGATGCAACAACCGCCTTGCTGACTGATCTCAAGAAGGACTTTGCCTTGAAGGACTTGGGAGAGCTACACTATTTTTTGGGCATTGAAGTCAAAAAGGTACATGATGGCATTGTCTTAAGTCAAGGAAAATATGCTTCGGATCTGTTAAGAAGGGCTAATATGGTGAGTTGCAAACCGGTTAGTACCCCTATGTCCACTAGTGAAAAATTGTCAGCAAGTTGTGGCTCCCTCTTGGGCGATAATGATGCTACACAATATAGGAGAATAGTTGGAGCGTTGCAGTACCTAACATTAACTAGACCTGACATTGCTTTTCCAGTAAATAAGGTCTGTCAATTCTTACATGCTCCTACAACTGTTCATTGGTCAGCTGTCAAAAGAATCTTGAGATACTTGAAGCATACATCTAAAGTGGGATTAAAAATAAATAAAGACTCATCCATGATTGTTAGTGGATATTCAGATGCAGACTAGGCTGGTTCTTTAGATGATAGGAAGTCTATAGGTGGTTTTGCTATCTTTATTGGAAATAATCTTGTATCATGGAGTGCACGTAAGCAAGATACAGTCTTTAAATCAAATACTGAATCAGAATACAAAGCGCTAGCCAATGCAACTGCAAAAATCATGTGGATACAAACACTGTTACAAGAGCTCAGAATTCACAGTCCTAAGATGGCTATGCTATGGTGTGATAATATGGGTGCGACATATATGATGAAGAATCTAGTGTTCCATGCCAGAACTAAGCATATAGAAGTAGATTATCATTTTGTAAGGGACAGAGTATTAAAAAATTACTGAAGGTTGATTTTGTATCAACAGGAGATCAAATAGCTGATGGATTTACGAAGCCATTGTCTATGCAGAAGTTGGAAAATTTTAAACACAATCTCAACCTAGTGGGTTGTGATTGAGGGGGGCTGTTGGAAAGAATAGATTTTTTTTTATAATGGAAGATTTTATTAATTTCAAGAACATTACATCAAGATGATACAATCCCTTGAAAAATACTTCCTGCCTCTGCTTCATATGAAGCACACAGCCTAACATGAATAAAAACGAACACACGCACAATCTAATGACCAGCAATCCGAAGACTAAGCCGCCACCCATGTGCCTGGGAGAAGAAATCCTTGGCCACCCGTGCCAAGCAACGCGTAGCCTCCACCAAAGTAGTTCGCAGTTCCACCTTCTGCAGCACAGCCTATGTACGCAGCCAGTGGGTAATAGCAAAAATAACCTGCAAAGGAGAAGAATTGGTTTTTTGTTGAAACAATCTGTCATTCCTGCTTAACCAAATAGACCAACACGTAGTTGCAGCACCAAGAAGAACTAGGCTTCTAATGTGTGCATGAAAACCACCTATCCAACTTCCAAACATATGAGCAATACTCGTTGGACTAGATATTCCAAAGGCCAAATAGATTAGGTTTCAAACTACGCGCGCAAAACGACAATCAACAAACAAATGCCTAATTGTCTCTGGTTCATGACAAAAGCAACATGTTCTGCTTCCTTGCCAATTCCGCTTTGCCAGATTATCTTTAGTTAAAATCACTCCTCTCCTAAGGTACCACAAGAACACCTTAATTTTTAGGGGAGCTTTAATTTTCCATATTTGTTTATTCAAATTTGGTACATCACATTTAATCAAAGCTAGATAATGTGATTTCACCGTAAATTGACCATTTTGGCATGGATTCCAGTGAAACACATCATCATCCTGCATTAAATTAATATTAGCGATACGTGAAAGTAATTCATTCCACACCACTAACTTTGGTCCAATCAATGTCCTTCTCCATGAAATATCTGGTTGAGATGATACTAAAACCTCAGCAATAGTTACAAACTTCCTTCTAACAATGTTATATAATCCCGGATATTGATCTTTAAGTGGACAATGTCCAAGCCAGATATCCTCCTAGAACCTTACTTGCGATCCATTGTTGATTTTGAAGGTGCCAAAGCAGAAAAAATCTTGCTTTACCTTCATCAAGCTGAACCAGAATTGAGAATCTCCTAGTCTCCACTCAGCTTGGACAAGTGGCTTTGAACCTAAATATTTATTCCTAAGCAACTGTTGCCAGGTACCTTCTGAAGATAAGAGTTTAAACATCCATTTGCTTAGAAGTGCGATATTCTTAATATTCAAATCATGGATTCCAAGACCTCCTTGATCTTTTGGTTGACAAAGGATGTTCCACCTAGCAAGACGATACTTTCTCTTGTTGTCATCCCCTTGCCAAAAGAACCGAGAACGATAATAATCTAGCTTCTTAAGAACTCCTTTAGGAATCGCAAAAAAGGACATCATATACATTGGCAGGCTACTCAACACTGAATTAATTAATGTTAGTCTACCTCCCACTGAAAGATGTTTGCCCTTCCACTGAAAGAATAGATAAGAGCCTGTTGTAATCGGAATAGAATTTTTTTTTGACAAAGGAAGCTTTTATTAATCTTAGTAAATTACATCAAGGTGATACAATTAAACTAAGAAGACTCCCGGCCTCTACACAGCTAGGGTGTACATAGCCAAACACACACACACACACACACACACACACAAGAAAAGACAAAGGAACCGTCGCGCAAACTACATCACGCAATATTGTCTTCAAGGCTATCCACCATCATAACAACACTTGGACCGCGATAAAAGCTCTCCAATGACAACGCCTCCAAGAAGGACTCGATACGCACACGCACCGCCATGCCATGATCCAACCAGTGAAGGCCAAACCAAAGGTTTTCACCTCGGAGAGTAAAACCTCAGACTACAAAACAATGCCTTCAACAAGGCCATTGCCAGACACAACCAACTAAGGTCAGACCTAGGGATTTCTCCCTGAAGTTGAAGTACCGGAGATCCCAGTGTTGCAACCACCCTCATTTCGAGCTAGCGCCGCCATACCACTTAATCTTAGCCAATAGCAACGGCCACCTTCTCAAGGCCAGACAAACAATTTTTAGATGTTCAACTCTACGATGACAGATTCGCGAGCTAGCCAATAGGCACACGATCAAGTCCATAGAGTGCATCTAAAAAAATGAGTTGTGTCGCCTAAGAAAGCAAATCCGCGAATCGATGCTAAGATGACATAGGTCAAAATTAATGTATGAACAACGTTAGAAAGAGATGAAGACGCTGAAGCGAAGAGTAGTCACCTAGATCGCCCATCATCCACAAGTTGCCGAAGACAGCCACTAGCACCAGTGTTGGCAACAACAAGGAGGAGGGAAATCCGTGCGATGTCACGATCGACGGCGTGGCTCCGGTGCGTGGCGGCTCGGCGCCCGTGGCGAAAGCGCCGGCCTCGACTCGGCTCGGCGCAAACCGTAATGCTGGCGATTTGGCGCCCGCGCTCTCGGCCTCGGCTGGCGGCTTCGACCTCGATGCGGCGTCTCAAGCGGTGGCGCCTTCCCTCGACGGCGATGGCGCCATCGGACCGAGCGTGCGCGGCGAGCCACGGACCCCAGCAGCGGCTTTCTCCGGACAAGCGCGGCTCGGCGAGGTGCCCCGAAACCCCGGTGCAGTGGCTCGGCTCAGTGCGGCGGAGCTCCCTCCCGACCCGCCATTCCTCGGCTTGATGACGGTGGCGCAGCCCCTCGGTGCGGAAGCCCGACGCCCCGAATTGGTGGCGCCATTCCCTGGCGAGGCGGCGCGGGTGGCGCCATTCCTTGGCGGCGGCGGTGCGGGCTGCGGCGAGGCGGCGGCGTCAAGCGAGCGATGGAGGCGCGCCGAGCCGGGCGATAGCCATCAGGCC
Source organism: Guadua angustifolia (assembly GCA_036346375.1). NCBI lineage: Eukaryota > Viridiplantae > Streptophyta > Magnoliopsida > Poales > Poaceae > Guadua > Guadua angustifolia. Next base: position 51,042,907 of record CM070521.1, read on the forward strand.
AGGAGGCGGCGGCAGCTGTGGGGGCTAGGGTTGGAAACCCTAGCCTCGTGCGGTACATCCAATATCTAACAATGATATTGGTGTGCGATAACCATTTTTAGAATAACTGGGATAGAATTAGTTGAGATAAGATTGTAATCCGTTTCCTTCCAAATTTGTAAGCCATGCAATCGGCTGTTGATTGCCTATATAAACATGAAACCATCAGCCGAGACAAAGGCAGGACATTCTTCCCAATTCCATAGCGCCTCTGATTTCTTCAGAATCGACTCTAATTTTTTATGAATCCTATGGTGTGTGATAACATTACACAAGTTAGCAGCATTAGCTAACAAGTTTGGAAGAGAATCTGTAGTGTGAAATTGGATCGGCTTACATGATATTAGGACTGATAGCCCCATCATTTAAACTTGTGTTTTTTGAAAGATTGTCGAAGTTCTTTTCCTCTAGAATCAGCTAATGAGGTTTAACAATTGGTATCGTGAAGACCTTTTTTTAGGAGACACTCGAGTTGGACTTCATCATGTCATACAATCCAGATACGATTCATGTATGTACACAATAAGGAAACTACATGTTAGTGACCATCTCAAGAAAATGTCTGAATAGAGCTGGACAGAAGCAACACACCATTTCTGGAGAAGCAGCCACTTTCTTCTTACAAACAAGAAAGTTTTTGTTATCTCCCTGCATTATTAATCCATTAAAACTAAAATAGGATCAAAAGCGAATAGAAAATATTAGTCAAACTCTGTGAGCAAATTAAGGTCACCTGACAGACTTTCCAAGGTAATCTTCCTCTCGTTAAAAAGATAAGGTGTATGCTAGTGACTCCAAATCATCCCTCCTGCTACCTGTAGGACCTAAACTGGCATGGACAGCAGCATATCTAATTGTTCCCCGCCAAATGTAAAAAGGAAATAGCTAAATTAATAGGTGCCATAATTTTGTACAGAAAGAATCAAGTATAGCAGCATGCCCACAAGATCTAACCAGCCTAAAGATGTCTGGCCTCTGATTATAATTAGTATGTAGATCAGACGATGTTTCGTTCCATTTGGATGCTACATAACTTCAACATTCACAGAGCCACGTAAAAGGTTAGTGAGGCATAAAATGCATCGGCATTCTATTAAGTGGGAAATGCCCATTAAGTATGTTATTGACTATCTGTAGCATGACCAGAAAGACTACCTAGATCATCAAACTCACATCAAAGGACCGGTACAGACAAGCGAGGCTAAGAATATTGGAAAAGTAAGAAGGGACCACCGGTCCGAATGTATTCAGGAGGAGTAAATGCCAAATTTGTGCTGTAACTTTTTCCATCCTGACTGTTCTTCAGGAGGCCAAAACATGAAATTCTAAGGTTACAGTCCTGCAGCATGTGAACAACACTAAAATGTTACAAAAACACACACACACACCCAACTGACCACATTGCAGAAACAATTTATATGATACACATACCATCAAACAAAGCTTTGTAGGCATTAAGATCATGGTATAGAGCACGCTCGCTCCTTAGTTGAGCGATATTCTAAAGCCTCAGCAAGATAGAGAACAACCCTTAATCTCATGGACCACTTTGTTGCTTGTGACTCCCTTGTGAAATGCATTAATGGAATTAAAAATAATGTATGGCAGGTGCTACAGTGTCAACAGTACGCATAAATGCTCGTCAGACCATGCCATGTACATATATATTTAGTCCCGCTTTAGCCATGTTGGTGAAAATCCAAGCGAAACTATCTTGGATAATAAACAATAGAACAGTCTGCATAATCCCATCTCTTTAATGCCATAGATCTCCCAAAAGCCATTTATATATTATGTAGAAAATGTAACCATGAATAGAAACTAATTATTAATAGCTGTGACTCCATCAACCTAAAATTTATCAGGAATTGGTCAAGAACAAGAATAGATGACAATAACAAATTGAGATAAATATAATTAAAGCCCAAAATACAGGGTAACTCACAATGGAAAAGATGCTCTGCTAGCATGTCATTGGGCATGTACCCTGCAACAAGCAATCTCACCTTTTGCTCCGGAGTTGGCCAACCGATTTAGCTTCTTCCTGAAGCATAGCTATTTCCCAAAAGGTCATTATTAGCAAATATTAGAGAAATCACTATAACCATATCAAGAAACCACTCCCAAATCCTATTTCTGCTACAAACCTGATGCTACAAGGTACAGGAAACATATAAAAGGTTGCTACGGGTGTGTTTAGTGCAATTCAAAGCTCCACGGAGATCATGGATTTGGTGGTAGGTATTCCTAGCCCCACTAAATCTGTGAATCTGGAGTTGTTGGTACGCTAAGAGTGTTTAGATGGGTCATCTTGTTTACATTTTAGACTAAAATATAAACTTAATTCACTTTATTTTAGCTTACAAGTTTCAGATCTCAGATGGAGCTGAGATCTGGAACTCTACCAAACAGGCCATAGTATGAACTAAAATGCCCACTCTATAGAGCTATAACATCCATCTAAGCATCTAGCCAACCAACTAATGGCAACACTCCATTTGCAATTCGCGTTCTACTTCGCTAGGTAAACATACGACAAAAGCTTGAAGTCTTACCTCGAATTGCTCGAATGAGTGATATGCATTCATGGCAAGCTTCCTCCTGACGGTGCCAAAGTACATTGGGTGCTCAGTCACATCATGGTAGTCAAGCAACTGCATAAATCAAAACAACCATGGCATCGTCAGCACTTAGTAGCTCCCCTGCAATAAATTGGCAACTCCAACAAGCATGACAAATGAACAAACGCCCTCATCTCCTCCAGATCCACTGGCTCCGCAAAACACTCCGTACGTATCCTTCCTGCAGAAACAAACAGTAGAAGAAGAAATCGAGGCCATGAAGTCCTTGTCAGGCCTCAATATGAATCCAACATGAAACCGAACCAGAAAACAGAAGAAAACCGGAAGAAACTTAAACACAGAAGAAGCAATCAGAGAAAACGAAGACCTAGGGTTCTACAAAGTACAAGAAGTAAACTAAGATATGCGAAAATCCATTTTGTTTTTCCATGTACATAGTATTCAGGTTTTTATACATCCAGCCTGGTACAGATTCTGGTGATTTCAGTTTACACCCAGTAAACGAAGTAAACGACTCTTAGCTGTTGTCATTTTTGGTAACTACTGTTCTCAATATCCACCGTTGGATGTAAAGACTCTGATCTGATCAGATGTATTTCTATTCGTTGATGTCCACTAATTGAAATCGGTGAAGTGTTTTATTGGCTGTTCTTCTTCTACCTTGCGCTAGTCCTGACAGTCCTAAACCAAATCCCATTTCTCGTGAACTCAAAAGATGAGAAAGACGCACTTCTGCAGCCTCTAAAGTATCAATTTCTTCTCTAAAAAAGCCGCAAATAATCACATCATCCGGTCTGGGGCTCGTATGGCATGCCCCGGGAGCCAGGGGATTCCAAGCAACTTAATTAATTAACTCAATTTTCATGGGAGAAATATTCAATGTTGCAATGAAAACCAACGTTAATTATATATTTTCCAATAAGAATTTCTTGTTTAATTGTTGAACACTGGCCGACTGCCACTTACTTCTTCTCATTCCCTCACACCGTCTCCCTCTCGAACTCACTGCTCACCGGCAAACTCCGGTCCAGATCCGGTCAGGTCTTGCTCCCTTCGGTGAAGAAGGCACATTCTAGTCTTTTATGTGCAAATACTTAGTATTTTTGCATTATAACAGATAAAAAATGTAGATAAATAATTTCATGATTTTTTTCATTTTTCCCCCAATTTTTACTAGTCTCGGGAGACCTTTTCACATGTGGTTCAAAATGGCCAAAATTTCGACAATTTTGGCCGAGATTTCCATTTTCCCAATCTCAAAATTATCGGATTTCAAAAATGTCCAAAATTTTGACAATTTCAGCCGGAACATCCAAATCACTGATGGAAGGTATGTGTATGAAATAATGTATCGTACTAACCGTTTAGCGTGGAAAATAATATCTCCTGTGCTTACCAACGCGTAGTAGTCACACTCCTGATCGTCTTTGATGCGGCCCTTCGTTTGTGCCATATATACTAGTGTCATTTCTGCTATACGCTAGCACATTCCGAATACCTAAGGACAGGCAAAACGCAGAACTCACATCATGGGGACCGCATGCACTCCGATTTGAGGTCGAGACCATCCAAGCTGAATCCCTCCGAGCTACTGTTAACTGGCCTGTTGGTCAAGCTACGCAACGGTTTGTTAATGCAGAACATTACTTCCTCTGTTTTACCTTAGGCTATTCCCAGTGTATAGTAACATACCTATTTAATACATGCCACATAAGCATTTTTGATGATGTGGCAAGAGAGTTAAGATGGGAGAGAAGAAAGCTGTATCTTGAGGAAGATACCGCTTGGGCACGAAATCATAGACATTGAAACTTGAATCATCTAAGTGGCCCACAATTCATACTCTCATACACATCTAGCATTTAATTATCTTGTGGGGATTAAGAAACAATCCATGATACCATGCATTGGGATAGTTGTATTTTCTATAATATCATATGACATGGCAGCTTTGAATATTATGACAAGATACAATGCACTGGGAATAGCCTTATTAGTGTGCTCATCTTTCGCACCCGTTCTGTCCTAACACCACTTGCACAAATACAGATCAGCTCTCTCTCCACTTGCACAACTGTGTGTAGATGGTATACAAATGCGTTACTCCCAGAAATAGCTGCTCTACACGGCAGGTTCTCCCTTTTTTTACATGAACTCTACGCATGCCAATAATGTACAGCAGACTTCAATTAAATTCCACGTTATCTTATTCTTACTATCAATACCGTGCAATACACATATTTTAGTTTTCCAGATTAGCTCCTTGCACGCTTGTCATCCACTTCAAACAATCTGTATGGAATTACACTTACTAAAGAAGCACCACTTGGATTTGCGTCTGCACCGCATGATATCAAATGGACCGGACAGCCGCCAGCACAGAGAACACTTACTGCTGCTACGGTTTCAGGCTATTCCCAGTGCATAGTAACATACCTATTTAATACATGTCACATAAGCATTTTTGTTGATATGGCAAGAGAGTTAAGAGGGGAGAGAAGAAAGCTGTATCTTGAGGAAGATACCATTTAAGCACGAAATCATAGACATTGAAACTTGAATCATCTAAGTAGCCCACAATTCATACTCTCATACACATCTAGCATTTAATTATCTTGTGGGGACTAAGAAACAATCCATGATACCATGCATTGGGATAGTTATATCTTCTATAATATCATATGACATGGCAGCTTTGGATATTTTGACAAGATACAATGCACTGTGAGCACGCTTAACTTCGAAGTTCTTGTAAGATCCAGTACTATAGTGGTGTTATGATCACATGTGACATATAATGCGTCTCTCCTCCTTTTAACCCCGTGAAGCACCCGAACACTGATTTTCAATTATTTTAAATTAGCAAACTATAGAGGTAATTAGCAAAATTTAAAACTTTCAAATTTATTTTTCATACTTTTGACTATTAATTATGCTTGTAAAAACACCATAACTACTTTTGACTATATGTGCCATTACTATTCATGAAACTTATGAAAACACCATAACTTTTGATTCGTACCTTTGATTTTAGTGTTCTTGTGCTTTCCGAAATCATCACACGATGAGCTCTCTAGTTATATTCTTTTGCGCACTAATTCTAATTTCCAAATACGAAATCCGAGCACGTTTGTTAAAATAGCCATAACTTTTGACTCGTAATTCGATCGAGGCGTTCTTTGACTCGTTGGAAAGATAACGAAAAGTAGCACTCGAATTTCATAAGTATGCGAAAATCAGATGGTCGGATCTTGATGGTTTGTGCAAGTGTGTGTGCGGCGACGAAATTCCAAAAAAGATCGTTTAGGGCTTCAAAACGGCCTCCAAAGTTTTGAATCTATTTCAGTCGTTCTTTTCAATTATTGCAAATGGAATATTAGTTCTAATTATTTGAAATGTAAAATTATTTAATTTCAATTCTTTCAAATTAGAAGGCAGGAGAGGTAATTAGCAATACTTAAAATTTTCTATTTTTTATTATTTATGGCGGTTTCAAATTAGAACCACCGCCGATAATATTATCGATGGCGGTTTTAGCCAAAAACTACCACAGATGCTCACATTATCGATGGTGGTTTTGGCTAAAACCATACAAATACTCATATTATCGATGGTAGTTTTAGCTAAAAACTGCCACAGATACTCATATTATCAATGGCGATTTTTGGTTAAAACCGTTGAAAGGACCTAAAGGCAATTTTCAATTTTTCAGAGGGCCTTTCCGCGAGAGAGGTGACGTGGCACCTCCTATTGCTCTCCAATCCTCACCACTTTAATATATATAGTATACATTATATGCAACTTAATTAATTAACTAAATTTTTATGGGAGAAATTCAATGTTGCAATGAAAACCAAAGTTAATTATATATTTTTTCACTAAGAATTTCATGTTTAATTGCTGAACACTGGCCGACTGCCACTTACTCCCTCTAATCCCTCCATCTCACTCATTCACTTACCTCTCCCAGTCAATAGTGCATCACTTGTGAGATCATGTGATGAAAAATTGGTTGTATGATGAAATTGGCATTGTAAAGTGATTTTGGTTATGGCATGTGTGGTGCTTGTGCATGTGCTATGTTGAGATGATTATCATACTGGGGATAGCATAATAGTTTTGCTTGATGCAATGCACTCATGTGAGTGGTTGCATGGATTAACTTTGAGTCAAGTCGTGGACTTGTGCTCGAAATTGTTTTTTGTTTATTCATGTGCAGGTGTTGCTCGAGGGCGAACGTGGTCGATGACGGGACCGGGACTAGGTTCAGGGAGGAATCGAGGTCTTGGTGGTCAAGAATGTCATGCAGGACGTTCGGGCTAGAGAACATGCATGTGAAGGCTGGTTAGTCACGTATGTGCAGCAGGTGGGCTGATCATGCGTGCAAGGTTTTAGTTTTGGCCATGTTGGGCCAAGTTGAGATAAATACGAACTCTTTCCATGTTGGAAGTGGAGTTGTAGTCGATCTCTGTGAGTTTGCTCTGTATAAATAGGAGGAGGTGTCTCCTGTTTATTGTGAGCAAGATTTTAGGGTTGTACTCTTTTGTTTGAATACTGTAACCAGATCAGAAATAAAGATCATTCTTGCATCTTCAGCGGCCGGTGATTTTTGTCTTGCTCTTGGCTTCGACATAGTTGATCGATCGCTTGAAGTTCATCACGGAGTTCAGTTCTTTGCAAAGGTATCATCTTGCGAAGGTAATATCTTTTGATCCGTAGATCTGATCGACCTGATTCCTCTTTTGTTCACTTCGGAATTGAGTTTAGTTTATACAGTTAAAATTTCACATCAATCCAATAGTTAGATCTTTGGCAATTACTGCTCGCCCAGATTGATGTCCTGCTCGCCCGACTGCTCGCGTGGTCGCCCGGATTCAGTCATCTTGCGAAGGACATAACTTTAGATCCATGCATCCGATTGACCTGATTCTTTTTGTGTTAGCTGCAGAATTGAGTCTAGTTTCTACAGTTAAAATTTCACATCAATCCAACGGTTGGATCTCCAGAAATTTTAGTTTTTCTAAACTAGTCGCCCGATTGATAACATGGTCGCCCAACCTGCTCGCCCAAACTGCTCGCCCAAATGCCAAACCAGTCGCCCAAGTGTCCTACTGGTCGCCTAAGTGTTCTACTGGTTGCCCGGACTGTTCTACTGGTCACCCAAGTGCCCAAACTGGTCTCCCAAGTGATCTACCGGTCGCCCAGACTGGTTTATTGGTTTCCCAACTGCATAAACAGATTTCCAAGCAATTTGAGTTTCAATTGGGGTGTTTGAAAAGTTCAAAATTTTGATTTTAGCTTCCGCGCAATCATTCACCCCCCTTTGATTGCTACATTAGTATATTTCGATCCTACATCGCTTACCTCTCCCTCTCGAACTCACTGCTCATCGGCCTACTCCGGTCCAGATCCGGCCAGGTCTTGCTCCCTCCAGTGAAGAAGAAGGCACATTCTAGTCTTTGATGTGCAAATACTTAGTATTTTTTACATTAAAACAGATAAAAATGTAGATAAATGATTGCATGATTTTTTTTATATTTTTTTCTCCAATTTTTACTAGCCTCGGGAGATTGTTTCACAGGTGATTCAAAATGGCTGAAATTTTGATAATGTTGGCAGAGATTTCAGTTTCCCAGTCTCAAAATTATAAATTTGAAATCCAATAAATTCAGGAGCTCTGACAACGGTCGAAGCTTCAACTCGCGCTACGCATTTGTCTGCGTCCGGTCGTTAAGAAAAGAAGATGGCTCCTGGCTGCGCGTACGAAGGTAGGGAGTCGGAGGCGGCGCTCGTTAATTGTGGAAAAATTGGACATGGAGGCTTGCACGATTGATTGAGCCCATCGATGCCGACGAACTCACCTCCTGCTCTGCTTGTGTAGCTGCAATGGCATGCGGACCGGAAAACAGACTTCATCCAACTAGTTAAGTATATACAGATATAATGTCGCATCGTTTGCAAATATGGATCACAGCATACTAGGTGACGCGCAGCAACATATTACGTGTACGTAGTATGAACAAATTACGTATACGTAGTACTCTCCGTTTGTCGTCCATTTCTGAACGACGTCGTCCTACATGTGTGGCTACAAAGTAACCTGTTGAATGGCTCATCATAAACAGGCGAATTCATCTAGCTGTGTTTCGGTTGTGATTCTTTGCAGTGGCCTGAGCCAATTCCTATTAGTAAGTTCCTCCTGTAAAGTTCTGCTTCTCCTCTGGACGAACTAGTAGCATTCAGGAGCCAGTTTCCATGGGGAGATTCCATGAAGCCAACCAAAAGTCCAGAATTTTGCTGTTGAGCCATTTCCCAGTATGATCTTAGTTCTTGCATTGAAAAGGCTTCGGGCAATCTCATCACATGGCAATGCCGCCCCGACCCATGGCCTTTGTTGGTCTTTCCAATCGTACCAAAGGCAACGAGTGTGGAGAGCCCATTCAAATTTGTTGAAGTTTTTTACCCTAAGACCGCCTAGTATCTTCAGCCTGCACACTTTGCTCCAATTTACTAAACAATGACCTCCTTTACAGTCTGATTTGTCTTTCCAGATGAAATTTATTCGAAGCCTATTGAGCCTTTTGGCTGCCCATTTGGTTAGCAGTAACACGGTCAAATCATAGATTGCTAGGGATGTAAGATCAGTTATTTCATCTGCATGCTCTCGGTTCATCAACATCCAGCAGCAGCCAGACAAAAAGTGATGAGCATCAGATGCACGAAGACATGCGGCGGTTGCAGAGCAACCTGTGGCAGCTACAGACAACTCTGCCCAAGATACATGACACATTGTGTGACACCGAGGATCTGCTTGACGAGTTTAATTACTACGAGCTCAAGGTGAAGGTAGAGCAGATAGTTGATGAATGCCAAACCTTGCCTGCATTTCAGGAATTCTTTAACAGTGTTATTGAAGGAGGTTTCAACAAAGTGAAGCGAATCCAAGATAAGCTAGATCATCTTTATGACCAGTCGACGGACATAAGCGAATTTCACAATGCACCACAGAGGTTTGACAAAGAATTTCGGCCAGAAACAAGTTCTTTCCCTAACGAGTCAAATATTTTTGGCCGTGAAGAAGAAGTGCATAAAGTGATAGAATTGTTAGGGGTTCTGCCAGACAGTGATGTAGGCTTCAAACGCAGGAGAGGCAACAGTGTGGGAAAGACTACATTGTCCCAACAGGCCTAGCAATCGTAGAATGAAGTCTCACTTTGATATGAAACTTTGGATATGTCTCAGATGAATTTGATGTCAAGAAATTAACTAAAGATGTCATAGAAGCATCAATTGATAATTTGAATTCTATTCAGGCTGTTCTAACGGATATTGTTAGGTCCAAAAGGCTCTTACTTGTCCTAGATGACATTTGGGATGATGTCTTGAAGAATGTCGGGCAAGAGTGGCGGAGGTTTTGTGCATCTTTGTCAAATGCACTTCAAGGAAGTATGATTCTGGTCACCACAAGATCACAAATTCTCGCTGACAAGGTAGGCACAATGGATTGTTTTTCATTAGAGGGTCTAAAAGATGAAGTTTTTTTGGGAATTCTTTAGACTAAAGCATTGGAATCTGTTAATTCTATTTGCGTGTGTGTGTATATATATATGAAAAATATCTTTTACTCCTGGGTGTAGTTACTCCCACCTCTGAAATACTATCTAAACGACCTTGAAATATTCCTTTATCACTTTGGGTACACTCATACATTAATTATAAGATACTCCAATGTGAGCCATATGAAAATCTCAAGGGAGTTCATGATTTTTAGTGTATTTTGCAAATACTTTTATATGCGCACATAAAAAGGAGTATGTCCAAAAAATATACATACCACCTAGATGATCTTATATACTCGTATACTACGCATACATACCCTCTGTCGCACGAGATACCCTATACGTTGTAAGATACGACATAAGGAATAATTACTCCCGGGAGTAGAAAAGAGGCTTCCTATACACACACATGGTAGCGCTATTCTACTCTTGCGAGCAGTGATGCCTATTCTACACGCGTGCCGCAAACTCCGTGTCGCAACAACAGTCGCTAGCATTTAACCCAAAAACACTTGCCCAGTAATTAATGCGGTGCAGCATGTAATCGTTTGACGACCAGACGTTGACTGTAAATGCAATCGCTAGTAACCCATCCCACGTACGTAGCCAAAGCAATTAGAAAATATGTTCACATAGTTTGTATATGAATCTTGTTGCCTTTTATTTAGCCATATTTTTTTATTGACAACTCCGATTTACGATCAGTTTACATCATTAGCTTGCTGACAACGACATCAACATAATGATATAAGTCTCGCCACTAAATACCATATGAATTGATAGTAAAATCTATTGATACAGATAGTAAAATCTATTACGTATTCTATTACCCGGTGTTCCTGATCTTTGGACAAAGCGGTGAATTCAACTAGTGTGCTAGATATCAAAGTGTCCCGATGCAGTCTCACTTACATGCCATAAAGCGGATATTACGATATCTTAAGGTACATGTGCTTTTGGCTTATGGTACTCTCATGACTCTCCTTTAGAACTTATTGGTTATTCTTAGGCTAATTTTGTTGGTGATAAAATTGATAGAACTAGTATCTATGGAGTATGTAATTTATTTGGAAATTCACTTGATTCTGGTCTTCTAAAAAGATTTTTGCTAAACCTTTGGCATATAATTATTTACAAGAGTAAGAAGAGAATTATATATCATTCATTCAAACAATGTACTGTAAATGCAATAATTAAGGGGAGCACATTCATTTGTGTTGAAATAGATACATTTATTTAGAAGTATTATGGGTAATATCTTTTAAAAATCTATTTATATGTAAATGTCTGTCGACATCTGTTCTTGATAGTATTGTGAAGCAAGTTACTTTAGATTGTCTAGTCACCATTGGTTCATGACCGAGTTACTTATTGAATGTTGGGTACTTTTGTTCTTTACTGAGCAGTATCTGAGACTTGCTAAAATCACATTCAATAATACCACGAGTGTTCACTAGTACTTGAGATTTAGTGGGTTATGCTAAATATAAGTTATTTCTATTACTTTCTAATACCATGGTAGTAGTCGACATATGCCCAAGATAACATGTTCCCATGTCAAGCTCGTGACTATAAACTCAAAAAATCAGGGTAGTCAAATTAAAAAATGCAAAAGACAAAAGAAATGAAAAAAATGTAGCGACCCCCATTTTTACATAAATGCAAAAATGGAAATCTAATGTGCATTCCGTACTAGTCCCATGATCAGTAGCTAGCACGCACATTTACAACAATTGAAATCACATCCATACTTTTTATTACAATTAATAAAGGTAATATACATAATAAAGTCTTACAATTTAGAGTATTGCAACGGAAAGAATCAAAGTCTTGTAGTGTGCCCATCCGACCCTTAGGCAATTGACAAGGTTCAAATCCCCAGAAAGAGCATATCCATAAAGTTCCCGCAACCTGCGACAATGATATTCTTCGAAACTTCGCGATAACCTAAAAATAGTAAATAAGCAAGGTTGAGTACTTTCGTACTCCGCAAGACTTAAGGTGGTATTTGCAAATGCAATAAGTGTAAGCCATGTCAAAGGAGGTTTGTACGGTTAATTTGCATAAAGCAGAATTTAATTCATAAATCAATTTGAAATTTTCAAATGGAATTTGTAAGAGCAAGATTGCTAACAAGAAATAAGTAAGCATAAAAGATACTCACGGTCCATTGTGAATCTAATAATCCATTATCCAAATCCATAATCCAATCATGAAGTCCATCAATGTCGTTCCATTGACATGAGGACATAATCATTCATCCAATAATCCACATGAAATCCAACAATGTTAATCCATTGATATGAAATCATAACCAGTTTCAAAACAAGTTCCAACCCAAACCCATTTTAGAAAATATCAATATCTAACATTGGAATGACTTCACCAAGTGCCCATGACCGCGGGCGCGGCTAATCAATTAGATTTACACTCTGCAGAGGTATACAACTTTACTCACAAGTAATGATCAACCTTTTCGCTAGGCCATTTGACATACTTCCTTAGGTATGTCGGCAAGGCGATCATACATAACTGTTACATTACTTAGATTTAACTTTGCACCAGCGACGGGACGTTAAGCCCCCGCCATAGAAACAGAAACACTCACACAACACGTGGTCCCTTTCACGTAACACCCAACACACCGTTTCTGTCCCATGGCAAGGCGCACACCGTTATATCAGAAAATGTTGTTCCCAACACCTCGATGTGGGCACCCCTTCGAGCAAACCTGAAACGGATTGCCTGTACTGCTTCGGCCTACCAATGTGCAAAGTCAGATCTAAGCAACTTAATAAGTTAAGTCTGCCCCACCCCAGCACTTGTGGTTGCACGGATTTCTTGGATCTATAGCGTCCCATTGTTGGTCCTTAATCTGACATGGGCAATACTTCACCCTACACTACGTGCAATTCCCTTTGCACATCCGGCTATTGCCAATAATTACCCGCGTCAAAATCATAGTTTTATTTTGGGATTTTTAACCAAAATAACCATTATCCAACAGTATTATACCCAAACACATTTTCCATTTCTCAAGAACAACTTTTGATCTGATCATTATCCTTGTTGATTCATCGTTGATTCTAGAGCATGGCTAAGCATGATTATTAAATCGCTTATACCCAAATTGACATTATGTATTGTCTAACCCTTTTCTATAGTTATGAAGGTTCACATATTCATACTTATCAAGGGGGTTCCATGAATAACAGGTATATTCTACCATAACCACAAGATAGCGAATTTAAGAAAATAATCGCATGCATGGAAATCATTTGAGAAACAAAAAGGAAAAAAAACACTGGGATCAATATGATCAAAGGGGTGCTTTCCTTGCTTATTTGTTGCTTACGACGATGTCATAGTTGCAGTTGGCGACGTTGATGACGGAGCTAGTACGTCGAGTTCTACACGTCGTCCCAGCGAAAATAAAGCAAATAACTATCTTTAACAAGAGCAAAAAGAAAATAGATAGAAAAGCAAACAAAGACTTGCTATAAAAAGTATGTGTGTTTTAGGTTGGATCAAATAATTTCATATTCTTATGTTTTAGTCGATTAAGTGTATACGTCCAAGTTGTTAGCAGCTTGAATGGTACACGGTTTCTTTATGTATTCTTTTATTTATAATATCGAATTCAAGATGCAAAAATTGTTTAGAATATTGGAATTAATCATTATTTGCAAGGTTCATTGTTTCTAATATTCATAGTTTATTTCTTGTATCTTTATTACTTAAGGGTTTTGCTTAATCATGATTCAGATTCAAAGCAAGTTAAAATAAGAATATTTTTCTAGATTACTGTAGAACATATCCTAAAGATCATTTTCAAGCTTTTCTTCATAAGATTCACATTTAGACGAGATGTTTTACAAACTACTAAAAAGGCTTAAGTGATCACAATTCGTTCGTTCATTTTTTACGGATTACTGAAATATGAACATTTAGGGTTATTGAAGCATCAAGATTAATATGCAAACCATGTTGAATCAAGATTCTTTCTTCGAAATATGGTAGTACAAACTTTGTAGAGCATTACTAAATTAGTTTCACAAATTTTAGTATTTAGACGAGTTATTTTATATGTTGATGAAATTGCCTAAATGATCACAATGCTAATGATAAATCGGCCAGGTTTCATTTTAAGTTTGCGACTATATTATACATGATTATTTATTCATTTTTTAGGTATTAACAGGGTACAATCCTAGAATTGTTTTAAAACTATTTTTACATTACTTTGACTTTAATCACAATGAATTATATTTTTGTTTAGGCAGCATATCCAGTGCTAATGAAGCATTTGGTGCTAACATGCTAACTCTGAATCAGGGGCGTCGAATGGATTTGTGCGGCTAATTCGGATCTGAGGGATTTCGCAGCACAGCCCACTTCCAAACGCCGCTTCGGTTTCCCTCAGCGAGACGCCGTTAAACCAAATCCCTGATCGATCACGAGGGCTAGGGTTTTTGCCCCACCTTTTCCCCTCTCGATCCCCTCGTGCCCGAGGCAGCCGCCCGGTCTCCTTGTGCCCAGTGCCGCCGCCCGCCCGGTCTCCTCGTGCAGCGCCGCCGCCGATCTGCGCCGCCGCCTCGATCCTCGTGCAAGATCGCCGCCTACGCCTGTGCCTTGCCGCCGCCCGATCCCCTACGTGCCAAGCTTACCGCGCCATCGCTTGCAGCGCCTCGATCCCCTCATGCCAAGGCCACGCCAAGATCTTGCTCCCTCCTCCCTCTCTCCTTCCTAATGCCCGGCCACCACCCTCTTCCTCCCAGCAGCGACCGGTCGTCACCCTCCTCTTTCCCAACGACGGCCCTCCTCTTCACAGCGACCGGTCGTGGCCCTCCTCCTCCGAGCGACTGGACACCGCCTCCTCCTATTGGCCGGCCCAGATTTTGAATCCCAAACCCAATCAACCTTTACCCATTATGGTTTCAATTGAGCTTCAGAAAATTATTCTTTCAATTGAGCTTCTCTTGCAGAAAATTATGGTTTCAACTACCGTATTGTTGTACATATCATGATACCATTGTGTTTTCACTGTTGTATTGTGCTTTCCAGAGTGCTATGGTTTGCATTGTCGTGCTTTGCAATTTGAAGGACTACATAGGGAGTGCTATGCAAGGTTAAGTCCTGCATAGGGAGTGATCATTTCCAGGGATGGGATGGCTTCAGAGCTTGAGATATGATCAGCTGATACTTGTGTGTGAGGCTGTGAAGATACTTGTGTGTGAGATATGATCAGCTGATACGATTGAAGACGATTGAAGAAAAGCTTTATCCAGTGAATTTTAGGTTCGCTGAAGTGTAACTAGACTTGTATGTTTGTGGGTTGTAATTAGACTTGTATGCTCTTGGTTGTAATGAGATTTGTATGTGAGATTGCAATGTTGTAATAAAATGCTCTGTATCCTTGTATGTCATCTCCAGGTTGTAAAAAAAATACACATCAATAAATAGTTGTTCAGTTTTTGTCACAATACACACTGTTTGTCACTATCTAGCTTCTCTGATTACTTGGCGGCATGTTCATGTTGCAAAGAACCTAAACATTTGTTTTTGTTTCTTTGGACAATCTGGAGAGTGGACAATCTGGAGATGACAAATTGTGAACTGCACAGAGAAATGCAAAAGAACTGTCATTACACTGCCCAGATTTTTATGGCTTTTACCATGTGCAGTCCAAACTGAGAATGGTTCATTCCACACACATAAATTCAACAACATAGTTTTTGAAATTACAAGTTTCAGAAGGCAAAAAAGTTTCAGCAACATAGTTTCAGAAGGCAAAAAAGTGCTTCATAACAAATGAATTCAGCAACATAGTTTCAGAAGGCAAAAAAGTGCTTCATAACAAATGAAGTCAGCAGCCTTGTACAACTCCTAGCTTCTCCATTGCTTCAGTAAACAATCTCCTAGCACCTCCATTGCTTCATAAAACAATCTCCTAGCTGAAATTGGTCATGAACATTGCTTAGTGAACAGAAAATGCCATCTCTTGGAAATTACAAGGAAATTTTTTAAAAGAGTTATTATCCTTACGATGTTGTCTTGATCCGTAAAGGACAATGGCGGCTGTCGTGGTAGACGATCTCTTTACATGACCTACACATACGTGCCCCCTTTTTATTGCTCTCCTGATTCATATCTTTCTTCCCATCATTTTTTACCTTTTGTCCTGGCTTTATTCTCTTGCACCTACCCACAGATTTAACTGCATTTGGTGGTTGTATGTTAACTTCATTTGGGGTAGGACAACCTACAAATGCCTCAATCTCTTCAGCTCTATTTAGCATATTTTCAGGAATCAATGCAGTTACTTCATCCCCAAAGGAGAAAAACTTATCCCGAAGAGTCTGCATGTCTTCCTTTGTTCCTCCAAATTTTGAATTAATTCTTCCATCTTGCTACGTATTTCTGATGCCAACTTTTCTTTAACTGTTTCTATTGCATTTCTCGGTTTTTCTTTTAACAAATTGCCCTCTCCGTTGAAAACATCATCCTTAGTTACCAATTTGGTCCACCTCTTTAAAACAAATTGGCTAGGAATCTTTGTTAGTGATGGGCTTTGCAAGACTCGAATGATATGACGACAAGGAATACCAAAAGACTCAAAGAGCAATTGGCATTATTGGTTTTAATGTTGCATCGCACCTCTCTTATCTTTTTTAAGCCATCATTAATTGTTGAGATCTTCCACTCCCCCTCAATTGCAATGCTCTCCACATTGCAATTGTCCCGAGCAGTAGCAACTTCTTTTTGGAATTCATTGAAAACAACAAACATAAAAAACCTCACTCCCATGCTTCTCTATTGGCCAACTAGTTTTTACCATGCAATAAAAATGAAATTTACCAGGTAAAAAGTTTACCTGAGGGTTTAAAAATTTTAATATAAATTTTTGAAGATTTTACTTTTACCTTTTTATCTTTTTACCATTATCCATTCATTAATTCTCTTTATTGATTTTTCATGCATAGCATAATTCCAATGAAAATTCAAATAAAACCAATAATGCCAAGAAAACTCAGAAATAACAATATTCAAATTCAAAATTTTTTTATTTGTTTGCACTTTTCGGGATGTTACAAAAAAGAAGTATCTCAAAGTGGTACAAGTGAACAAATGTTGTGGGCTTTGAGTGTGATGAATTTGGTCATTATAAAAGTGATTGCCCTAAGCTTACTAATAAGAAGTCTAGCTCTTTTCGCAAAAGTAATTTTTCAGGTAAAAAGATGAAACAGGTACTTCGTAAGGCATTTTTTAAGATGGCAGAGGAGCTTGATCTCTCAAGTAATAGCGATGAGGATGATCCATTGACATGTCTTGGCAAGGATGATGATGATGTTGTTGATCTATGTCTCATGGGGAGGAATATGGACAATGAGGACAACGACGATGAGGACACCGACAATGACAATGAAGTAACAAAGTCTGAAATTTTTGAAGATTTTTGTTCACAAGAAAGAATTTCAAAAGCATTGATCAAGAAGTATAAGGCATTAAAATTGAAATACGATGTGCTTTTTTCTACCACTAGTAACAAGGATGATAAATGTGACTCTTGTGTAGAATTGAAAATGAAACTTAAAAAACCATGCAAATCTTATTAAATTTTGAAAAATAATATTTTTGATCTTGATAATACTTCTTGTGAGTCATGTGAATTTTATAGAAGTGAGAATGCATTACTGAAATCTAGTTCTTCAACATGTGACAATTGTTTTATATTATAAAATGAGGTAAATTCTTTAAAAAATCTTTGGTAAAAAATTACTCCAATTTAGAGAATGATGAAAATACATTAGCAAAAGAATTTTTTTAGGACCTTGCCGGAATTAGGAGAAAATTAACTGAACTTGAAAAACATCCTTATACATTTTTATGCAATAGATGCCTTGATCTTGCTAAAGGAAACAATTACTTGAAAATGACTTTAGAAAAAGTGAAAAATAGTGAGAAAAACTTAAATATGATCCTACATATATTAAAATGTTCATTCATGAAAGAAGGTCTAGTACACATTAAAAATTCCTGTTTTGAAACTTTGTTAGCTAAAAAAAATTCAAATTTTCATGTTGTTACCTCAAAGGCTAAATCTGAAAATAAAATTTCCTAACACCCTATATAATAGACACTAGTGACCATTGCCACTGGTCGCACCAGGCTTTTTTGAACTAGACTGGTCGTCTTGATGACCAGCTGACTTCTTCCAAGGTGCCTGCAACTTCTGATTGAATATGTTTGCTTGTTTTTTTTCTTATTCATCCCCTTGCGATCTCCAAATTTGAAGATCTTTTTCATCCGTTGGTCATCCAACCCTAGGAGGCCAGGTTGTGGTGGAGCATAGCCCTTATCAACCATTCGATTCCACTCAATAGCTTCATGAGTATCTGAATATTGGTCTGCCATATCAAATAGTTATGGTATGGTAGATGACAGATGAATATTTAGTTCTTTAGTAAACCTTTTATAACGAACAGCCTGCTTAAATGCACGAATTACAGAACTATTAGATATATTAGGAATGGTGTTGCGTACTTCTACAAACCTTTTAATGAATTATTGGAAATTTTCGCTAGAAGTTTGGCAAAGGCGATGCAAATCACTTTTTACCAGGCTTGACGTAGCAACTTTTAAAATAGTTTAAAATTGCATAACACAAATTTTTTCACCTGAAAATAGAACCTTTTGGCTGGTTAAATAGCCAAGTCCGCGCTAATCCTTTTAAAACAGTAGAGAGGTAATTAGCCATTACATTTTTATCACCTCTAGTAGCTTAGGTGGCGGTAGTATACACTTGCAAGAATTCTAACAAATTAAAAATTCAAAAATAAAATTTTAAATCCAGAATTTTTGAACCAAAATTTGGCTGAAATTACTGAAATTTCGCTGAGAAAATGTAGAAATCTTGACAAAATTCAACCGAGCAAAACATGATTGAAATGATATTAAAATTTTTTTGTGGATGGTTATTAAACATCACTAATGTTTTTAAAAAAAATTTAGAAGATTATCAAGCTTAACGAATATTTAAAAATTCTTACAATGCTACTGTCCTAATAAAAGGCTGACTGACAAAAATTCAACCAAATAAAAAATAGTGAAAACCATGTTAGAACATTTTCAAATGTTTTATAAATGGTCTTGACACATCAGTAATGTTTCCATAAAATTTTCAAATGATGATCAAGCCTGAGGAATTTTAGAAAATTAGGACAGTGCTACTGAAGGCTGATTAACAAATTTCAATTGAATTGAAAATGGTACAAACCAGATTATAAATTTTTAAAACTTTTTATGGATGGTCCTGAAGTATAAGTAATATTCCCATAAAATTTTCATTTGATTATCAAGCTTGAGGAATTTTAAAATATTGTGACAGTACTACTGTGTAGATAAAAGCCTGATGATCAATAAATTGATTTGATTGAGCAACCAAAAAAGGGTTGGAATTTTTGAAACTTTTAGAGGAGGGTACTGAGGTAAATATTAATCTCTCATAAAAATTTTGGTTCATGATCATACTTGAGTGAATTTATAAAATTCTTACAATGGTTGGATGGACACACTAGATGACTTTGTTTCTTTTTTTTGCTATATATATATATATATACTCTAAGTTGTAAAATACAACGTATAATCAGCTTCCGTTTTAATAAAATGATGTATGGTTGTGATTCTAATTGTTTTAAATGTGCGTACTAGCCACTGATCATGGGACTTGTACTGTATGTACACGAGATTCTTATTTTTGCATTTTATGCAAAAATGGGGGTCCTTACAGCGGGTGTACTCTCTTACTCTTGCTCTTGCTTTTGTGAAATATTTTATTTCACGATGTGAGCAAAAAAAAAAGCAATTAGTCGTGATGTGAGCAAAAAAAAAGCAATTAGAGAGAGATGTGCTGATGTGCAGAATACGCTGAGCAAAAATGGGCAAGAAGAGAGAGCGCGAGAGTGACGTGCATTACAAATGAAAGCCGTCCCATGTCTTTATGGCGTGTCTATCAAATGCCTGTTGCAAATTGAAATCAGGCGTGGGTAGCAGGATGAAAAATTAAAAGCAATTTTATTTCATGTCACACGTCGCATCGCTGTCTCTCTGTTGTTACAAATTCAAATGAGGCATGGCCGTGCGCTCACGCATGACGAAAATTGAAGAGCGCGGGACGAATATGGCAAAGCAACTTTATGTCTTTCAATGCTTTACGTCCATTTCAGTCATCTTTTTCATAGTATGCTATCTTTAAGTGGAGAGACCGAAAGAAACGTTGAATTCACGTTCAGGCGATTGTTGTCTTTTTCAGTCATCTTGCGTTCAAATTAACAAATACATCAGGCGTGTGATTCCCTCGAACGGTTTTTTTCCCGTGATTCCCTCTAGTGGTCAGAGTCTAGATCAAACACATGATTCTCTTTTTTCCCCCCTCTCTCTTTCTTTTCCCATCGAACCAGCCCCTCCCTCTCTTCCCCCTCTTTCTAACTCTCTCCCCCTCCCTCTCTTCCCCCTCTTTCTCACTCTCTCTTCCCAATCCCGTTGGCCGGACTCGTGCCCCTCCCTCTCTCTTTTCCCCTCTCTCCCCTTACTCCCTAGTAGCACAAGGGTTTACTCAAGTTGAAGGGTTAGATTATGGGGAAACATATGCTCCCGTAGCTCGCCTGGAGGCTATACGGCTCCTTCTGGCCTTTGCTTCTCATTTCAATATCACTCTTTTTCAAATGGATGTAAAAAGTACATTTCCCATTCACGCCGGACTGAAAAAATCCCATTCAAGCCGGATTGAAAAATTTGGTCCAGCGCTGCACGTATAGCCCGCACGAAAACGACGATTTCTCTCTCGTCCGAACTTGGAATTGGGTGATCTTGGGCTCTACGAAAAGCTAAGAACAAGAGCTATCCATCTAGTAAGGTCTTAGCACCCCAATACCAAAGGATGAGTGCAGAATTCATAACGAATCAAAAGACACCCAAAACCTCACATTTTTGGACACCACTAACTTCTCTCTTTTGCTAAACACTTCTAACACCCCAAGACACCTCACTAGGCTCACTTAGGGGAAAAGAGACTCAATGTGCATCACTTGAGAGCTTGAAAACAGTCCGATCAACATCGATCTGGACTCCTCTTGATAGTACAACAACTATCTTAACAATCCGATCTTTCCACCAACACTAAGATCGGTGAAAGACTAGGAAACATCTTTAGTCCTATACTAGCCATACCTTGGCCTTGAGCATCTTTAAGTTCACTTCTAAGCTTCATGCTTTTTACTTGATGTGTTATGCATGATGACCGTCATAATTGTTGAAGTCTTCGTCTTGTCAACCTTAACTTGATCACCTCATGAGGCTTTTTCGTCCTATCAACTTTGATTCGATCATCCGCCCGATGATCCTCTCATCAAATCGATCTTGACTCATCCACAGCTCTTGGTGAATCCTCGTCTAGTTGATCTTGACTTAACAATAAATCCTTTATCACGCCTTGGTCATCACACATGCTCTTGGGACCTAATTCTCTTCAAAGCATCTCAAGAAAGACATTAGTCCCAAAAGCTCAATAGATTTGCATGGATATACTTGATAATCATTAAATTTTAAGATCAACAAGTGTTTGATAATGAAACCCAATATATATGAAACATTTGACAAAAGATGCTCCTACTAAGTGCACCAAGATGTATATGCATTTGATTCATACACTCAGTGAGAATAATACCAAAAGTTATTTAAATTAATTGCAAGGAAAATCAATTTAAATTACTCAATTAATCTCTATCTTCTTAATAATGTGCACATGAATGAATATGAATGAGGAAGACATGTGCATTGAAAAATATTTACAATTCCAACACCAAAGAACATAAAAATTTCCTTCACAACATAGCAGCCAACTTCAAGAATTTTTATGAATTTTCTAGTTGCTCAAATGAGAAAGTTGTCAACATGAAAAAGATTTGTCTCAAAATTATCTACAACTTTTATATATAAACCTTATTTTTATGAGCATGAGAAGACCCTAAAAAAATGCAAAATATCAAGACCCTGTCAAAAGCCTGTGTACCCCGGACTCAGTGCGAGTCCGGCGCACACATAGAAATTCAGTCCAATTCCCGAATTTTTATAATTTGTTCGGTTGCTCAAATGAAAAAGTTGTCAACATAAAAAAGATTTGTCTCGAAATTCTCTACAACTTTTATGTAGACACTTTATTTTTTCAAGAATGGAAAGACCTTCAAAAATACAAAATACAAAACACTATCTGGAGGGGCAGAGCGGTCCGGCGTAAATGGGAAACCATTGTTCCTTGGTTTGGTGCAAAAGGGAAACTCACTGTTAGATTGAGTGGGTGATCCAGTGCATATTCTAAGCACTAAATCTGGTCCGTTACCCATGAAGGGACTTCCGAAAATGTGTCAAACATGCAAATCCAAATCGATCACAATCAAATTCAATCACCAAAACACAAGTTATCAAATACCCATCATAAGCTCTCATAAAATCAAGGCATGAAGATATATTGATCCAATGAATTAAACACACATAGATACATGGATCAACATCGAAACAAAAATATTTAAACCAAATTAGACTCCACGAAGGTTGTGCATGATAGAAACATTCATGGTGAGCTTATATGCACAAATATGATCAAGCATGGTGAAGTCTATAAAAAAGCAACCTAAGGATCACTAAAGAATAGTCATATAAGATCAAAGATCCAAAGACAAGCAAACCTCGTTCACGCCGAACTGAGAATTTTACTCAACACACCGGTCCGGCGCAGATAGTTTTTTATCTGTTTCAGCGCCGGACCGAAGAAATAGTCTTGAATAGAGGTACAACGTGAAAGGAAATCTTACTGAACTAGCGCCGAAGTGAGATAAGAATACCTAAAATCCGGTCCGGCGCACAGGCAAAAACCATTATTTTAAGAGCCAACTTGGGAATCACTAAAGAACTAAATAAGAACATGATCCCAAGAGTAAAATACGAACATTGCGGTAATGTTTATGCCCAAATGAATTTGACATGATATGATTGACATAAATAAAAAAAACTATTAGCATGTGCTTGCATATGACAAATGCACTAATAAATAGGAGTGGAATACCGAGAACATACCTCAAAGTTGCATACTCATTCTTTTCATATATGATTTCCCTTTAAATAAGATGAGACTAAAACAATCTTCACAATGAATATATTAGTCTCATATCAATAAGCATATTAGCGGTTTGTCATTAAGCATTGCTTTAAAATAAACATTGTCAATAACTATGTTTGTCATTAATCACCAAAATCACACAAGGGCTATCTTGAACTTACAATTTCTTAATGGTATCATTGATGAAACCGTGTATATTGAACAACCACCCGGTTTAGAAGACTTAAATTTTCCAAATCATATTTACAAACTATCTAAGGCACTCTATGGTTTAAAACAAACCCCTAGGGGTATGGTATAAGCGCCTTAGAAATTTCCTCTTAGAAAAGAACTTCAAAATTGGGAAGGTTGATTTAACATTGTTCCTAAAAGAAATCAATGGTGCTTTAGTGATTTGCGAAATTTATGTAAATGATATTATCTTTTGATGCACTAGTCTCTCCTTTTGCAAGGAATTTGGTGACATGATGGCAAAGAAGTTTGAAATGTCGATGAAAGGGGAGCTTTCATTCTTTCTCAGATTTCAAGCAATTGAAGGAGGGAACGTTTATCTCACAAGAAAAGTACACCAAGGATCTTCTCAAGCGCTTCAAGATGGAAGAATACAAGCCAATCAAAACACTAATGTCAACAAATACACATCTTGATCAAGATGTGAGAGGTAAGCCTGTTGACCAAAAGCTCTATAGGTCCATGATAGGGTCTCTTCTTTATTTGACAGCATCTAGAAGAATTTTTATAGCCGTCTATTCACCCTCTCTGGTCGGCATCCTCGAACTTATATCCTTCGAGGGGAAATTATTCTTTAATTTCCAGCGGCTGGAGCCGACTGAAATTTTTTCCTCATTTCCACCGCTATGGGAGAGCTAAAAATTTTTATATTATTTTCCCCGACTGCACTGAATATTTTAATTTTCTATGCGCGCGAGATAGGAAAATTTCCAGTGGTCTACTACCACTGGATTCAGCTGATTTCCAGCAGTAGTAGACTGTTGGAATCACCGGCAGAATTTTTTTTTATTTTTTTGCCCTTTGTGTTTTAGCCAACGTTTTTTTTCCAAAAATAGTCGGCATCGCAACGAAATTACAAGAATAACAAATAACAAGCTATTTTGTTTTGTTCGACTGAAAATTTTATTTTTGGTAGTAGACCGTTGGAAATTTTCCTATGTCGTGTGCACAGAAAATTAAAATATTCAGTGCAGTCTAGGAAAAAATAATATAAGATTTTTTGGCTCTCCCACAGCGTTGGAAATGGGGAAAAACATTTTCAGCCGGCTCCAGCTGTTGGAAATTAAGAATAATTTCTCCCGACGAAAAATATAAATAATTTTTCAGCGGTTCTGGTCCGCACAAAATAAATTAAAAAATAACTTCCAGCGTTTTCCAACCGTTGAAATTGAGCGCAGGGGGCTACTTCTGCAATGTTGTCACGAGCATGGCTATTTCCGAAAAAAAATTAATCAGAGAGCTAGAACAGTAAAAAATTCCCGCACAATGACACGGTTACGTTAGCGGCCCAGTTTTGCAAATCTGGCTGAACGGAAGCTATTTTCGCAATAATACTTTTTAGAGGAGGTAAAACATTAAAAATTTCAATATTCTGCGCATTGGGGATGAAACGAAACAAAAGTATTATCCTGTCCGGCTCCGCATGATATTAAAATAAAAAGTAATTAAGTGCTCTGGCTCTACAGTATAATAAAGTAACCTTCTACTTAGCTAAAATTTTTTTAAAAAAAAATCAAGCAGTCTGGAACCGCTTGATATTAAAGAAAAAGTAAATTTTAAGCGGTTCAAGACCACTTGTTATTTTAAAAAAAAATTTGCACCGCCAATTTTTTTTAAAAAAAATACAGCGCTGCCGGAATGCTGAATTTTGTCAGGAATTAATAATTAATTTACAGCGCCGGCAGTTGCTTTCGGTGTAAAAAAAAAGATAAAAAAATTAAGCGCTCCCCGGCCGCTGAAAATACACGCTACGGGGTTAGATATGAAAATTGCTAGGGATAAAGGCTACAGTTGTACTAATTAAAGTTTACCGAAGGCCATGGCAGCGCCGTCTTCTGGCCTTGGGAGTGGAAGGTAAACAACCCCAGCATCAGGATTGAGCGAAAGAAGATAAATTAAGACAAGAAATTAAAAGAGATGAAAACAAAATACTGAGCAAGTTAATAAAACTCAACAAACAAACACTACTACATATAACTGATCGATTTGTATATTTGCAGCTAGGCTCTTCCCAGCTAGACTGGCCCTGGCCTGGAATCATGTGGCTAGGCTCTTCGCGTCTAGACTGGCCCTGGTCCTGGCCCTGGCCCTGGCTAGGAATCATGGGGCTAGGCTCTTCCCGTCTAGACTGGCCCTGGCCAGGAATCATGTGGCTAGGCTCTTCCCGTCTAGACTGGCCCTGGCCTGGAATCATGTGGACACCTTTACTCTAATAATGTACTATACCTTATGCCGTATAGATTTGAGACTCAACCAGTTTCCTCAAAAAAAAAAAAAAAAAAAAACCACAGATTTGCCGACGGCTTCTAACAGTCATTTTTTTAAAAAAAAACAAAAAACCAAAGTTGCGCCAAAAAATGTGTTTAGGTCCCTCTGCGGCTTTCTCAAAAAAAAATCCATAAATTCACTGATGTCTCCTAGCAATCCGCAGATTCGCCGGTGTCTCTAGCAACCCATTTTTTTAAAAAAAAAAACAAAGTTATGCTGTTTTTTACTAGAAATATTCGTCGGATCAAATTTCACACAACGAGAAAACCGAAATTACATAATTTTTTTCAAAAACATCCGTCTAACCAAATTTTGTATAACTAGCGTCGTACAAATAAATTTCGTATGGCGCAGCTTACTATGCGACCCTGGCTGTACTCGTCAAAAGCACTGAGAACAAGGACCCCACCGTGGCCAGCCACGTGCCAGCGACTACGGACCAACGCAATTTCCCGGCAGCACCGGCCCGGAACATGATCGGTGGCACAAGCATGGCTGCATGGGCTACCAGTACTGCTAGTTTACTACTCTGTTTCTCTCTCTGTCAAAAATTAAGTTTAACGACTGCTGTGATCCGGTCAAGGTTCAAAATGATTTCTGATTTCGGTGGGAGCCGAGTTTCTAAATCTCTGTGAAATAAAGTTTAATTTTTTTAAATTACTACAGTAATTTTAGTGGATTTCTCCGAGAATTCGGCTTTTAGACCGATTTTCATATTTTCTTGTTTAATTGCTGAACACTGGCCGACTGCTGCTTACTCTCTCACCGTCTCACTCATTTACTTACCTCTCCCAGGCAACACAGTGCATCACTTACATCTCCCTCCCGAACTCACTGCTCACCAGCCAACTCCGGTCCAGATTCGGCCGGGTCTTGCTCCCTCCGGTGAAGAAGAGGGCACATTCCAGTCTTTTATGTGTAAATACTTAGTATTTTTACATTAAAACATATAAAAAATGTAGATAACCTGGCATGGTATTTAACGCCAATTGGGAGTACTGCCGTTGTTAGTCAGAGTACAGCATTGCATTCAATAGTCGGAGTACATTAGTGTCGGCGTATTTTACGCCTAGGTACCCTCTCCGCCATTGTCAGGAGGGGCCACAAGAGCCACGTGGCGATCAGGCCCCACCGCCAGGCGACCAGCCTACATGGCAACCTGGCGAGCAGGCGGGCGATCAGGCCCTACGCCAGGCGCCAAGCCTACATGGCGACCCTGGCGAGCAGGCGGGCGATCGGGCCCCACCGCCAAGCGAGTGGCCCACGGATAACTCGGCGAACAAGCGGCGATCGAGTTCCCAACACCAGGCCATCGCCCACGCGGTGTGCACCGGCGACAGTGGCGACCATGCCCCAACGCCAGTGACTAAATTTACATGGCAACTGGCGGCAAGTGGCGATCGAGGCCCATCGCCAGCGACCAGCCTCACGTGGCGGCAAGATGTGCAAAGTCGCCGGGCATGGAGACATACACCAAGTGGGCAGGAGTGCTTCGCCATGAAGTCTTCCCCCCTGACACACCTTGTCAGAGTCATTGAATGTGTCTGACTCTGCTGACAACGCGATAGCCCATTCCTCTAACATCCCTTACCAAACCTGTCATAGGCACGTCGCTTCCCGGACGGACCGGGCGAGGCCATGCTGTGACGTTGATAATAAGGCATTAGGAATGGGGCTACAATGGTCGGTGTAATAAATGAAGTGTAATCATCATGATGTCATACGCTCCTTGTTGCCCGAGTTAGCCCGGCCTATATAAGGGCGCTCTGGTGCATGGGGAAGAAAAAACGAAGGACACGAGACAGGAATCCTAGTGCGGAACTAGGACAGAAAGCTCAAGAACTGAGCAAGAAACACCACAAAAAATGGAGAGCCCGCAGAGAGCTAAGATCTAGCCGAGATTGTAATCCCTCTCATTCACTCTAACGTGAATCAGAACAGGACATAGGGCTATTACCCATCCGGGGGCCTGAACTTGCAAAAATTTGTGTGTTTGTGAATCTTTGTTTGTGCATACCTCGTGAGAGAATTCAGTGGGTGTCTGGCCATGCAAACCCCCTCTATCGAACCTAGGACTCCGTCTAGGGTGATATATGTCGAAAAATATGTTGAAAGAGGTGCGCTAGGTAGGGGGTAGTGGAAAGCTCACTCGGCCATCTCTCCAGGCGATTTCCGGTTGTCTTTTAGGAAAGGTCGCTTTTTCGGCAATGGCGGGCTCGCATTCGCAGCAAAAGGAGCTAGTAGAAGCCAGCAGTGCCTGAAATATGTCTCGGAACACCCGCCAGGCCGGGGATCGCCTCACTCCTTCCCGTGAGGGAGGCGATGGTGTTCCCCCGGCGGCAGCGGCTTGCTATGGAAGCCGCCACCCTGGCCCAGAATCTACATGCAGTCCGTCTCCTCTTGGACCACCCTCCGGTGGAACTTGCTGGAGACACCCCATCTGCGCCGTGGCTTCGAGACATCGCCAATCTCATTAACGTGGCTCAGCTCCGAGTGGGGGCGCCTGACCGGCGAGTACCTTCAGTACTCCGCGGTCGGGGCTGTGCGCTGACCGCTCTCAGGCTTCTAGCCATCCGAGCGGGAGGCATTTCGGCCAGGAGGGCCAAAGCAAAGGAAAGGGCGTGCAAGACGCGGACCCCATTCATGCGGGGGGCCGTGAGGATCTGCGGGTCCATCTAGAAAAGCATCGCCAGCAGTGCGGCGGTGATCTGCGAAGTCTTTTGCAGCGTCATCATGCCCAGGGGCAAGGCCGCGATAGGCGAAAGGCTCCTGGCGGCGATGGCGCTTCCCCTGACGCCTGTCGTCAGCATGAGGAGGAGGTTCTTTCCTCCGATTCTTTTGGGAGTCATGGTCCGCACTCCCTGGCACGGTCTCCCGGCCGGGGTTCAGGTGGACTATACGGCTCGCCTTACGGCGTTGGATGCCAGGCGTTCTCTCGCTGGTTGTGTCATGTTATGTGGCCCGAGAGGTTTCGCCCGGCCTCCATCGAGAAGTATGACGGCACCACCAACTCTAAAGAGTTCCTGCAGATATACACGACGGTGGTGTGGGCCGCGGGCGGGTCTAAAAAGGCCATGGCCAACTACTTCCCAACGGCCCTGATGGGGTTCGCCCACTCGTGGTTATTGAACCTCCCCCGAGGATTGGTGCACTCATGGGAGGAGTTATGTGACCTCTTTGTCACTAACTTCCAGGGTTCGTACGTGCAGCCGGGAGTGGAGGATGATCTCCATGCCCTGGAGCAGGAGAGAGGGGAGTCGTTGCGTGACTTCATCTGGTGATTTAGTCACTGCCGCAACACAATCCCCCGGATCTCCGAGTAGTCGGTCGTCATCGCCTTTCGGAGAGGCGTCCGAGACCAAAAGATGCGGGAGAAGATGGCCACCCGCAACGTCACCACCACCTCTGAGCTGTTCTCGCTCGCGCACAAGTGTGCGCGGGCGGCGGAAGCTCGGGGGTTGGAGCATGGTCCAGCTAGCGTCCGCAGCGGAGATGAGGCTGGGACCTCGAAGGGTCCCGGCTCCGCGAGCAAAAAGATGAGGAAGCGCGAGGCGGTTGGGCCCAGCAGCTCGAGCCGCAGCGAACCAGAGACACCGCGATGAGCGCCGACCGCCGCGGACCGACGGATGATCGTCATGATCGGAGGGACGACCGTCGCGAGGAGAAGGAGGGAAAGCCCTATTGCCAGATCAACTGGTCCAACATGCACGACCTGGCTGACTGCCAGGTTGTGTGCAAAATGGTGGAGGAGCGGCTCAAGGAGCGTTGTCCCCGTGATGACGATCAAGATGAAGACCCCGCCTCGCTGGCCTTCCAGCAGGCAGAGCATACGGTGGCGTACATCAACGGTGGTTCATCCATCTACCCGTCCAACGCTAGATACAAGCGGCTGTTGAGGGAGGTTTGCGCCACGGCGCCGAGTTTAGGGGCGAGCAGGCTGCTGAAGTGGTCGGAGGAGCCGATCACCTTCAGTCGGGCTGACCACCCGAGAGCACCGCCGGCCTGGGTCATCTTTTGATCATGGTTTCGCCCACGGTCCGGAATGTGAGGCTCGGGAGGGTGCTAGTGGACGGAGGGAGTTCCATCAACCTTCAATCCTTGAAGGCGTTTCGGGCACTCTAGATCTCGCAGCAGGAGCTACGCCCGGCTCTGCCTTTCTACGGAGTTACCCTGGGGGCTGGTTCGATGCCCCTGGGTTAGATACGCCTCCCCGTTACCTTCGGGGATGAGCGTAATTACCGTGCAAAGGTGGTCGACTTCGACCTCCCGTACAACGCCCTGCTTGGCTGACCGGCGTTGGTCAAGTTCATGGCGGCCACCCACTATGCCTACATGGTGGTGAAGATGCCGGGGCCTAGAGGCCCCATAGTCGTCAAGGTGGACAGGCTGAAATCCTTGCGCTGCCACAAGCAGGCAATGGACCTGACCAGCGCCACCTATGGAAGGCCGGCTGATGCCGCCTACTCGGAAGCCCCTCCGGCGAAGACCCGTGCCTTGCCCAGTTCATCCAGCAATGTCAAGGTGGTCTCCCTGAGCGAGGGCGAGCCCGAGAAAACCATCAAGGTGGGCGCCAATCTTGGCGCTAAATAGGAAGGTGCGCTCATCACCTTCCTCCGGTCTAACTCCAACGTGTTTGCATGGAAACTGTTCGATATGACCGGGGTCCCTAGGGAGGTGATTGAGCACCGATTGGCAATGCTCCCAGGCGTGCGCCCGGTCCAGCAAAAGGTCCGAAGACAGGCACCAGAGCGGCAAGATGCCATTCGCGAAGAAGTGGAGAAGCTACTGCGTGCAGGGATTGTTAGGGAGGCATCTCACCCTGAGTGGCTTGCCAACCCTGTGCTCGTTAAGAAGCCTAGTGGGAAGTGACAAATGTGTGTCGACTTCACCGACCTCAACAAGGCCTGTCCGAAGGATCCGTACCCCTTGCTACGTGTAGATCTCATCGTCGACTCTACGGCAGGGTGCGAGCTGCTATGTTTCCTGGATGCATACTCCGGATACCACCAGATCAGCATGGCAGTAGAAGATGAGGAAAAAAACCACTTTTGTAACCCTGATGGGTGTTTACTGTTATGTCAGAATGACATTTGGATTGAAGAATGCTGGTTCTACCTATCGACACGCTATGCATATTTCTTTCCGTCCACAGATAGGATGAAACCTTGAAGTAAACGTCGATGATCTGGGGGTGAAAGTCAGAAAGAGTGAAGAATTGATTGAAAACTTGGAGGAAACCTTCGCTAATCTCCGAAAACATTGCCTGAAGCTCAATCTTGAGAAGTGTGTATTTGGTGTACCTTCTGGAAAGCTGTTGGGGTTCCTGGTGTCCAGCCGGGCATTAAGGCCAATCCTGACAAAATATCAGCCATTGAGCACATGAAGCCGCCGGTTCGGCTTAAGCAAGTGTAGTGCCTCACCGGCCGTCTGGCATCCCTTGGGCGATTTATCGCTCATCTAGGAGAAAAAAATTTGCCCCTGTTCAAGCTACTGAAGAAGACCAATCAATTTGAGTAAACCCAGGAGGCCCAGCAAGCATTTGAAGACCTGAAGAAGTACCTCTCCTCCCCGCCGGTGCTGGTCGCCCCCAAGCCTGGCGAGCCGTTGCACCTATACATCGCTGCTACCCCTGCCGTGGTAAGCGTGGTACTGGTGGCGGAGAGGGAAGGTATCCAGAAGCCGGTCTACTACATCAGCAAAGTGCTACATGAGGCGGAGACCAGGTACCCACAAGCACAGAAGATGCTGTACGCCGTTCTAGTAGCATCCAGAAAACTGCGGCAATACTTCCAAGGGCGGGAAATCACGGTGGTCACAGCTTATCCCCTGCGAGAGATCCTCCACAACCGGGAAGCCGAAGGTCGGGTCGCCAAATGGTCGGTAGAGCTGGGGGAATTCTACCTCAAGTTCACACCCCACACCACCATCAAGAGTCAAGTACTGGCGGAATTCATCGCTGAGTGGACTCCCGACACTCCTGAGGCTGAAGCAGTACCCACACCTTCTCTCTGGACTCTATTCTTCGATGGGTCCTTCAGACTCAAAGGCGCGGGGGCTAGGATTGTCCTGGTCTCCCCGACCGGTGACATCCTCCAGTACGTGATCATCCTCGACTTTAAGGCCACCAACAACATCGCCGAATACGAAGGTCTACTGGCAAAGTTGCGCGCCGCCTCCGCATTGGGCATCTGACTCCTCCAAGTTAAAGGCGACTCCCTACTAGTCATCAATCAGGCAAGGAAGTAATTCCAATGCTCTGATCCTACAATGGCGACATATTTGGCGAAAGTCAGAAAGATGGAGCGCCACTTCGAAGGACTGGGATATGTCCATATCCCTCGACGCGACAACCATATGGCGGACGGGCTTTCGCAGCTCGCGTCATCGAGAACCTCTGTTCCAGTCGGGGTCTTTGAAGAAAGACTTATGCGATCGTCGTCGCCGCCCCGTTCTGGAGGGATAGCGGTCAACTATCTCGACCTCCGACTTCGAGGAGGAAGGTGACATAGCGTCTCGACCTCCAGCTGGGGAGGAAGGATGGCGCGTCAGCCTCAGCCCACAATTCAGGGAGGGAGGACAGCAACGCTGCCGGTGCAGTGCCGTGGGAAATACCAGGCTAGGTGGAGTACCCGGGCGATCACCATGTGGTCGCCACACTTGGTCGGGAAGGTCAGTGGATGGATCCGATCCTAGCCTTCCTGCGGGACCAAGTGATCCCTGACAATGATGCGTCAACCGAGAAAATTGCACGTAAGGCCAAGTGCTATACTCTGGTAGGTGGGGACCTATATCGCTAGAGTAGAAACGGAATTCTTCTGAAGTGCATCACTCGGGAAGAAGGGAGCAGTCTGCTCTCTGATATCTATGGAGGCATGTGTGGGAGCCATATGTCTGATCGGACGCTGGTCGGTAAAGCATTCCTGCAAGGATTTTATTGGCCTACTTCCCTCCAGGATGCCTGCAAGCTGGTGAGAAGGTGCGAGGCATGCCAGTTTCATGCCAAGCAGATTCACCAACCGGCCCAGGTGCTGCAAACCATCCCGCTCTCATGGTCGTTCATGGTCTGGGGGCTGGACATCCTAGGTCCGTTCCCGTGGACCACAGGGGGCTTCTCCCACCTGTTCGTCGCTATCGACAAATTCACCAAGTGGGTCAAAGCCGAGGCAGTGCGAGCCATCACGGCCTCCGCTGCTATCAAGTTTATACATGGGATCTTCACTCGCTTTGGAGTCGCCAACCGCATCATAACTGATAATGGCACCCAGTTCACCAGCGCAGCATTTCTGGAGTTCTGTGAGGAGATGGGCACCAATGTATGCTTCGCCTCGGTGGCACATCCGAGGAGCAATGGCCAAGCGGAGTGTGCCAACGCACTGGTGTTGAGGGGCCTCATGACAAGGGCATTTGACTGACTCCATAAGCGAGGACCGTGGTGGACGGATGAGCTCCCGGTGGTGTTGTGGTCGCTTCGAACTACACCTAGCCAGGTCACTAGTGAAACTCCTTTCTTCCTGGTCTATGGGCGGAAGCCGTTCTGCCGTCCGAGCTATCACTCGGTTCACCGCGCGTCGTAACATTCAGGGAAGAAGGCCAAGAAGATCCACGTCGCGAAGAAGTTAACCTTCTGGAGGAGGTTCACAATCGGGCGGCTTTGCGCGCCGCTCGATACCAGCAGAGCCTCAGGCGGTACCACTCCACCCGGATCCACAAGAGAGCACTAGCAGTGGGCGACCTGGTCTTATGCAGAATTCAGACGCATGCCGATCGCAACAAACTGTCTCCCCTGTGGGAGGGCCCCTTTAAGGTGGTCTCAGTCTCTTAGCCCGAGGCGGTCAGGTTGGTCACTGAGGACGGCCAAGAGCTGGCGAACTCCCACAACTTGGAGTTGTTGCGGAAGTTTTACCCATGAGAATCTTTGAGTGCATGGCTGCTCGCCTTGGTTAGCTAAGCTAACCAGTGACGGCCTGTAACCAAGATAAGTTGTTTGCATCGTAAATTATCAGTCTGTCTTCCCTACTAGTGCCCTGTTGGGTCATGATATGCGTGGTTGTCATGGGTGCCGGTGCCTCAACGGCTCCTTGTTGATAAAGAGAAAAACCTAGCGTTAGCGTCGTGTGAGGACAGGTGACCGGGGGGCGAGTTCGACACAGTGATCAAATGCGGCAGGTACACCTTGGGCTGTCACTGCTGACACCGCTGGCCTATAACCACTCCTGGGAACCCGTTGCCTTGCCACACAGCGCTATGGTCTGGTTCCAAGAGATCACAAGGATCTAAGTTCCGAAAAGGCAGGACCTAGTGACAACCTCGCGAAGGGACTCAGACTATGTTTGTCTATTCCCTATGTGTTTGTGTAACTGCTATTTTGCATTTGCAGCGGCTGCATGCGATCACCAGAAAAGCGCCAAAGCATTAACC
The DNA here is from genome assembly GCA_036346375.1 of Guadua angustifolia. Classification (NCBI taxonomy): domain Eukaryota; kingdom Viridiplantae; phylum Streptophyta; class Magnoliopsida; order Poales; family Poaceae; genus Guadua; species Guadua angustifolia. The sequence continues at coordinate 51,077,178 of CM070521.1, forward strand.
TAACCTAAGTGTTCAGGTTCGCATCATGGCAAGGCTGGGGGCTAGTCGCCCGGCAGTGGAGACAAGCAAACGCTCAGGTAAAAGATGATAATTTCACTAACTTATCTAAAGAGGTTTGTACAGGTTTACAGAAATACAAAAGAGGCCGAAGATGACATTCAAATCTAAGCGCCCCGCGCGCGTCCTACTGCCTCAATGAGGGTGTCCCTCGCCTCGGCAAGATTCGGGATAACCTCGTCGATTGCACTAACTTGGTGGCGGCGCCCATGGCGGCGGCCTCTGCTCCTTGACTCGGCGAGCAAGATCGTAGTCAGCCTAGAGCTCAGCAAGGAAGGCCTCCTCATTGGTAGGCGCTGGTGGTGCTCCTCCTCCAAGGTCGAAGGCCGGTTCCTCCGCTGAAGGAGGAGACAGCGGAGCCTCATCGTTAGGAGAAGAAGAGCGGGACAAAGAAGCCATCAAAGGTTTAAAAAAAAGAAGAGAGAAGAAGGCCGAAGGTTACAGAGCAGAAAAAGGCTTAAGAGGCGAGTGATCACTCAACTCTCGCGGCAGTGGCACCCTTATATATTTGGGGCAGAAACCGAGCAGTTTTTTGAATAAATGCTGGCACGGGAAGCAGAAGCGTCCACGTGCCTGCACGAGGAGTTGAACCAGAAGAAGGAGGGAAAGGTTGCGCCATTGGAGAAAGAGGAAGCTTTTCAAGCAAGGAAGTTGAAGAGGCAAGAAGACAAGAGCGCAAGAGTCAAAAAGGAAGCGTGAACCACCGGTCCTGGGTGTGCATATATATAGGCACCTTGCGTCGACGGTTCGTGAAAAGGCAATAGTACACGAAATTTGGGGTCCCGAGAGAAGACGGCGGAAGCGGAGAGGGCTAGAAGCAGTTGCATGTGCAGAAGTGGTGGACCCCTCCAGGAACACACCAGCATTAAATAAGTCTGAAAGGTCTGCAAGGCTCGGGGCGAGTCCGAGACTCTTGTCGGCATATTTTACACCTAGGTACCCTCTCCGCCACTGTCAGGAGGGGCCACAAGAGCCACGTGGCGAACTGGCGTCTTGGTGGGCGTCGAGCCCCACCGCCAGCGACCGACCACGTGGAAACACAGCAAGCAAAGTGGGCGATCAAGCCCCACCGCCAGGTGCCAAGCCTACATGGCGACCCTGGCGAGAAGGCGGGCGATCGGGCCCCACCGCTAGGATAGTGGCCCACGTGGCGACCTGGCGGCGCAAGAGCGATCGGGCCTGACGCCAACCTTGACCTGCGGCATCGGCGATCGGTGGGCGACCAATCTACGTGGCAACCTGGCGAGCAGGCGGGAGATCAGGCCCCACCACCAGGAGACCAGCCTACGCGGCGGCAAGGTGTGTAGGTGCGGCCAGGCATGGAGACATACACCAAGTGGGCAGGAGTGCTTTGCCATGAAGTCTTCCCCCTGGCACACCTTGTCAGAGTCATTGAATGTGTCTGACTCTGCTGACGACACGATATCCCATTCCTCTAACATCCCTTACCAAACCCGTCACAGGCACATCGCTTCCCGGACGGACCGGGCGAGGCCATGCTGTGGCGTTGATAATAAGGCATTAGGAATTGGGCTACAATGGTCAGTGTAATAAATGAAGTGTAATCATCATGATGTCATACGCTCCCTGTTGCCCGAGTCGGCCTGGCCTATATAAGGGCACTCTGGTGCATGGGGAAGAAAAAAACGAAGGACACGAGACACGAATCCTAGAGCGGAACTAGGACAGAAAGCTTGAGAACTAAGCAAGAAACACCACAAGAAAAGGAGAGCCCGCAGAGAGCTAAGATTTAGCCAAGATTGTAATCCCTCTCATTCACTCTAAGGTGAATCAGAACAGGACGTAGGGCTATTACCCATCCGAGAGCCTGAACCTGCAAAAATTTGTGTGTTTGTGAATCTTTGTTTGTCCATACCCCGTGAGAGAATTCAGTGGGTGTCTGTCCACGCAAACCCCCTCTATCAAACCCAGGACTCCGTCCAGGGAGATATCTGTCGGAAAATATGCCGACAAGTAGTATGTACTTTGTTGCGTTCAATAGTCGAAGTACTGTACTGCGTAATTAGTAAGAAGTACAACTAATACACTGATCAGAGTAGGTGGGTAACTGTCTGAGGGCACCACTACTCATTGGTTATCATAGTTGGAGATTTAATACCAAAATAATGATAAATGTTTTGGGTTTTCAACTGCTGTTGAGTTCACTATGGGTAAAGTGATACAAACCTGCGTAGGGTCAAAATTACGAATTCATGTCTGTCTCCTGGATTGGAGGCTACGGAAGCTATCTCATCTATGAGTGCTAGTAGCAGTTTTGATAATTAAAACTTATAATTCCACTTTTCTAATTAAACCCTATTTTTTTATAAATGGTTTTGAGAAAGGAATACACCCGATTGGTGTAGCTAACATTGAGCTGGATGTGGAATCAAAATTTCATATAATGCATTCTGCTACTAATACTTGCTGAGTACATTTATACTTACTTTTGCTAAATCCCCCTTTTCTAGAGACTGATTTCAGTGATCCATATTCCGATTGGGACGTGGATTCCGGTGGACTTGTCTGTGTGGCATGGAACAGGGAGCAACCACGAGATTGAGGTCGTTCTGAGGAAGATCACCAGGAGAGTTAGAACGACAATACATAGTACCTCACCTTAGGCCAGGATATCATTAGTACTTTTTGTATTACATCTATGTAATACTTGTATCTTTTGTTTAATTATGTACTAAACATATAGCTTACGTAGCAATGAAATGTAATAAAATTCCCATTTCAATCTCTAATTATTGTTCTGCTGCAACACTATAAATATGATATATTAATTAATAAAATATCGGGTCCGCTCGATGTTTTATTAGCTAATATATCCAAATTCATGTAATTAAATCAAGATTAATGATAAACCTATAGTTATTATATTGGGTTAATTATGCTGGTCACCGCATTCGATTTGGTATTTTTTTCTCCTTTTTGTTTGCATGGGAAACCTGCAGCATGCAGATCCAATTGGCCTCGGAACCAATCAACAAGTTACCCAGGGCAAGCGAATTTCTCAATGAAAAGTGGGCCCAATAACCTGCTGGACCACCTGTAAACCGAGCATACATCGGCCCCATGTCCACCACCGAATCAAACTCTGCCCAAAGAAAAAAAAATAGACAGCCATACATGCTGCACCGAATAGCAAACATGTCGGGAGGGGGAGAAATCCAAAATTTCGGTAAGATTTCGGAATAGGAGGAAATTCGGTTAAAATTTAAAAAGAAAATTTGAAATTAAGAATTTTTGCACCGAAATTACCAAAATTTTGCCAAGAAAATGCCGAAATTTTGACAAAATTCAACCGATCGAAAAATAGTCGAAACGATGTTAAAAGTTTTTGAAATTTTTTGTGGATGGTTCTGAAACATCACTAATGTTCCCATAAAAATTGCAGATGATTATCAAGCTTGAAGAGATTTTAAAAATTCTGACAGTGCTATTGTCCCGATAAAAGGCTGACCAACAAAATTTCAACCGAAAGAAAAATGTGCAAACCATGTTATAACATTTTGAAATTTTTTTGGATGGTCATGATACATCAATAATGTTTCCGTGAAATTTTCAGATGATGATCAAGGCCGAGGAATTTTAGAAAATTAGGACACTGCTACTGAAGGCTGATCAGCAAATTCCAACCGAATGGAAAATGGTACAAACCATATTATAAATTTTAAAATTTTTTTGTGGATGATCCTGAAGCATAGATAATATTCCTATAAAATTTTCATTTGATTACCAGCCTGAAGAATTTTAAAAAATTGTGACATTACAACTATCCTGATAAAAGCCTGATGATCAATAAGTGGATTTAATTGAGCATCCAAAACATGGTTAGAAATTTTGAAACTTTTAGAGAAAGGTGTTGAGGCAAATATTAATCCCTCATAAAAATTTTGGATCACAATCACACTCCAGTGAATTTATAAAATCCTTACAATAATACTGTACCATTTGTGTTCTTTATGTTTTTATTTTTAAAAGATAATAAATGAAGTTCAATACATCTATAGATTTGATTGAGCAAACAAAAAAATTAAAATTTTTAAAAATTTTAGAGAAGGGTTCAAAGCAGAGCAACTGGAAGCGCTTCTATGCATGCATCTAGCTAAGCTAGCAACATGCAGGAGGCACGCTGGAAATTTATTATTGGTTCTTGAATTGACACGGAGGCTACAACAGCACAGAACTAATTAAGAAACAACAAGATATCATATGAGAGCACGGGCTTCCTCTCGACGCAGAAGGAAGTTTATTAAACGGCATGGAAAGTGCAGTGCCGATCGTGACTGTATTTGTTTGCATGGAGGCCTGCACGAATAAATGATTGAGCCGAATTTTTTTTAAATAATATATATTTTTAAAAAATTACAGAAATAATATGTCAAAAAAAATTTACAGAAATACCCAATAGTCGCAATTCCAAATTGATACACGTCTCTGTCGCAATTTGAAATTACGACTAATGTCGCAATTTGGAGTTGCGACAGACACCCAGTCGCAATCCTAATTTGCGACAGAGACTTAGTCGTAGTTCCTCTGTATTTGCGACAGAGACCTAGTCAAATGATTTTTTGTACTAATTCATTTATTTAGAATTTGCAAAAATATATTTAATCCTCGATAAATATTACATGAACTAGCCCGATTCACGAATAAAGATATGATTTATCTCGCACTGTCCTAGTACATGTTCCCCATTTTTTTAATTTGGTTAATCCGGATCATCAATTTTTTTTCATTTAGACCCTGTTTTGAGGGGTTATTTTTAGGTTATTTTGGAAAATCCAAAACTAAATATTTCTGGAAAAATTTGAAGGATCGAGATGGCGAACAGAGGGGGGTGAATGGTCGCAACTAAATTTTCCCCCAAAATACTCCAACTAAACCCTTGAAAAGATTGCGCAAAGGAAATCGTGAAAAACCCGAGCAACTAGACAACTATGTGTACCCCTAGCATGCATGGATGTGTTCCATAGAATATGTGGGGATTTTTCAATCACAATCCTGGTTGTCAAGTGTCCAAAGAAAAGAGGAATCAATTCAAATACTTCTTTTCTAAAAGAGATCAAACCAAGACACAAAAGTCTCTTTTAGAAAAGCAAAAGCAGATATTTCCAGAATCTGTCTTTAATTTGAACAGGAGGTTGGTAGGTTTCTGCTGCTCAAAAAATTATGAGAAATTTTCTCCCTATGAGCAGATGAGTCGTGAAGCTCTCCACCAAATTTCAAATCAAAAAGCCAAGTAGAAAAATCATCATAAATCTATGAACACAGACAGTCAGGAACTTCGGGCAGAAAATTTGGGGCTCGGTTTTCACCTCATAGCACCCAAAAAGTACAACCAGTGGACTCCAAAATTTTTCTACAGATGGGTATAGGAGTCCCGCACAATCTCCAACAAGAATCACTCAAAAAGGATTTTTCTAAAAATCAAAGACTAACTGCTGCGCGAAGAATAAGTTCTGGACAGAATTGGAACTTGAAAGAAGAGATGATCTCTACTCAATCAAAGAGTGCAAAAGAGATGTAAAACCATATGAACACACCCAAAACATCCAAGATCAGCATTTAGAAGGAGGGGAGGCAAATTCAAATTGCATGAATGTAAATTGCGGGAAAGTAAATGCGTAACATAAATGCTGAATTTAAATTGCGTAAAGTAAAGACATAATGTAAATGCAGAATTTAAATTCACAATAATGTAAAGAAATTTCTTTGTATTTCTGGTGGGAAGGTTTACAAAGCCTCACTTCATGTGGGCAAAGCTCAAAGGAGCAACTCAAAACCTTCAAGAGGAGGAGGCCACCCCTCCACCCCTATTTATACTACTCTTGGGCCACCTACCACCCTTGGATGAGTCTCTCAACCCTAGGACACTCATCTAAGGGCTAGAATTAACCCACTCACACAGCCATGCAAGGGCTAACCCAAAACCCGCACACATACCGGGTTTTCTTGCACGGTTTTCAAAGCATACTACCTAGACCCGCTAACCTATCAACTAGACCGCAATCCGACGGCCCTCATTGATCCACGCGGCATCTAGCTAGCATCATCTCCTTTCCTTGTCTTCTTGACTTGCCCGAACTCTGTCTACGATCATCTTCTGGCGATCTCCCGACCGTCTGGACCTCCGACGCTCCTCGTCTAGTCCCGGTCATCCTCCGCCTCACCATGACCTAGCACCGTCGCCCTGCAATCATCAAAGACAAGGAAAAAAACCTTTCACATAGCAATGCCCACAAAGATATTCAATGATTATCCCAAAATCATTAATCGAACATAATTTCTCTCAACGGTCCGATGCTACCGCCCCAAACGGGTAGCCTTAGGAAAAGCAACCAACACTCAAATTGCTTCAAATCGAAATCCATTTCAAATCAAACTCAATTTCAAATCAAATCAAGCTCAACACTTGTCAATTACTCATCACACACAAGGATAGACCTCCACATGGTCTTTCAAAATTCCTCGTCCAAATACCTCCTGGTGTTTGTGTATCACGTGTAGTCAATCAGTATCATAATTCAAAATTTCATCGCGTTTGTGTATCCATCTAGCCTTTAAGTCGCGCGTTCAAATCCTGATCCCACCAATTTTTTTCGAACATCTTGAGCTTCATTGCTGGAAGTCCAGAACGGCCTGCACTACAAAATGAACTGCACAAAAATTTTCGCCCTACGTGGAATGCGAACCCACGACCATTGGGCCAAGACCAAGACGCCCTACTGAGTGAGCTAGACAGCCCACATGTACTCATATTTTTTTCCAATTTTTGGTGATTTCGGCCGAATTTTTCGAAATTTTGGTTTCAAATTTAATGGATTTCAACCATTTCTGAGACGTGATCCAAAAGCAAAATTTGAAACCTTGGTTAGTACATAGTACGTAGCTCAAGGACTATACTTAACCCTTAATGTGAGGTAAATACAATCAAATCATTTGTATCTTTAAAGGTTGATGTTATTATAAGCATTGTAGTTATTATGATTCAACATTCTGAGCCTTTGGTTGTTATTATGAGCATTGCAGTCAAAGTTTTCATGTTCTATGTGAAATGACGATATTTGATTGCCGCTCGGATGTTACAAAATGAGGGTGGGAGATGGAGATTACAGAAAAGATGATTCTAAAACGAGAAGTTACTGAGGAAAATAAGATAGGACACACTCTTTATTACAACTTAAAACTAGAAGGAGCATAACTTCACGTCTACTGAGTGCATCGAAGCCACTTCCCCTTTGTCAATGCCTCTGGTGGGGCTTCTCTGGCACGACGTGCCCTCTCTCGCTTTCTCTCTCTCTCGGCCTCCTTCTCCTCCGCATCCTTCCTACATGCCTCCTCGCGTGCGGCGTCACGCTGCGCTTGAAGCTGCCGCTTGGACTCCTCTTGCCGGTTGGCTTGATCTAGGAGCCTTTGGTCCTTGGGGTTGATCTCCATGTCATACCACTGCTCAAATTCGCACAGTGGCGGAGGCGACTGCATGGAACATAAATTAGCAATGTTTCATTTACAAATATTATGAAACACGTATGATTATTACCAGTTGGCGATTCTTCAGGCTCTTCTCTGGCGGGTCGAATTCGTAGTTGCAGTACTTCCAATACCTCCTCTTCCAAGTTAGAACTTCCCAAGAATAGACAAGCCTGCAAGCATCCCCGCACAGACACATCGGTGGGACAACTCCGAAAGGTACGAAGAGGTCCTGGTACGCGATGTTGTACGGTCACGCCGAAGCACCTCCCTCTTCTTTAGCTTTCCCCTTTCCCTTTCCCTTTCCACTTGTACGCTTCGACATACTTTTGTCCCTCTTTTTTTTCTCTTCTCTTGTTTATGCGTTTACTCTTGGTCTCACTCGATGACAAGGAAGGCAGGCGGGTGGTATAAAAGGCAGGTATCACCCTTATATAGGGTTGGACGCGCTGCATCTGTCGTCCACAACAACCGCGTTATTATGTAACGTGCGTGCTGTCACATCAGTCTGAAAAGGTGATACCAGCGTGCATTCACATCGCACTGACAAAGGTGATAGCGGCGTCTTTGTCACATCGATCGACAAAGCCGACAATGACGGCGTTGTCACATCAATCGACAAAGCCGATAGCAACAGACGTCTTGTCACATCGCACTGCCAAAAGGTGATAGCAGCCAGGGGTGTATTCAATGTCAGGATTGGCTGGGGCGCTAGCCCCACCTCCGATCGGCCGAATCCTTCCTCCTTTTAGTATCCCTAACGTCAAAAAGAAGTAGAGATATGGCACTATGGCGACAAATCGACAGATTTAGCAACTGGCAACTGGGAGTAAGATGTAAGAAGAAAAGTAGAAAACAATACTGCCACGTAAGTGGACCATCAAAATTAGTCATATGCTCCCTTACTCTCATAGGTTTTCACTTGGTACAGTACTCAGAATCCTTTACTGTAGTGCAGCAATAGGAGTCTAAGAGACGAACAGTGTCGGTGTTGTCTCACAGGCGGCAAAACCGATGTATGGGCGATTGCAGGCGGCAGACACACTGGTGGCTGATTCGCGAGAACTCGCCGCAGCACGCCGGCACCGATGGGTGCCGAAGACCCAGAGTCGAGGGCGCCAGGTGTGCACTAGGGCCAGGGTAGGCGGGTAGTCGATAAGTGGCAGAGGCTCGAGAATAGTTATCGGCCGCTTAGAGCGCTGGGTAGAATGCACATCGTCAGAGGAGTGCCAGGCAGAACACGCATTGTCGGGAGCTGAGCGGAACACGCATCACTAGAGGAGAGGAATCGGCCGCTCGGAGCACCATCTAGCCGGTGGCTGAACACGCATCTCGAGCCCGAGAGGAGGCGAGGCTCCTCCGATCGGTGGCAAATTAACGCGCATTGCCAAAGCCCAGATAGTAACCAAGCCCAGGTATGAAAAAATTGCCCCAAGTCCCAATGCAATGCCTCATGCCTAAATACCTTTTGTTGTGATAACTGATGTCTAATTTTTGTATTCTATTGCCCAAGTCTATTCAATTGACTGATTGATATTTTTGTCTCTCTGATTTAATATGGATGAATTTGAAATTTGGTTGGCAATAGATCGGTAGATGTATTATTAGTATGTTTATGTTGAGTTGGAACTTTGATATAGAAGCCCCACCTCTACTTTCATCTTGGATTCGCCACTGATAGCAGCGTGCTGTCACATAAGTCTGACATGGAAGAGCTGTTGTCTGCACCGTCCAATTGACATGGAAGTGCAAAACGCGTACAACTTAAACCACTGAGCGTTTTTGGTGACTCGTACAACAACTCGTGTGAAAGCAAATTTTGAGGGAATTGACTCAGAAACACACTTTAGTATATGGACAACCAAGTTATAGAAAAGTATCCAAATTACAACTTGCTTATCATGTAAAAAATATTTGAGTTGCTGGGGTCGTATTATACAAATATTTGAGTTTACAAGCTTTAACGAAAGTACCTGCAACACAAGAATCACCATATAATCATGTAGCAGCAACCAAGAACCATAGATTTCGAACGAACAAATTGGATGAACTGATATCGTAATAGAACATAACGTAAGGAAATAAAGTACCATACATAATCTTAGAAAAGAATTTTCTACATAATCTTAGAAAAAAATTATGTCCAGTACATCTAGTACGAAAGGAAACACCTAACTACGACTCCTACGTGGTGCTACTCCTCGTGTGGTCCCAGGCTTCTCTGTTGCACATGCCCGAGGGTATGTCGGTGGTCGAGGCTCTGCCCACGAGTACTCCTAGCAGCCGTCTTGGTCTTTGGAGGAGTAGCGAAGACGTCGTGCAACGGGTGGCTCGGACCGGGCGCATCGCCGAGCTGCGAGGGGCCAAGGACCGCACCCGTCGGCTGCTGGTACGGATCTACGAAGAAGTCCAAGTCATCGTCGCCGAGTAGAGAGAACTTAGAGAGGTTCTCGCGCTGCGCTCTCAGTCTTTGAATCTGTTCTTTGTTGATAAAGTTTTCATATTAGTACATCACATAACATTAAGATCATAAAAGACGAAAAGAGATAGCGCGGTATACTGCGATCATAAAGGCGTCTGGTGCGGAGGGTCGCTAACTAGATCCACGGGACGTGAGGAGGGGCGCTGCGTGCGTGGTGTGGCAATTGATAACGCGCGGCGATGTCGACCCGTCAGACAATGAGGAACACGTCCGTGAACCGGTATGACGTCGTCGTCCCTAGGCCTCCTGCACGACGTAAGCTGGACGATGCGGACAGCCCTCTGGCGTACACGCTGCAACGTCCCTCTTAGGTAGTCCATCGTGACCTTGAGCCTGTCCCCCTGGCCTACTCGTGCCAACAGTGCGTCCACCTCGTCTATGGTCTCTCTAGCAAGGTCGTTCTGCACACGAATTGAAATGCCACTTAGTTCGTACAATTACAGTAACGATACATTGCAAGGCTTGTGGAAGAAGTACTGACCAATCGGTGAAACGCTGAGTCCGGCTAGGTAGGATAGGTGTCCGCAACGGAGGGCTCGTGCCTCGGAGGCGAGTCAACGACGCGCACAACCCGAACGCGTGTGCGCGGTGCTAACCACCGGATGTACTCGTCGTACATGCCGGGGTCGTACGGGGCATCCTCCTCGTGAACGTTCGCCAACGCCTGCACCCACTGCTGAGCATGAGGGATCATACGTGCCGCCCAGCTAGCGGCACCAATGAACCCCTTGCGTGTGACCCTGCATGAGAACATAAGCAATGATGTTAGTAGCGCAAACATGAAAAAAATGCAACTGAAATAGACATGGAAGAGCACTTACATGTGCACGTGAGGTGGGACCACCTCACCAGTGGGGACGGGGAAGACCTGGCGGAGGCCGAACGAGGTGGCGTTGTGTCAACCAAAAGGCGGCGTCACGGGTGCACTGCAAGGAGAGGCCGTGAGGTGCTTACGCGCGCTACCAGCTCGGGGAGGTAAGGACGCCAGATGACGCGATCATCTGTCAGCTGGTCGAACATCGCTACATACTCGGGGTACGAAGCGTGTGACGTCACAGGCGCGTACATCGGCTACAAAAAAAGTAATGATAAAGTTAGAGAAAACAATTTGAAAAAAATTGAAATAATTGCATAACTGATGGTAAAGATCATTTTACTAACCCGTCGGCGGCACCACAACGTCCCCATGGTAGGACGGTCGATGTCATCCCCGGGGGGGCCGCAGAACTCAGCTCCGTAGAGTCCCAAATCGATGTGTGGTCGGTCGATCTGGAACATCTCAAAAGACAACAACTGAAGTAGGAGAGGACAACTCGTGAGAATGGACCACTCCCCCACGTGACGACAACCGTAGCAAAGGCCCCGGTACGTCGCAGCCAGCACAGCTGGTCCCCACGCTAGCTGCGGGATCTCCTCGATCTCGGCGTCTGCGATCGACCTCGTGTATTGGATGAAGTGCTTGTAGACGGTGTCTCCGTGGGTGGAGCTGAACAGAACCAAGCCGAACAGCCGCAACAGGTACGCCTAGAATTGGCGACTCACAACGTACTCCCCTGCTCCGGGTGTCATCCTCTCGGACTACAAAAAAGTAATGGTCAGTTTCACAACTTTAAGACATAATGAACTAAAATTTACATAAAGTAAATGTCACTTACATAAAACTGTATCAGCCACTTCTGCGTCGGACCGTGCTTAGAATCGAAAGGTGTGTAGTCACTGTCAGCTGGTAGCACGTCCGTGAAACAGGCTAGGAGCTCCGTCTGCCACTCCGGGTGGACGTCTTGAGGCACTACCGCATCCCCGGTGCAAGGTAGGCCAAGCAGGTAGGTCACGTCCTCCAGTGTGGACGCCATCTCACCGCACAGGAGGTAAAAGGTGTGCGTCTCCGGGCGCCAGCGATCTACCAAAGCGGTAAGCAAGCTCCTGTCGTATAGGAACCTCCTAGAGGCACCACGCCTGTCCTGTGCATCGGCCGCAGTCGCCTCCACCATCCGTGCTATGGGCAGTAGCCCTGCAGCTCTCAGCATGTAGGAAGACATTTTCACTACTATTAGTTCAAATGAACAAGATTTACTAAGGGAAGTCTGCGAAAAGTGCACGAACCTGGGAACCCATCGGGGGTCGACCCGCCATGCCCTCATCGGGGTCCGCAAGTGAAGGCGGTCGGCTCTAACGGTGCCTCCCTCGGAGGTAGCAAGGTGTGGCGACTCAGATGATTCGCGTCGATCCTTTGGGTCCAAAGAACTCGTACTCCATCGCCATACCTGCAATTGAATAAAACAATATTAGTACAAAATTAAATGAACAATTAAATTGATGCAGTGATTAAAAATAGAATTTGAATACCAGCACGTGACAGACCAGCCATAACACTTGGGAAATGACTAAGTTCTACCCCTTGTGCACCCATCTGCGGAACCCCTTCTCCGTAGTGTATTTTAAATTCTACTTGTTCGTCCATACCTGTCAAACATTTCATTGATTTTTAATGATGCCACGACAAAACGCTACCACATTTCAACTCTTAATCTACTCATACGACGACATACTCTACACCCGGTATTACAACAAGTAATATCGTTTTGTTCTATGATGAATACTCATGTGCGGGTTTTGGGAACACACGGCACAATACGGGATACTAGCTACTAAATAATTAAAATTCTACACAATCCGATCATTAAATCGTCAATTTAAATAAACTACTGCTAACCCTGCTAAATTCAAAACCACTAAATCGTTTTTCTATAAAACTACTAATACAGCCGAAATCCCGTATACTAGCTACTAAATAATTAAAATTCTACACAATCCGATCACTAAATCGTGAATTTAAATAAACTACTGCTAACCCTGCTAAATTCAAAACCACTAAATCTTTATCTATAAAACTACTAATACAACCGAAACAAACTATTGCTAACCCTAATTCCTAATACGATTTTTTTTTCTAATTTCTAATATAGTTCAACGCTATATTTCAACCCTAATAAACTATATTGCTAATTCTAATTTGATCACTAGAATGAACATTACAAAAAAAATGACAGAAAAATTTACCTCAACTCGCGACGAAATCCTCCTCTCCTTCCTCCTCCTCCTCTCCCTTCTCTCCCTCTCCTCCTCCTCTCCCTTCTCTTCCTCTCCTCCTCCTCCTCCTCCTCCTCTCCCCTCTCCTCTCTTTTCTCTCGGCGGCAGAAGGCTCCAAGGTATTTGGAAGAAATGAGGTCAAGGCCTCTACATGTTGAGTTAAGCCTCTCTGTCGCAATTCCAAATTGTGACAGAGAGGTTGCGACAAGCATTTGTCACAATTTGGAATTGCGACAAAGAAGCCGTACAGTCTGTCGCAATTCCAAATTGTGACAATAACGTTAGTCGCAATTTGGAATTAAGACAGTCTCTTTCTGTCTATTTGGAATTGCGACTATTGGGTATTTCTGTAATTTTTTTCGATATATTATTTCTGTATTTTTTTTAAAAATATATTATTTTAAAAAAAATTCTGATTGAGCCCATCGAAATCACCTCCTGCTCTGCTTGTGCAGCTGCAATGGCATGCGGACACGTATAAACTAGTAAATATGGCTTGCCTAGTTTAAAGGGAGATTTAGATATTTGCCACTCTTCAATTTCAAACTTCGACACCATGTACAAATCATGCCACTGGAGTGACATTTTTTGCACATGACGTCGAATTTTCACGTTGAAGGGTGGCAAATATCCAATTAAACCTAGTTTTTTTTAAATGGTACCGCAAAATAGACTACTTCATGCAACTAGTAATAAGTATATACAGATTCAGATATAATGTCGCATCGTTTGCAAATATGGATCACAGCACACTAGGTGACGGGCAGCAACAAATTACGTATACTTAGTATGAACAAGCCGATTGGCCCGTTATGATATGATTAATCTGCACCGTTATGATTTGGTTTTACTAAAATAAGTGGTGAAAATCCTTCTTTTTTTCTTCCAATTAATGTGAGGATTTCAGGAGGTGCCACATTAGATGGTCTCTCGTTGCCTGGCTGGAATTGAGAAAAAAAAGTAGTAACTAAAATGTGGTAATAAGCTAGCATGAGTAATAAGGGGTAGGAATGGGGATTAGAAGAAGATAAGAGGGGGGACCTGTTGGTGTTGGTCAGATAGCATCATTTTGTTTTGGTTGCATCTCATCATTTCAAGTGTGGGATGGTTGGGATGGACGTCGGTTGCAAACCTCAGAGCCGCTTCCGCTTCCTCCACCTCCCAAAGCCTAGCATCCTCACAGTCGATGCAAACGCTGCATGTCTCCACGCAAGGATACCACAACAACCAACAGAAGTTAAAGAAATGAACCTCATCCTTCTCCTCCCGCACATTGACATCCCATTCGAGGACTTTACTATCCTCCTCCTGCTCAGAACGAGAAACAGAAACATTAGCTAGTGGTAATTAATTACTGGAATAGGGGAAGAGAGAGAAACATTAGCTAGCGATGTAAGTAGTGAGTACGTACCGGCCCCTCTTCTTCATCTGATGAGAGCATTCGATCTTCATAAATCCTTTGCATTTGAAGGGTGGGATGGACGGCGGGTAACGCCGCCTCTGCTTCCTCCACCTCCGCAGCACGGGCATGCCAACAGTTGATTTGAGCGGTGACATCGTGGAGCGAAGGGAGGTTCTCCAAGCCAAACTTGTCAAAACCAAGACCGGCATCCTTTAGGAACCGGACTGGGACACCAAACTCAAGGGATTCAAGGCTTGGCATAATAGTAGTGGTGGTAGGTGCCACGTTGTGCACTCGCTGGACTCTAAAGTGAAAAGCAAGGCTCGTCCTGAGGAATCTCAACTTGTGGAACAAGTGCCGCCCATCTCCACCAATAATGCTTATTACTGACGTGTAACTCGACCACAGCATAAGGTCACGGAGCTCCGGCAACCTCCCAAGGGTTTCCATGTCCTGCTCTTGCACAACCTGCACTTCCACTTCTAATGTGGAGAGGTTAGGAAGCAGCGATGAATTAATCCATGTCGGCAATCTAGAGAACTCCAAGCATCGTAAAGACAACAAGCGGAGACGTCGAGGGGAGGCAAATCCTGCTTCCCATGTGGCACCCTTCCCCAATGTTTTTCCCCAAATATCCACAATCTGGATCTTGTGTAGATTGCCTAGAGACTCCACCAAAGCTCTCTGCAGGCACTCATCCAATACATCAATCTTAGTGGCGAGCACCCTCAGTTCCCTCAGGCTGCCCAGTTCCTTGACAAATCCTGCAGACCTATCGATAGCAGGCCATATCCATAGCTCTTGCAGGGCCGTCAAATTCCCAATCCAATCTAGCGGCACTCTCAACATACGATCAGCACATAGGCAAATTAATTGGGTTAGCAGGCCGACGCTCGACGGCAATTCCTTTATGCCAGTTCCATGCAACTCCAGTGTCTGCAGAGACTTTAGTCGGCCTATTTCTTTTGGGAGCTCACCAACAGGTGTATATGTTAGTCCGAGGTACCTTAGGTGAAGTAAATTCCCAATATGCTCAAGGCCGTTTTTACCTTTCATAAAGTCACAATGTTCTATAGCAAGTACACGCAAAACTCGAAAGCTTACGTATACTATCGTACTGGCATGACATCCAACGGCAATAAATGACCTCACATGTTGCACACCCATATCAGCCAAAGGATTTTGGTCTTCAAGTCTACTATGAAGAGCTAACCTGCGAGCAGTGCTGCTTCGTGGAAACGTTGGTTGCCTATTGTCCAATATAGTAACAAAGTTTTCTTCTCCCGATAAGGAACGGACGAGATTAAGCACCATATCATGAACACGACAACCAACTATGTGCCCAACCTTTATCAGTTGGATCATACTTCTATTTACGAGCTCGTTGAAGTATGTCTCTCCAACCTCTAATAATCCTATCCCTTGTTCCTCATGGACGAAACCTTCAGCTATCCACTTCCATATCAAGCTCTTTTTTGGGATCCAATAATCTTCTGGAAATACGCTTAGATACAATAAGCAAGTCCTTAGATAAGAAGGTAGATGGTAGTAGCTAAAAGACAATATCTTTCTAGTATTCTCAGCATCGTCTGTGTGGCCAAAACCAATAGAGTTGTACACCTCAGACCAATCCTCCGCTAGTTTACTGGCTAACAAACTAGCTATTGTAATAATAGCTAACGGTACACCACCACATTTCTTCAAAATTTTATCATATACCTCTGTGGATTGATTACGGGGACACTCGCCTTCACAATCAACGAGTCTTATGTTGAATAATTTCTCAGAGTTATCCCGAGAAAGTGGCTGTAGTTCGTAAACATCACCGACATATTTGGCAACATCGAAAATACGAGTGGTTGTGACTATTCTACTTCCACAACAACTATCAGCCAAAGCACATCTGATTCTGTCCCATGATTTCTTATCCCATATGTCATCACTGACAATAAAATACCTACACATCCGCATTACAATGCAAGAGCCATGGGTTAGTAAAACTATCGGAAGAATCTATAAAAGTAAGGAGAGAGAAAAGCTAGGAGTGAGAGACATGCACCGAAGAGGGTGCGTATTTTTCTAGTGATCTTGTTTATAAATATAGATCGTATCTTATGTTTTAATGCAAAATTAATTTAATGTTCTCTACATACCCCTAATAAATATTCATCTTTACTTCATATCCTCTATATGCATGCGATAAATATAATACTTAGTGGTAATAAGTAGGGATAATCTAGTCATTTTCGATATCTTCTTGATCTATACATCAAGAAAAAAGAACGACTTATAAAACTAGACAGAGGGGTAATTTGCTGCCTGACGGGTGGGTTCCGGTTACCAGCCCGCCCACACGAATCCCTGCCGTGTCATGTGTATCCTCTAAATTAAATACCCTATGATAAATTGCTGCCATTGCTTGCCATGCACCTAAACCCTAATCCTTTCTCGATTTCTGGAGGATGCGAGGGCTTCCAACAGTTATGCTTTTAAGAAATTTTGCCTGCTACTGGGTTTTATACTCTTTCATATAAGCTCTCAAGTCTTAAGCAGCTAATTACTCCACAGAATGAGAGCTACTAGCCCTCGGCCGGTATCCTGCAGGAGCTCTCCTAGAGCATGTTCCAGAACTGAAAGTATATTGGCAAATGGTTGCCACTGGAATTTTGAAAATGGTACGAGAAACTAAAATATTTAGAGGCAATTGGAAGAATATGTATGGTTGTAATTGTAAAACACAATTACATAGAAGGAAGTAAGCGGTTGCAGGTGACACGAAAGAAGGTACCGGTATTAAAGCCTAGAATGTAATTAATGAAGTTAACTTTAAGCTGATGACTAGCACTAACTAGGTGATTCGCGCGTACCTCTTGTTCTCAAGGAATTCTCGGAGTACATCGATGAGCTGCCGTTCATCCAACATTGTCATATTTAAATTTGCGTACTTTTCCTTATCAAGATCGATGAGAATGTCCTTGAAAACTTTCTTCATGTCAGGATTCTGACCGATCGGAACAAAAGCCCCACAATCGAAATCCGGTTTAAGCATGTCATACACTGCTTTGGCAAGAGTGGTCTTGCCCAATCCTCCAAATCCGACAACGGAGACAATCATCATCTTCTTCTTGGACGCATCATCCCCACCCCCCTCGGACAGCATCTTTATGAGCACGTCCCTTGGCCCATCAACGCCGACGAGCTGTGCCGCATCTTTGTACATAGCCAACACGCGAGGATCGATGGTCGTCGACGTTGTGGTAGGCATAGCTAAAATGCGGCCGAGTGTGTACCTGCCATGCCTGTTGGTCACGTCCTGGACTCGGTTGCTGATTTCTTTGATCGCGTTAGCAATCTGACGGCGAGCCTTGCCCTTGGCCAACAAGTTGCCCATCTTCTCCAGGAGCCCTTTGAGCCCGTGCTGGTTGGTGGCCTCGCGGCCGTCCACGCGCACGAGGAAGGTGTCGACGACATCCTCTATGTCGTAGGACTGCTCCCTGACATCGCGTGCCCAGAGCTTGACCTGCTCGTCGAGCTGGTCCCGCGGCACCTCGCCGACCTTGCGGAGGGCAGCTTGCATGATCTCAAGCTCTCGTGAGAGAGACTGGACTTGCACCCTGACGCCCGTCTGCAGGTTGTACTCCTCCTTGAGCAGCTCGCCCAGTTTGGGGAGGAGGCTGCTCATGGCTCCCGTCGCAAACTCCATGCTCGATCGGTGCGTGCGTAGCTCTCTCTTGCTTAATTTGTTAGCTCGAGTACTACTGGTGGTGGTATCGACTACTGGTGGTGGTAGGGAAGAAGAAGTGAGATCGAGAGCCACATATAGCCAGTCCAGTCGTATGACGGGTGCCAGAGGTGGCGTCTCCATACGTCAGAGGATAGCCTCAGAGGATACGTCAGAGGTGGCCCTGGCCTGGGATCATATGCACAGCTAGCCAAAAGCACGAGAACAAGGACCCCATCGTGGCCGGCCGCGTGCCACCGATTACAGGCCAACGAAATTTCCCGGCAGCACCGGTCAGGACCATGATTGATGGCGCAAGCAAGGGCTACGAGCCTACGAGTACTACTAGTTTACTGCTCTGCTTCTCTCTTTGTTTAAAATTAAATACAACAACGGCCGTGATCTGGTCAAGGTTCAAAATGATCTCTGATTTTCGGCGGGGCTGAATTTCTAAATCTCTGCGCAATAAAATCTGAAAATTTTCAAACTTCTACAGTGAATTTTGCCGATATTTCAACTTTTAGGACCGGTTTCATATATTTTTTGACTAAATTTAACATCAAATTTTTTATGGTAAATTATAATACCTTTTAGAGGAATATATGTGAATTTTTTTAAAAATAATACATATACAAATTATGACATAAAAATAAAAAATAATCGGTTTTAAATATACCACCTTGATATTGCTATTGCCCGTACCCATAACTGATGAATTAAAAACAGTTGGACCCGCAAAAGCAATCCTCGCTTCGTCGAGTACATGCCAGGAGGTTCATGTCGCCTCCTAGCTCGGTCATGCATCGCACTTCATTTTCAGCAATTAACTGGTCATGTATCTGTGCGTTGCAACAGAAACTCAATTTGTGATAAAAAAAATTATTTACAAAGAGCACTAACTCTATCTGAATAATATTGTTCACTCTTAATGTGCAATGGTTGAATGTTTAAATCAATTCATTGAAGCATACAAATTCCAAACACCTGTTTACAAACTCGAGCTTAAAATTATCTTTAATTTCACAATCTGAAGGCACTCACATTACAAAATACTTTGCAAATTTTAGATGTACATTAGTAATACTTATGTACAAACACAATAAATAGTAGACAAGGTTATATAAAAATCTCATTTAAAATACATGATTTTTTATGTGAAACAATGTAATTCCCAAACCGTACAATGAACATATCATTAAACATAACCCAAACCGTATCATGAATATCAATTTTTTTGGCACATTTAGTATTATGGTAAATAAACCAAATCTTAAGTATTGATTAAGTGGACATAACATGAAGCATGTGGAATCTAAGATTAAAAAAACCTTTATATCTCAATGTCGTCATGTGTGGATAGCTCAACTGCTGGTTTACAATATCAGTGTTGTTCTCTAAAGTATCACCCTGTTTAGCGTTGACACCAAGAATCAACTCACTATTTTCCACGAATATAGCATCTAAATATGTGTTCACAAGGACACCAACAAACAATATAACCAGTGGAGATCTCCAATCCACAAGGACCTGATCTCCTTTCCTACGGGCCGAGACTGCCCACCACCTGCACCTCGTGTTGCGACGGCGGTGGCGTCTTCTGAGGGCGGAGGAGCATCTTCTTTGTATGGCAGGCGCGTATGCGGCGAAGCTACTTGCGGCTAGCCCCATATCGCCGGAGGAGGATCATGCGTGGGACCTCGCTAGTAGTACTGCGACAGCGCCTGATAATACTGCGGTGGGAGACCTGCTCCTACTGAGGTGGCTCCTCGGGAACCTACAGCGTTGGGGTGTGCTACTCGTTCATCATCGGCTGCATCGCATCTCGTCTTCGGTGAGGCGGTTGCGGCCACGAAACCCTAAAACTTATGAGAGAGGAAATGAGAGAGGGTTTGGGGTTTCAATAACTCGATACGTAGAGATTAGAGAGAGAGGCAACAGCGGAAAGAGTGGAATAGGTTAAATCCCCTTCCATCTCAACTCTGCATATCAGATCTAACAGACTAGATACTCTGTCGGAGAACGGACGACCGTCATCAGTTCCTAATTAGAAGTAGTAGAGATTTTCTGTCTGTGTCATTCTTTTCTTTTCTTTTTTGCCAACGAAATGTTCCTGATATTCATGCATCTCTATTTATGTGATTTCCAAGGACGTATTTTGAAGCCTGCTGCACGCTGTCATTGACTGACTTTAGATTACTAGTTTAATTATTCGTTGTTTACATTCTAGAGGCATGCAGATCTTGGACGTACATAAGCATATACATTAACATACTCATGATGTATATCTTTATCTAAAGACCGAGACATGCAGATCTTGGCGGCTTCTCCATGCATATAAAGTGCATCCAGCATGTCACGTTGTCTCTCTAGCTAGCTTACTCTGATTCATAAACACATATGATATACTAGACGAGCGCTTGGAGTTGCAGTTGGAATGGAGGGGAATAATATGGACTGTGTCCAACCTTTCTTCGGTGTGATTTCATCTCACTGAAATCATATATTGTGAGCTATCGAGCTCACCCAGATTATCATCATCTGCACAGCGCTAAGCTGCAGGAAACGGTAAGTGTGCACAAGTAGTCCATCTGCAACAACTCTTTGTAACCACTCATTTTCACCCGGAGAATAGCTTTTAAATTTTGTTTCTAAATATGTATCATTCTACAATTTTGAAATGGCTTTGTATCTTTTTTTCTTTTAAATCCCTCTCTTTTAGTTATTTTTAATATCATTTACTATCATAGACTAAAGTACATCTAATGTGAAACGGAGGGTGTAAAATAACTCAAATGACATCCAACCGAGCTACGAATGGTTATACAAACAAGCATTGCCTTGAAACTTGCGGCGCATATTTGAGATCAAGGTTAAAAATCCTGAAGAAATTTCAGAAATCTCAGTTGAGATTTTGAATTTCGGTCAGAGACGAGATTTCAAATCTATCTGTGATGTAAACATGAGGTATTATGACCGGATTTTAAGTTTCTTGAGCCGAGATTTTGGTTCTTCTCGCCGGGATCTTGGCAATTTTTGATGAAATCTCGAAAATCCCGATAAAAAAAATTAGATTTGAAATTTGATTTTTGAATTTCGATCGCTTTACGTGCGATCCAAACCGAAATTTAAAACTTGGCTGAGACAAGGTCGATTTTTGCAAGCAGAACTCACCGGCACAGATCACGGAGCTGAACCCGTCCCGTGACTCCCGTCCGACTGCTGAAAGCCAAACGAAATCCAGAGCGGAGCTGCAGTGGAAGGACGACCTCAGATTTGTTCGCATATGCGTCGTCGAAGCTATATATCCAAAACACGCTCCCCGGTAGATACTGAATGGTTTTCCTTGTTTGAAGAGGCAATAGTATGGGCAATCTCATATCAACTACGTGCTCTACTTATGACAGTCCTCTCCTATTCTCAGGTTGCGGATGTTATACCAGCCTCAATTGTTAAATCCGCACCCTGGAAATTTGTTGACGTATTACATTTGACCATTAACATGCGGTTGCTCGATCCTACTCTGCCTTCTGAAGAAAAAGAAAGTATGCAGGAATTCAACCAATGGATACTGGATATAGGGGAGGGACGAGTACCAACACATTGCCAATCAGGAAGCTCAGAACAGTCTTGGGTCCATATTCCAGCCGGTCTTCTATTGAACCCAGAAGGAGACAATGTGCTAGCCACAACAAATTTTGTATACAACGATTTCCACATTAGTTATGCTGACCCAGCTTACCTAGCGCAGCGATCCATCGTATGCCCTACCAATTCTGTGGTAAATGAACTCAATGACACTATGCTTGCCAGACTTCCAGGGAATATCAAAGACTATCTAAGTTATGACACAATTGCTAATACAAACGAGCAACCTGCCGACATTGGTATTTTGTACCCACCAGAGTTTCTTCATTCCATTACCATAAACAATTTTACTCAACATAAACTATCTCTAAAAACTGGTGCTCCCGTTGTGCTTCTTAGAAATATAAACCAGGCTCTTGGCCTATGTAATGGTACACATTTGATATTAACAAGACTTGGTCATCGAATCCTAGAAGTTTTGAGTTATGACTGGGTATCGGAGAAGCTGTATGTATACCACGCATTGTTTTTAGTGGAACAAGCCGTTCACTCTACTACTCCGCCAATTCCCAATTAGGCTTTGCTATGCGATGACAATAAATAAATCCCAAGGCCAAACTCTATCTAGGATTGGAGTGTACCTCAGAAATCCTGTTTTCAGCCGCGGATAGTTCTATGTCGTGGTTTCCAGTGTCACATCGAGAAAAGGTTTAGCAATACTCGTAGAGAATGATGATGGCGCAACTGCTTCAACAACAACAAAAAAAAAGGTCTACCATGAGATCCTCTCATTTCTTTAGCTTTTGCTGTACCAGCTATCATCGCATATGGTTCACCGTTCACCGATTATTTCTATATTTTCGTTGATATCTTGTGCTGCCTCTGTTTAACGTTCCCATAGGTTGTTACTTTTACTCTTCCCTTTCTTTGCACAGAGCACATGTTTCTAGCTGTACACTAACCTTCTATATTCGTATATGCAGATGGACTATACTTTACTAAGCACATTACCCAAGAATCACTGATGAAAACAGACGGTTCTCTGAATACACTGATGAAAACAGCCCTGACAAAGTCCTTCGACTTGATCTTGTTTTACTTGATGAATAGGTATGTACTCTGGTTACCTACAACTCTTTTCTCTATTTCCCCAACTTTTGAAACAGAGCCTTACAATGTTCTCTAACTGATTACAGGGTACCGCTATGGATGCCCAAATACCAGAACGCCATGTGTCACGCTTCACGCCCATTGCTGAAAGAAGATTCGGTCTACTATATTCGATACTTTGAGGTTACTGATGCACGACCGAATTACCGCCCGGTTGACAACATTATTATGTCTAAATTCACTGCCTTCACCAAGGTTACAGAGATATCTCCTGTTCCAGATAGCTTTCCCATATACGCATGCATTCTTGCTTCTTTTGATATGCTCAGGACAAGAGCGAATGATAGGGTTCTACTGTCTGTTCTCCTTCCGCAGCTCCTGTCGCAGAGATTAAACAATACGGATCATCACGTTCGGCTCAAGCGCACGCGTGCCATATATGGACATAACAACACACTGTCAAATTCGATACAAATGGCCGACACAGCGGATCGAGACTAAAAAAACCACCAATCCACATCACACACACCATACGACTTATAAACGCCTCTCATCAACACCAGAGCTTAAACCTTTCACAGCTCAAAAAAACATACCACTCGGCTCTTTCCCGAGCTCCCTCTTCGCGCCATACCGAAACACAGTGAACAACGCTGTGCTGCAACCGGCCCACCTCCAAAATACACGAACATGCAGCTGACACATCGGATGCACACGTGATGCGCCAGACAAAGACAGTGAACAGCAGCCCAATGCCTACGCACACACCCAGCAGCAGTCAAATTTTTTGATCAAAGACCAAAGCAATTTTCTACATTAATCTCTTGTGAAAGTACTTTTTCTAAGGCAAAATTCTGGGAAATTTGACGACAACAAAAAAATCATTTCAGGTTGACGTGTCGGGGTGGTACTTCTTTTTCTGATCCGCATGTCAGCCAGTGATCATATACAACGGAAATCTCAGTGATCGCCGATTACGGCATGTGACAGAGTTTGGTGCTTCTTGAGGTCGCGGCGCAAATCTTGTGAAGTTTTTAAAAATAAAATTTTTGAAAATCTATGCAAATCTTGTGAAATTTTGAAAAATAAAATTTTTGATCTTGAAAATGCTTCTTGTGAGTCATGTGAATTTTATAGAAGTGAGAATACACTGCTGAAATCTATTGTTTTATATTGTAAATTCTTTGGTAAAAAATTACTCCAATATATAGTGTGGGCACCCGGAAATATGAATCGATCCTCACACGTGCGTTGGACTTAGAGGTGACACCCATACTCCACTTAAGTGTATGCTCATCGCCACCCAAAAGTCCGTGCACGGAGTATTGACTAAATGGCCCTCACTCAAGCAAATATGAGCCACATAGTCGCACCGCACACACTTACGCGTCCATGGGAGTTTCGATTCCATTCGAACAACCATACGGGATTGAGACCAACTCATCCACGCATAGCATTCGCCATCCGTCACAGGACCTTGGTATCGCCGCACTCTCCAAGGGAGCAAGAGCAATAGCCAAAGAACGATTTGTCGCACAGTGTATGCATCGATGGTTGATGACAATTCAGTGCCGGATATGTGTCTAGTGCTAGTTCCCAAGATCAGCGCCTAGCACCCACATATCCCGCATTCGAGATGTATCGCAACACATACACATGAATATAAGCAGTTGGAATAGCATAAACATAAACTGCAACTATTACAACTACTTACTATTACAAGTAGTGGCCGACCGGCCAAATATTACATGTCAAAGACTAAAATTGCAGCGGAATTTAAACATATACCAAAAGTAGAACAGCGGTATGCCCATCCAATAACCCAAAGGCAACCGACTTGGAAAAGCCCAAGTTCATCCATCAACATCATTGTCGGACCCCGGAGTAAAGTACGTGTCGTCGGGGAGTTCTTCCATACCGTCGTCTATATTGTTATGATTAAGCAACCGTGAGTACACGTATGTACTCGCAAGACTTTAATGTATGGAAATACAGTAAATGCAGGGCTATAACAAGGAATTAAGCTTCTACACTAGTCTCATTTCAGCATAAGGCAGATTTTGTTTGCAAGCAAAAGATTCATAAAACGGTAACGAATTTGTAAAGAGCATTTAATATGAAGCTAAATAACAGTAAGTAGAGTTCATGTACAGCAATTCACAGCCCTCCTTGGCTGCGAATGACAAATAAAAACAGCCACCATTGGCTTCCCAATCCACCAACTCATTCCAACACCATTTCCAAAAGTTTTAGCAAAAACCAAGACTATACTTGACATTATTCTCCCAAGCTGCTCATGACCGCGAGCACGGCTAATTAATTAGATTTTAATCTCTGCAGAGAGTGTACACTTTACCCACATGACACATTCTAGCAATCATGTCAACCATGCCTCGCGGTACTCACCGTGCGATTTGCTAGGCTGTGACGGCCGTTCAACTAGTTAAAGCTTAGCCTTGCACCGGCAGTGATGTTAAACCCTTGCCACGATTCAGGAGATCTGGACCGATGGTGCCCCATCGCGAACTCTCCCCATGACAAGGCATGCACCGTTGTATTGGAATGCTTGGGCCCCAACACCTCAGTGAAGGGAGCACCTAGAACGACTCCAGTACATCGGATCGTCCATACTACTCCGGCCTACCAAAATGCAAGGCTAAACTCTAACTAATCTAGTGAGCTTAGGCTATCCCATACTAGCACATGTGGTTGCACCAAAACACTTAGGTGATAACATCAAGTTCGGTCCTTAATTGACCCGGGCGAGGATCTCCCCCTAACTACGCGTGAGGTCCTCTTCACGCCTCAAGTTAAGTAATAACTCGCCCGCGTCTAAATCATAAGTTTGAGTTGGATTTTTCATCAAATTAAGTGGAAACCGTACCGTGGTTCCATCCATTTAAACAAAGTTTGCTCAATGTAGTTGAAACATCTCCCATCATTTTAAAACCGATCTAGTGAGCAAGTCTAAGCATGAGCATAAGATAATTCGCGAGTATTACCCAAGTGACATCAAGTATTGTCTACACCATTACTAGGTTACAATGGCAGTAATTCAAATGTCAAGGTAATGGAAATGCATACAATTGGATTTAGCTACCATCACCCACAATATATCGAGTTTAAAACATACACGCATGCATATAGTTTGATGAAACAAAAATAGCATTGCAAATATGGGATCAAGATGGTCAAAGGAGGTGCTTGCCTGGTTGCTCTTTGTCGGGAAAATAATCCGGATTGTAGTCGATGTCGTTATTAATCGGATCCGAAATATCGTCTTCTACGCGTCGAATAATAATAACCGAGACAAAAGCAAATAACACCGAATCAAATGGGGCAAAAAGAAATCAGATGCAAATACCAATTTAAACTTATCAAGAAGAACATGCTGATCTTGAGTTCTCAAATAATTTCTTGCATAACGACTTCGTTAGCACTTGACGTATAATAAGCCCTTTACGTAATTGTTTTGCTTTCGCTTGTTGACTACAAAAGTTTTAGTCATGAGTTTACATGAAGTTGTTTATGAATTCAAGAGGCTAGATTTATGTATTTTAGTACTTATAATTTCGAATTCAAGATGCAAAGATTATTTAGTTTAGAAGAGGTCACTAGTTGTAGTATTATGCATGAATAGCACTTAGACTCGGCGTTTATGCATGGGGGTGACTTCTACGTGTTGGACCTAAAATTTTAAGTTATTGGTTGATACTACTTAGTTATGTGACAATTCTTGCATTGCCGATGATTAAGTCTAAGACTTCCGATTTCATTCGGCCATGCGACAAGGCTCTAGTAATGTTATTATTTAGGGTTTTTGTGTTAACATATTTTATTCGACAAGTAAGTCGTAATTAAGATATTTTGGCATAATTTGGTTGTCCATACATTGAAGTAAGTTTCTGGACCAATTCCCCTAAAGTTTGTGTTTAGACGAGCTATTTTACAAGCCCTCGAATCGGCTTAACTGATAACGATTCTGTGCAGTTTGTGATCATTTGGGGTCTTTCCGGTGATTGGATTAATATGCAAATGAAGTAATAATTAATATATTTTTTCAGATTATGGTAGAATATGTATCAGACAATTATCCTAGGCTATTTTCTCATAACTTTATATTTATATGTGATATTTTACGGACTGCCGAAAAGGCTTAAATGACCACATTTTTAGCGCTATTGCGGTTCAGTTTTCTTTCTTCAGTTGCGACTACACCGAAAGGGATAATCTAACCATTTTTCAGGGGTTATTAGGGAATATCCCTAAGAGCATTTTAAAGTTGATTCCGCGATATTTCTCATTTGTTCAAGGTGTTTTTCGAATGAATAGTGGTTTAGGCTTAATATGGGCTTAACTCAAAATTGATCAAACTGATATTATTTTTGCATGGCAAACTAGGGAATATCATTTCGAGGTTATAGAAGTTGGTTTTGTCGAGTCTAAGGTCCGTTTGCTAAAGTTACGACCATTTGTTCATTCTACCGATTGAATGTTTGGCTAATAAGCAAATAGGGCAAACTAAGGAATAATCTAAATATTTTTGTATATTTGTGATCTATGCTATCCCAGGAGTGTAACTAAACTGGTTTCACCACTTGTTGAGCTCATTTGATACATATTTTAAACGTTTGAGTCTTGCTTGTTATTAAGGTATTTGCACAATCAATACTTGATACAAAATACATTTAAATCTGAATCTTTTCATAGAAATGGGTTCTCTGGGGTTGCAGGGACATGTTTTATTTATTTCATGATTTATGGAGCAAGGAAACATATAATTGCTTCATATTACCTAAAATGTGACTTTCATTCAAACTCTAATTAAAAGTTTTTGCTGCAAGCAACATATAACTTTTTATTACATATTTTGAATCTTTACTGAATAACTCAAGATTAGGAATTGAGTTTGCATTAATCGGAGTTTCACAGCAAAAGTTATAAGTGTTTCATTGCGCAATGCAAAAAGGAGAAAAATAAAAAGAAAATAAGTGCAAAAGTGGGGATTCGAACTCTGGACCTGCCGAATCCACACACTGGTGCACTACCACTACGCCACGAACTTTCTTGTAACTAAGTTCCATGCTTAATTACTTAGGCTTACCAACACAAACCCTAGAGCTCCACGAGAGCAACAATGGCGATGTGGCTGGGCTTGGAGCAGGTGACAAAGCTTGAAGAGATGAGCTGCAGGAGAGGTGTGGCTCGGCTGGGGAGGCTCCTGGGCGTTGGCTTGGCTGCATGCAAGGCGAGGAACTCAGAAGATCGAGCATGCAGCTGCTGCGCAAGAATGAGAGGAATGAGCTCACCTGGGCTTCACTTGAACAGGCTCGGCTGGGGACTGGCTCACCGGCGCTAGGGAAGAAGAAATCCACGACCGGCTCCGGCTGCAAGCAAGGTAGAACATCTCAGGAGATTGAGCAGCCGTGCTGTGTGCAAGAAGCGAGATGGAGGAGCTAACCTGAGGGCTTGCCTGAAGGATGCCTGGCTCGGTGCTTGCTCTGGCCGGATGGCTTCCAAGGCAAGGAGCAAGCAGCAGCGAGCAAAAGGGGCAGAGAGGAGGTCAGATGGCTTAAATGCAGCTGGTGGCGGAGACGGCTATGCTTGGAGGCGATAGCACGGGCAGCATGGGCGGTGGAGCAGGTAAGTTTCGGCGTCTGCAGCCGCGTGGCAAATGGGACCAGCCGGGGCAGCAAGCAGCGACGAAACTTGTGCCGAGGCAGCGTCTGGGCAGAGAGCTGGAGAGGGAGAAGGGAAGGAGAGAAGGAAGGAGGGGCTGGCCAGCGGGCCCAGGCGCATGTGGGACCACCTGCCAGAGGCTTAGCTACAGGTTTCAGCGAGTGAAACAGCGTTGAGGAGCTGCTGGGCGAAATCAAGTGCAGAAATGACATGTTAGATGGGCAGGCTTGGCAAGGGATGCTAGAATGGTTGAAAAATTCTGCAATTTTTTTGAGTAGGCAGTTCAGAAAATCTACTTTCCATTTTCTTTGGTTTCATCTCAATATCTGTTGCCATTTAAGAGCAGTAATTCATCAAACTAGACTGGTTTTCAATCTGTTTTTGAATTTTTAAGCTATAT
Source organism: Guadua angustifolia (assembly GCA_036346375.1). Taxonomy (NCBI): domain Eukaryota; kingdom Viridiplantae; phylum Streptophyta; class Magnoliopsida; order Poales; family Poaceae; genus Guadua; species Guadua angustifolia. The sequence continues at coordinate 51,106,186 of CM070521.1, forward strand.
AAATGATGTGCCAAAATTCTGGAAATTTTATTTTTATTCATATTTTGGTCTCTAGCATTTTACAAAATTATTTGCTATAGCATGTTGTTTGAGTTTCCTTTGAGTTTCATTAAGGTGTTGGATTTGACAAATTGAGGCTTTATTAGGCATAAACTCATGAAGAAGAAACTAACTCCAGAAATCACTCTATGAGAAAATCCAAAGCACAACAAGAATCAAAATGTGCCACTTAAATTACTTGGTCAAATTTTGAGGTGGAAATGAGTTACCGAAAAATTATTAATATTCTTACAACGGTGACTGCTCCAAATCCTTGTTTCTTATTTTGATCTTTCTTTGAGAGTAAATAAAGTATATTATTTCTGAAACATTGTTTTTCAAATGAATTTAAGCTAAGAACGCTTCTGTAAAATTTTCAGCTCAAAACTTTACTCCATTATTTAATAAAAATTCTGACATTACAGATTTTGGATTTAAGTGATACCTATTTTTGAATTTTAAACAGCAATAATAGTAATTATTAATTTTTGATATTTTTACCAGGGGTTAAGTATGTTATGAGGAAGACATGATAAAATTTTCATCCATAGATAATCTTTGATTATTTTTGTAGAATGCTGTCATGTCATTGTTTTGAAGTTGAAACATGTTACTTTATTATTTACTTCTTTACCTAGCTCATTAAAATCTTTGGACAGCTGAAAAGATGTTATGGGGACTTTTAATGAATTAATATTATTTTTCTGGCTTTTTACTTTTATCTTTTACCATCTTACTTTTACTATTTTACTAATTTTATTTATTGATTTTTCTTTTTAACCCAAATTCGAAAATAATTATTAAGGTTGAAAAAGTTTTAGAAAGGATGGGATTTCAATGTAAGATTACTTCCTCAACTCATTTTCAAAGTTTGTTTAATTTGGACCAAAAGTTTTAACGCAGCATCTTGTTCTTTTCTTTTGGTTGACAAACTAGAAAATGGAGAAAAGATAATATTTAAAATGAAAATCTTGGTTTTAGTTAAACTGATTACTCAATTCCATTTTTAAAATTCTAATTTTTCAATTTTACTATTTTTGAAATTTTTGGGATGTTACATATAGAATGACGTAAATAGGTTAGCAAAATAATTTTCTTGTGAGAACCTCGCTGGAATTAAGAGAAAATTAATTGAACTGGAAAAGCGTCCTTACACATTTATATACAATAGATGCCCTGATCTTGCTAAAGAAAACAATTACTTGAAAATGAGATTAGAAAAATGACAAATGGTATGAAAAACTTAAATATGATCCTAGATAAATCAAAATGTTCATTCATGACAGAAGTACTAAGATACATTAAAAATTCATATTTTAAAACTCCGTTAGCTAAAGAAAATTCAAATTTGCTGTGCGGGCCGTGCTGGCCGTCCGTCGTGCCCGATTGACAGGCCAGACATGATCCAAGCAAACGCGCTAAGCTAGCATGATCCGATCTCAACAAGAAACAGCTGGCCTACGATTTGTTTTTTTCTTTTTTTTCTCTTTTTTTTCATCGGAAACCGGCATCATGCAGATCCAATTGGCCTCGGAACCCATCAACAAGTTACCCAGGGTAAGCGAATGTAACAGCCCAAAAATTAAGAACAGTAAAAATATAATATTTAAATTCGATTGTGAATATTTTTGGGATTTCTGAATATTGTTTGCTTTGTTTGTATTTTCTTGGATTTTCATGTTGCAAGAAAAGTTAAACAAATGAGAAATAAAGAATGAAAAAGAGGAAAATGCAAAAATGTAAAAAGTAAAAATTTGGAAAATTTCCATGAGAACCCTGAGCATATAAGTAAATCATTTTAGCCATAAAATGAAATTTCATATATGGAGAAATGAAGGAATAAAATAAAGAGACAACTTCTAAATCAAAATGATGCAATGTCAGAATTTATAAAATAGTTATATATATTATCTGGAGCTGAAAAATTTATCATGAAATACTCAATGCAATATCTACCTCTGGTAAAAATATTATAAATTAATAATGTGCCTTAGGACTTTTTAGAATTTAAAAACAGAAACCCTGAAAATCTAGAAATTTCAATGTCTGAATTCTTATAAAATAATGGAACCTTAGTTGGAGCTGAAATCTTTACAGAAGCATTCTAAGACCAAATAATTTTGAAAAACAAAATTTCAAAAATAATAGAATTCATTTGGATTCAAATAAAAATTGAAGACAGAGACTAGAGATTTAAATAGCCACTATTGAAAGAATATTTAAAAATTCTCAGTAACTTGAATTAATCCCAAATTTTTACCAGGGGGTAAATACTGGTTGGAGACCTCAGTCAAAAATTTACATTACTTTTACCTCCATTTGACCACCATCAAAAATCAGAGAGAGAAGGAGAATTGACACCCAACCACCCTGTTTCTCTTTTGCCAGTCGCTGACAATGGGCCGACCATTCTCTTCTCCGTTCTGTTGGCGCACGGTAAAATCCTCCAGTCTCTGGCAGTGGTCCCAGGCCCAGCTGCCAGACTCGTCTTCTCCATTCCGTTCGAGCCACTGAGAGCAGGAGGCGAACTCTCCAGGCGAAGTTGAACGCAGCCGAGTTGATTCATCGAATCCATTCGCCTCTCGGTCGTTCCTCTGCGTCATCTTCCCTCACTTCCGCACGGACCAGCCACGAGTCGCTCGCACCAAACTTCGCCATTACCTTCTCCCGCCTGCTCCCTGTCCTTCCGAACCAAGCTATGGCGATTGCCAACGCGCGTCCCAGCTCAACAGCGTGCATGACCCACTACAAAACCATCTCAGAGCCACTAGCATTCCTTCCCCTTTCCTTCGCCAGTTTCACGGGCTGGCTTTTGGCTCCTAGCTCTCTTCTTCGCCATTATCCGCAGGGAGCCAGGAAAGGGGGGGGGAAATCGTCAATTGAGCCGAGCACCGGGTAAACCTTGGAATCAATTCCACCCGAAGCATCGCCGTGCATTCCCGAGTGCTAATCAAGCCTCAATTTGGAATCCTTCTTTTGCAGTTCAACGACGCGGTCATCTTCTTCACCAGCGGCAGTGGCGGGCTTCTCACGCATCTCCGTAGAACCAACTACAAAAACGGAATCCCCGTGTCACCTTGAAGCTAAATCCGAACCCATCCGAACTCCCTCGCCCTGGTTCTTCTCCACCACCGTCCGCCATTGTTTGCCGCCAAGAAGCTTCATGAAAGGCGCTGCTCAGATACCTCTTCCCAGAATCGACTTCACCCGGATCGCCGCCGAGATCTCTCTTCCGTCGCCGTCGTGGGAAAGTCGCCGGAAGACCGTCGTAGGAAGCCCTAGCCGCCTACTTTTGTGTGTCCGCTGCAGGCCGGATTGTCGAAGCTCGTGGAAGAAGAATAGGGTAAAAGACGTTTTCATCATTCTGAAAGCGTATTTCCTTTTTAGTCAAATTTTCCTAACCGGATTAACAATGAAACTTGAATATCTTTTGAAATATTGATTCAATCTCAGTGAAATAAATTTGTATGCTCATATAAAATGAGAAAGAATCTGAATATGTAAAAATATTTGATTTTTGAACTGCTGTATAATTATTTAATTTAAGCCTTGGTTATGGTACTAATATGGTTTCTAATAAGAAATTGTGAATAATAAGTAATGAAGAGATGAAACCAGTATTCATGGGATTTTAGGATCAGGAGTATTCAGAATATACAAATACATTTAAATATTTGAACTAAGTTTAATGCATTTGTTTAGCGACCATTAATAATGCTTAAAATGGCCATTTATAGAAATGAGTGTATAATGGTTCATAAAATCATATAAGAAATGATTATGTGCTTCTGGGGTTGTAATAAACCTAATCATGCAAAAATATTTAATCTTGAAACCAAGTTTAATATAATCGCTAGATAATCATTATTAAACCCTATTTGGCCATTAGCAAAATGCTGGCATAATGGCTCACGAAATGAGAATGTAATGTACAACAAGTTCCTAAAAACAGTGAGGACATATATGTGTAAAAATATTTGGAACAAAGTTTGACTTGAATCCTTTTATCAGAAAGAAATATTAAATGTGACAATAATCAAATAGGAAACCTATTGCAATTGAAGTTAAAATAATGCCAAACCAACTTTAAAACAATTCTAGGATGATACTCTACTAATACTTGAAAAATGAATCAAGAATCGTGTATAGGTTAGTTGGAAATTAAGATTTAAACTTAGCCGACTTAAGGTTTCAAAATATGATCATTTATGCTATTTCAGCGATAGATAAAATAACTCATCCAAATACTAAAATCAGTAAAACCAGTTTAGAAGCACTGTACAAAGTTTATACTACCATATTCTATAAAAAGAATCTTATTCCATTAGGGTTTGCATATTATTCTTATTAGTTCAAAATCCCTAAGTGTTAATCATTCACTTCATATTCTTGCCGATCTCGTAAACGTAAACTTTGTAACATCACATAAGCCTTTTCAACGATGAATATAATGTCTCATCTAAATCGTAAAACTTATGAAATTAGCTCAGTAGTGCTCCCCAAAGTATAGTCTATTCTATTACGAAAAGATAATCTCATTTCACCATGATTAATCTCGTTAGCTAAATAACCCTAAGTAATCACAATACTTTAAACCGTATTATAAATGAATGAATTTTGAGTATAAATGAGAAATCAATAATTGTAACGTTTTTATCACCAGAACCTTCTTAAATATCATGTAGATAAGGCCAATAGCCTAAATCAATAGATCTAACTTGCGTAAAACTAATTCTGCACGAAATCAATTAAAGATAAAAGAACTAATCAATCATACTCTAATATGATCATTTAAGCCTTTTCATTAACTCGCAAAGCAACTCACCTAAACTCGAATTTTGTAAAGTATAGCCTAGAATTGATCTCTAAGATGTAATCTACCGTAATCTAAGAAAATATTCTCATTTCGTCTTGCTTTGAATCTGAATCCTAATAGAGTAAAACCTGTAAATAATAAGAAATGGCAGAAACTCATATTATGAATAGTGAATCAATGAAACTTGCAACTAATGATTAATTCTATTAATCTTAACCAATTTTAGCATCTTGAATTAAGTAAAATAAGACTAATAAATTCATAAAGAGCAATCCCTGTTTTTGTAAAGAGTTTTATTTGTTCGTTCTATCTACTTTCTTTTTGCCCTTATTGAAGTCTTTTATTTGCTGTATTTTCCGTTGATCGACGTGTAGAACTCGACGTTGCTAACTCTTTCGCCATCGCCTTCATCAGCCGCAATCCTCGTCTTCGTCGTAAGCGTCGATTAAGCAAGGCAAGCATCCTTTGACCATATTGATCCCAGTATTTTATATTCCTTTTGTGCATCAAATTGTTTTACGCATGCGATTACTTTATGTAAATTGCTATCTTCCGGATCTGGTAGTTATACTTGTTGTCTCATTAACCTCCTTTGATGATTATGAACATGTGAACCTTGATAACCTTAGATTGAGGATAGGCATTACTTAATGTCATCATGGGTATATGCGTTCATATTATTCATGCTTAGCCATGCTTTAGAATCAGCAATGTACATGATCAAATCAATATTTGTTTCCTGAAAACCTTGAAAATGGCACTGTTGGTTGCGGGTACTTTGATTAAAAAACCCAAAATAAAACTATGCTTTGATGCGGGCGATTATTGGCAATAGCCGGTTGTGCAACAGGAATTGCGCGTAGTGTAGGGTGAAGTGTCGCCCGTGTCAGTCTAAGGACCGAGCAATGGGACGCTATTGATCCAAGAATTCCGTGCAACCACGAGGGTGAGTATGGGTTAGCCATAGCCTATTAACTTATTTGGACATGGCTTTGCTCATTGGTAGGCGGAGCTAGCGGAGGCATTCCTAAGCACGGATTGCTTGTGAGGGGCTTCCATGCGATTCAGATGGGTAATTGTTCGGTTGCAACGTGTACGCCTTGCCATGGATAGAGACGTGGTGTTGGGTGTGATAAATGTGGATCCACGGCTTGGGTGAGTGTCTCTGTTTTGGCGAGGTTAACGTCCCGGTGGATCAAAGTCATGTCCGTGTAACTAACGACTATGTATGATCGCTGGCGAGCACACATCTATTGGAGGTGTGTCGAAATGTTCTCGCAAAAGGTGGATCATTCCTTGTGGGTAAAGTTGTACACCTCTGCGAGTTTAAATCTAATCGATTAGCTACCATGATCATGGGCACTTGGTGAAGTCATTCCAATATTAGATTTTGGTATTTTCAAAACCGGAGTTTCGGTTTGAAACTGTTTTGGCAACTGTGTTTTATGTCAAAGGGCTGACATTGTTGGATTTCAGGAATTCGTGATTCGCCACTCACGTCATGGAGGACTGTGAGTGTTACATACGCTTTACTTATTTGTTATCAATTAATCTTGCTCTTATAAATTCCGTTTGCAAATAACTTGATTTACAAATTCAATTTCGCTTTATGCAAAATTAATCGTAGTAGCCTTTCCTTTGAAACAAATTTGCATATATGATAGGTTTTGCTCAAGTCTTCTTGAGTACGTAAAGTACTCACCCTTGCCTAATTATATTGTAGGTGGTTGAGTTAGCGCTTCGAGTCTCTTTTCGCCGCAGTTGCGGATTTTCTTCGTCGTGTTCTATCTAGAGTTTATGCAGTGGGTTACTGCGGGAATGGATGGGTACACTACAAGGCTTCGCTTTTTTGTCGCTAGATTTATCGAGTTGTAATATTTATTTGTATAATCGTTTCCGCTTAATTAATGTATTGTATGGTTGTGATTTCCAATTGTTGTAAACATGTGAGTGCTAGCTACTGATCCAGGGAATAGCACAGTAATCACATGGAGGTTCCTGTTCATCCGAACGGGGTCTCACAGCGAAATTCTCCATGAAATGTGGGCCCCAATAACCTGCTGGACCACCTGTCAACCGAGCATACATCGGCCCCATGCCCACCACCGAACAGAATTCTGTCATGCATGGAATCAAACTCTGCATGCCCACCACCGAATCAAACTCTGCCAAAAGAAAAAAAAAATAGACAGCCATACATGCTGCACCGAATCTGCAACCGGCTTTCAAATTTCGTTTTCAGTTCACACCTGGAAAGTGAGTGAAATATAAAATTTCGCTAAAATCTCGATACATCAGACAAAATTTGGTCAGCATTCAAAAAGAAAATTTGAAATATGAAATTTTTGAACAAAAACTCTGCCAAAATTATGAAAATTTCACCAAGAAAATGCCAAAATCTTGTCAAAATTCAATAGAGAGAAAAATAGTCGAAACGATATTAAACATTTTTGAACTTTTTTTTTGGATGGTTCTAAAACATCACTAATGTTTTCATAAAAATTTAAAATGATTGTCAAGCTTGATGAATTTTTAAAAATTCTGACACTGCTTCTGCCCTGATAAAATGCTGATCGATAAAATTTCAACCGAAAGAAAAATGTGCAAACCATGTTATAACATTTAAAAAAATGGATGGTCCTGGCACGTCAATAATGTTTCCATAAAATTTTCAGATAATGATCAAGCCTGGGGAATTTTAGAAAATTAGGACGATTATCTTGAATCGTCGACTAGCAAATTTCAACATAATGGAAAATGGTGAAACTCGCATTATAAATTTTTGAAAATTTTTATGGATGGCCTTGAAGCATAGATAATGTTCCCATAAAATTTTCATTTGATTATCAAGCTTGAGGAATTGTAAAAAATTATGACAGTACTACTGTCCTGATAAATGCCTGATAATCAATAAAAAGATTTGATTGAGCAACCAAAAAAGGTTAGATTTTTTGAAACTTTTAGAGAAGAGTGTTGAGGCAAATATTAAGCTCTCATAAAATTTATTTATAAAATTCTTATAATGGTACTGTACTATTTGTGTTCTTTGTATTTTTATTTTTGAAAGATAACAAATGAAGTTCAATGCATTTATAGATTTGATTGAGTAAACAAAAAAGTTTAAAATTTTTAAAAATTTTACAGAAGGGTTCGAAGTAGAGCAAAACACTAGACGAACACCGGGTTCTACGATTCAAGGCGTGCCAACCGATTTGATCCCGCGATCAGTAAGAAAAGTATGAAATATGCTCAAAGCCAATCTTGCAGAACAGCCGTATTGGATTCAATCAGCTAAAAGCCGATCAAATCAAGGTAAATGATAAGTCTAATTAGCTGATTATGACTAACTAGAGGATAAAGGTATATCAACTCCGAAAAAGACGATGTGCAACAAGATCGAAGAAAATCAAACCTGATTGACGTAATCAGAGATGACCAACAATCAGTAATGCGCAACTTTATTGATCAAATCGAATTAGAAGAAGAGATCTAAATTACAGAAATTACTTAGTCGGCAGGAAAATAAAAGATGTATTGAAATACAATTTATATGTATAATCTGGGCTCAACAAAATAAGTAGTGGGAATCCTTTCTTTGAAATACAATTGTATTTGTTATATATGATTAATCTGTACCGTTATAATCTGGTCCTACTAAAATAAGTGGTAGAGATCCTTCTCTTTTTCTTCCAATTAATATGAGGATATTATGGAATTTAGAATTATTGTAGGATTTTCTTACCCTTAAAACAAAGGAGTGCCTTTACGGAAAGAATTTAGCATGTGGTGTCTGCCTGTCTGAATGACATCATCCTAGATCTCACCAAAAAAAAAAACCTGTTGCATAGTCAGGTTTGACACTATGGTTCCTCCCAGTCTCAACTCGATCCAAGCCTGCTTGCTGCCGCCGGAAGAGCAATAGTACCCTTAGGCAGTTGCCTATGCGGTTCGTCGATTCTGTACTTCCTGAGATGCTATTGAAAATCAATTGAACTGTTCGATATACGTTGTTGAAAATTATGTTGTTCCTTTCTTTTCATTCGTTCCAAAAGATGTAGATTAGGACTTTGTCCACTCCCTTTCGCCGTTGCTTCGTGGTATTCGCATGGACAGAGTGCCACCATTGAGTAACGGTGAATACCACACTGGCTGTCTGTGAGGTAGGGTATGTATTTGCATCCAGTGGAAGACCTATACTTGTTTTGCGAAAGGGCGTAGAAGCAGTAGATGGGCGGCTAGTTCAGGTTCCGATCAGCATAGCAGACAAAACATGTTATGTGGCCAGTCTCTAATTGCCAATTTATCGACTACTAGCCAGTGTCACGCACTACGCCGCGTCGCGCAAAATTTTGTAGTTGCATTACGTGTTGTGCGAAATTTGGGATATTCGGTCACGATGCTGCTTCGCGCGAAATTTTGTTTGACGAATATTTTTGTAAAAAAATTGGATAATCTCGCTTTTCTTATTTTTTTAAAAAAAAGGTCTGCTAAAAGCCGTCGGTGAATCTTTAAATTGCTAGGAGCTATCGGTGAATCCTTTTTTTTAAAGAAAAACACAAATGAATCAAAACGTATTCTTGGTTTTTCTTTTGCATAATTCCCGCGTATTTTTGATTTTCTAAATTTTTTTTAAAAAAAGGGTTGTTAGAAGCTATTGGCGAATCTTTGGATTGCTAGAGCTATTGGCAATAATAGCGCGCTACGCTGCGCCGTTTTGTAGAGTCGATAGGACCCATCGGTGAATCCATGAAAAGCGTGTTTTTTTTGTGACGAAAACATCTTTTCCGGGAAAAACGTGTTTTTTTTGTGGCGAAAACATTTTTTTGGTAGAAAACGGATCGCAAATCGATAAGGTGCTATAAATCTTGACGAATCTGCGTCTTTTTGTGGCGAAACTTTTTTCCGGAAAACGCGAACCTTCGACGGATCTGTGTTTTTTTTTGGCGAAAACTTTTTTTTTCGGGAAAAACGCGAACCTTCGACGAATTTTTTTTTGTGGCGAAAACTTTTTTCCGAGGAAAACGTGTTTTTTGGCGAAATATTTTTCCCGGGAAGAACGCGTTTTTTGGCGAAAACATTTTTTCCGGTAAAAACAGATCGACAAATCGATAAGTCGCTATAAATCTTCGACGAATTTGTGTTTTTCTGTGGCGAAAATATTTTTTCGGGAAAACGTGTTTTTGTGGCGAAAAACATTTTTTCGGAAAAACGGAGAAAGGACTGAACGTAAGAACCGTGGACTGTTTGTTAATTTTTGGACTGTTTCGCTATTCGAAAAATTAGAAAAGGGCTTGTTCGCGATTTGTAATTAACGGAGGTCTTTTCCGTAAAATACCACGCCGAGGACCTAAAGCGAAGGAAAAAATATATTTTTGTCTCACAAAAATCACGAAGGACCTATTTGTAATTGAAGGACCTATACGTAATTTCGAAGAAATGTAAGGGGTTTTTTGCAGATGTCGCAAGCTGACACGTGGGAGGGCTGGCTCTTCTCCAATCTTCAGCGCTTTAAAGGGTGCAACTATTAGGATTCTATCTTGAATAAATAGCCAAGTGAAAAATTTACATCTTGCTTCCGTATTCGCTTGCCAAATAATTTTGTAGTTGTGGTTCGACATCGAACCATGGAACTGCACCCTGTAGTTGTTTTGGTTGAGTACTCTCCGTTTGTCGTCTATTTCTAAACGACGTCGTCCTACATGTTGTTGGATTATTTGGGCTTGGCCCACTTAATTGAGACAAATAATTCCTAGAAAATCTCAAAGGCCCATTCATGAGGAGGCATGTGTGCAAACAATAGTCCCACAATGCTAGTCTAAAGTGGTGAACACTAGTTTATATCGTGGAGTGTGATTCACCATGGTAGAACCATGTGGGAGAAAAGGAGAAAGCCCACACGCTCGCCTCGCCTCGCCTCGCCCGGCCGGCCTCGGCACGGGCGGGCGGGCGGGCGAGGGCGCAGGCGCGCGGCACTGCGTGAATGGTCCGCCGAATCCGGTCCAGGCCTTGCGCAGACGCAGCCTCCTTTGCGCTTTATTCTTTGCTACTCGGGATAGTCGCATTTGCGGATGAGATACGGACCAGAATGAGACTCGATCGTGGCACGTCCTCGAGCCACGTTCGGTCACTGATTACGAGTAACCCTATAAATCTGCGTCGTGCACCCGTAGATACAGAGAACACACATTAGGGTTTTGCCACCTCTCGTTCTTTGCCGCCGCCAGTAGTCTTCTCCATCCCGAAGCGCCGAGCGTGCATCCGCGATCGGGAGAGCGAGTCTCGTAACCCTTCGTCTTTGCGATCCTGCACCGGGAGAGGGCGAATAAGGTTTTTGGGAAGCGCCGCGCGACTGCTCAAGTTCGTCACCACGGCTCGTCTTCCTGCTCCTGCTGCTGGACGTCGTCGTAGCCAGCGGCTCCTGCGACGCGCCATCGCCAACATCGACCACGTCAACACGCGAATCGCACCGGCTCAAGTAAATGCTCGCATCTTCTTCTTCGGTTTAGTACGTTCGATCTGCCCTAATCTCGTGGTTAATTATGTCTATCAAGATGATCATGATGTTCGTACTGTCTAGTGTGAGATGCATGCTAGTTTATGTGTTCTTGTTCATGATCTATATTCGAATTTAATCTGAAATCGTCTAATTATTCAACAATCCAAAAACCTTATTGTAGACATTTTTCGGATTAACAATGGTGGCTTTGCCGACGACCGAGGCGGAGAAATTCTCGGTGTGCACTTTAAGAGGTGGCAAGTCAAGGTCACGCTCTGCTTACGGCTATGAATGTATTCGGGTTAGTAAAGGCAAGCTCGAAGGTGATCTTCTCGCCGAGCAAGCAAAAGAGTTTCACGGATGCCAATACTCTCTTCGTGGGATGCATTCTTAGCGTTCTTGCCGATCGTCTGTGATGTGTACATGCACATAACAGACGCTTGAAGGTGTGGGATACACTGAACGCCAAGTTCGGTGCATCGGATGCAGGCAGTGAACTGTATGTCATGGAGAATTTTCATGACTATAAGATGGCTAATAATCGCTCTGTTGTAGAGCAAGCCCATGAGATACAGTGCATTGTCAAGGAACTCGAACTCCTGGAATGTGTTTTACCTGATCCTTTTGTGGCCGGTTGCATCATTGCAAAACTGCCTCCCTCGTGGAGGAGTTTCGGCACTACTCTAAAACATAAGAGGACAAAGATATCAGTCGAAAACCTGATAGAGTCCCTTGATGTTGAAGAGAAGGCTCGGGCTAAGGATTCCAATGGTAAAGGAGCCGAGGGCCAGTCCAGCGCCAACATGGTTCAGAAGAACTACGGCAAGAACAAAGGGAAAAACAAGCCTAACAAGACTACCAACTTCAAGAAGAAGAAGATGAACAAGGCTGAGCTGCCCTGCTTCACATGTGGTGAGGTCGGGCACTTTTCCAAGGAATGCCCTGATCGTGCAGACCGTCGAGGGAAAAAGGCCAACAATGGACAGACGTCCAAGGCTGTCAACACAGTGACCGCTAGCAATACTGGAGACGCAGGGTATGGTAATTTACCTTCAGATTCTCGAGATTTGATCTTCCAGTTGGTGGATTGATACGGTGCTAATGTTCATGTGTGTTCTGACATCAATATGTTCTCTTCTTATCAGGTCATTCGGGATTCCTCCGTCCTGATGGGGAATGGGTCACATGCTTCATTCATGGCACCGCACATGGATCTGAAGTTCACGGGAAAGATCGTGCGGTGAGGAACGGCAAAGATGTCCCTTCTATCAACAAGAATCTCGTTAGTGGCTCCCTTCTATGCAGAGATGGGTTTAAGGTAGTGTTAGAGTCCAATAAAGTAGTTGTGTCCAAGCATGGACTATTTATTGGTAAAGGCTATGAGTCGCGGAGGCTTGTTCCGCTTTTCCCTTCAGATTTCAATAATAAGTCTGTGAACCATATTTGTGGTAGTGTTAATGATAATGCGAGTACTTGGCACTCTCGTTTATGCCACATTAATTTTGGTCTTATGAATCGGCTTTCGGCATGAGTTTAATTCGAATTTCACTATTGCCAAAGGTTCTAAGTGCCATAGTTGTGTGCAATCGAAGCAACCTCGAAAGCCTCACAAGGCGGCCGAGGAGAGGAACTTGGCACCTCTAGAACTCATACATTTCGATCGTGCGAGATGAATGGTGTGTTGACAAAGGGTGGAAAGAGATATTTCATGACATTGATTGATGGTGCGACTAGATTTTGCTATGTTTACTTGTTGAAAACTAAGGACGAGACGCTAGACTACTTTAAAATCTATAAAGTGAAGTTGAAAATCAACTAGAGAGAAAGATCAAACGTCTTAGGTCGGATCGTGGTGGCGAATTTTTCCCAAAATCTTTGATGATTTCATGCGGAACATGGTATTATTTATGAGAGGACACCTCCTACTCACCCGAATCAAACGGGATTGCCGAGAGGAAAACCACACGCCGACCGACTTGGTGAACGCCATGTTAGACACCTTTGGTTTATCTAAGGCATGGTGGGGAGGTCGTGTTGACTTCATGTCATGTCTGAATAGAGTTCGAATAGAAACATGGAGAAGACCCTTACGAGAAATGGGTTGGAAGAAAACCATCACTTTCTTACTTGCGCACATGGGGATGCTTGGCGAAAGTCAATGTACCGATTAACAAAAAGCGTAAGCTCGGGCCTAAAACGATGGATTGTGTCTTTACGGGATATGCTCGGTGAGCATCGCTTATAGATTTTAGTAGTTAAATCGATGTGCACGATATGTATGTTGATACTATTATGGAGTCTCGTGATGCTACGTTTTTGAGAATATATTTCGATTAAAGATATGCATAGCACTTCTAGATTTTCTTCGAGATAATTCCCGAGACTATTACACTGTTGAGTCTTCGAGCAACCACTTGAGAAAATCCTAGAGGAGGATGACAATGAAGCTCCTAGAAAGAGCAAGAGACAGAGGATTGAAAAATCCTTTGGCAATGATTTCATTGTGTACCTCGTGGATGATACTCCCACGTCCATTGCGAGAGGCATATGCATCTCCGGATGCGCACAATTGGAAAGAAGCTGTCGAGAATGAGATGGACTCGATTCTCGCCAATGGGACTTGGGAGGTGTTGAACGACCCTATGGTCAGTAAAACCTGTAATGTAAGTGGGTGTTCAAGAAGAAGCTTAGGCCCGATGGTACTATTATATTGAGAAGTACAAGGCTCAAGCTTGTGGCTAAGGGTTACACCAAAAAGAAGGCGAAGATTTCTTTGATACTTATTCACCTTGCTAGAATGACCACCATTCGAGTATTACTTTCCTGGTCTGCCTCATATGGTCTTCTCGCTCATCGATGGACGTGAAGATGCCTTTCCTTAATGGAGAGTTAGATGAGGAAATCTACATGGAACGACTGATGGGTATGTAGTAAAGGGTCAAGAGAGCAAGGTGTGTAAATTATTGAAATCTTTGTATGGCTCAAGCAAGCACCTAAGCAATGGCATGAGAAGTTTGACACCACTTTGACCTGCGAACTTTGTCATTAATGAGGCCGATAGATGTGTATACTATCGCTATGGTGGGGGTGAAGGAGTTATATTGTGCCTTTATGTGGACGATATCTTGATCTTTGGCACAAATATTGATGTGATCAATGAGGTCAAGTCTTTTCTCACAAAGAAATTTGATATGAAAGATCCGGGAGAAGTCGATGTAATTCAGAACATCAAGCTTATTAGGATGAGAGTGGGATTACTCTTTCGCAATCCCACTATGTGGAGAAGGTCTTGAGCCGGTTTGGCTTTATGGACAGCAAGCCCTCTCCCACTCCTTATGATCCCAGTGTGACACTGAGAAAGAATAAGAGAATTGGCTTAAACCAATTGAGATATTCTCAGATTGTCGGTTCGCTCATGTATCTTGCTGGTGCAACGAGACCTGATATATCATTTGCTGTGAGCAAATTGAGTAGGTTCATGTCAAACCCGGGTTCTGATCATTGGCATGCACTTGAAAGGGTAATGCGCTATTTGAAAGGTACTATGAGTTATGCGATTCACTATTCAGGGCACCCTGCAGTGCTTGAGGGATATAGTGACTCGAACTGGATTTCTGATGTAGATGAGCTCTATGCCACCAGTGGATATGTGTTTACCATTGGTGGTGGTGCAGTGTCATGGAGGTCTTGCAAACAGACCATTTTGACAAGGTCAACCATGGAGGCAGAGCTCACTGCTTTAGATACAGCCACTGTAGAGGCAGATTGGCTGCGTGAGCTATTGATGGACTTGCCGGTGGTTGAAAAACCAATACCTACTGTCCTTATGAATCGTGACAATCAATCTGTGATTGCTAAAGTGAACGATGCTAAGGACAATGCGAAGTCATCAAGACACGTCAAAAGACGACTGAAGTCTGTCAGGAAATTGAGAAACTCCGGAGTTATAAGTGTGACTTATATTCAAACAGACAAAAACCTGGCAGATCCCTTTACGAAGGGACTATCACGGAATGTGATAGAAGGTGCATCGAGGGAGATGGGTATGAGACCCATATAAGTTGCAATAGTGGTAACCCAGCCTTTGTGATCGGAGATCCCGTGAATTGGGACCTGGGTAAAACAAGCTATTGGCGAACCGAGGAAAGTAATTACCCTCTCTAAGTGAAGATGCAATACTCTCAAAATGTCAGAAGGTAGGATGGCGATATGCCTTAATGTGTTTCTATTGGCTATAACTAGCGAAGATGTCGTTTCTCTGAGCATTCTTGAAAGAACACACCTATATGAGCCCGACTGTCTAAAGTCGCAGTCTATGAGACTCGGGTGATCTCTAGTAAGCTCATGAAGAGACCATGGAGTACGACTCATATGCTCCACCCACGGAGAAGGCTACTGGCAGCCAGGTATCAGTTATGACTTTGAGTGAAACCTGTTCACACAAAACTTGCAATTCAAGGCGTAGTCCATTGTTCAAGTTGTGGATGGGTGTAGCTTGGAGCTCTAGGCAGAAGTTCAACTTAATCTCTCTGAAACAATTTGGTATATCAAACAAGAGTGAGTATTGGCAAATCTCTAAATGGACTTTGAGATCTGGTGGGGGATTGTTGGATTATTTGGGCTTGGCCCACTTAATTGAGACAAATAATTCCTAGAAAATCTCAAAGGCCCATTCATGAGGAGGCATGTGTGCAAACAATAGTCCCACATTGCTAGTCTAAAGTGGTGAACACTAGTTTATATAGTGGAGTGTGATTCACCATGGTAGAACCATGTGGGAGAAAAGGAGAAAGCCCACACGCTCGCCTCGCCTCGCCTCGCCGGGCCGGGCTCGGGCATGGGGGCGGGGGGGGAGGGCGCGCGCGGCACTGCGTGAATGGTCCGCCGAATCCGGTCTAGGGCCTTGCGCAGACGCAGCCTCCTTTTGCGCTTTATTCTTTTGCTACTCGGGATAGTCGCATTTGCGGATGAGATACGGACTCAGTAATAGACTCCGATCGTGGCACGTCCTCGAGCCACGTTCATCCTGATTACGAGTAACCCTATAAATCTTGCGTCGTGCACCGTGTAGATACAGAGAACACACATTAGGGTTTTGCCACTCTCTCGCTGCGCGCCGCCGTAGTCTCTCCATCCCGAAGCGCCGACGTGCATCCGCGATCGGGAGAGCAGTCTCCGGAACCCTTCGTCTTTGCGATCCCGCACCGGAGAGGGCGAATAAGGTTTTGGGAAGCGCCGCGATCGCTTAAGTTCGTCACCACGGCTCGTCTTCTCGCTTCCTGCCGGACGCGTCGTCGTAGCTGCTGCTCTCGCGACGCGCCATCGCCAACATTGACCACGTCAACACCGCAACTGCACCAGCTCCGTCGTCTGCATCTTCTTCTTCGGTTCAGTACGTTCGATCTGCCCTAATCTCGTGGTTAATTATGTCTATCAAGATGATCATGATGTTCGTACTGTCTAGTGTGAGATGCATGCTAGTTTATGTGTTGCTGTTCATGATCTATATTCGGAATTTAATCTGGAAACTGTCTAATTATTCAACACATGTGTGGCAACAAAGTAACCTGTTGAATGCATGGCTCACCATAAACAGGCGAATTCATCTAGGTGTGTTTCGGTTGTGATTCTTTGCAGTGGCCTGAGCCAATTCCTATTAGTAAGTTCCTCCTGTAAGTTCTGCTTCTCCTCTGGACGAACTGAAAGCAATCAGGAGCCAGTTTCCATGGGGAGATTCCATGAAGCCAACCAAAAGTACAGAATTTTGCTGTTGAGCCATTTCCCAGTATGATCTTAGTGCTTGCATTGAAAAGGCTTCAGCCAATCTCATCACATGGCAATGCCGCCCCGACCCATGGCCTTTGTTGGTCTTTCCAATCGTACCAAAGGCAACGAGTGTGGAGCGCCCATTCAAATATTAAGGTGAAGGTAGAGCAGAGAGTTGATGAATGCCAAACCTTGCCTGCATTTCAGGAATTCTTTAACAGTGTTATTGAAGGAGGTTTCAACAAAGTGAAGCGAATCCAAGATAAGCTAGATCATCTTTGGGTGCGTTTGGTTGCCTGCATGTCTCTAGCTTGGTCCGTACGAGACATGCGGGATGGTGGGAGACAGGCTGGGTGGATGCAAGATGGTTTGTTTGGTTGTCTGCATGTGCTGATCCTGGATGAGCTGAGCAGCTGTTTGGTTGGATGCATGAGGGGAGCGGAGGGATGATAGGTTGCAAGAGAAGTTTGTTTGGTTGTATGCATGAGGGGAGTAGAGGAGTGATAGGATGTAAGAGAAGTTTGTTTGGTTGGATGTAATTTATCCATTAGTTTTTGCCGTGTTTTATCAAGGCTTCTTCTGTTATCTTCAAAAAATATTTTTAAAATAGAGTTCTGAACTATAAATTTAGCATTACATATTTTTGTTAAGCATATGGTTGACTATTTCCATGCTTGACAATTACGCACATCACATTAGGTTAACGGCTACCTCGTTGGGCAAAAACAAATGATTAGTAAATCATTCATAACTCATAACATAAACTCAAAGTTTGAAAAAAAATCACATATATAGTTTGAAAAAAAATCATCGGTTGCCTTTGATGTAACTGTGAAGTTTGTGTCAACACAATCATGACAGTGTAATTCACCTTGCTAAAAAAAATATCAGATTTTAACATTGTCTTTGATCAACACAATCATGACAGTGTAATTCACCTTGCTAAAATACAAAACATCACCCATCCGAAACAATACTTCAGTGAACTAACATAGAGTTATACTTTTGTGCTGCATATGAGATTGGAAACTTTGCTACCTTGCACAAGCAACTTTGGTGAAATCTTTTCCTTGTTTGTAGCAAACAGCAAACGAGCTAGCCTTATCTGCATCTGAAGCTTAGACTTTTTGTCATCCTCTGACAGCATCAACTCACTCTTCGATAAACTGCCAGGCATAGTACAATACTCAAAACTCAAGACTTGACTGATCGGTGTTTTCCCATCCAAAGTCAAATAAAAATTCACTAATACAGGTGCATGTGGTCCAGCCATGAAACGGTAAACACCAGCTTGAACAATATCTGCAGCAACACATTTGTCACCAAAGACACCGAACATATGTGATTCAGTCAGATGCTTGTATTGCTCATAGAAGTATCCAACCACCAGGACCTACAATTCAGCATCTGTCAATAATTTTGCAACTTAATAGAATATAAATTATATGCTCATATGGATTGTGCATGTAATTGTTCTGTAATACATCCATTCACTACATTGCAGTTATGATTTATGACCACCCTACCAGGAGGTACCTGATAGATAGTAAAAACAATGATCGGTAATTGGTAACAGATGATGAAGATCTTTGCCATGAGAATTGAACAGTTAAAGAATGAAAACACAATAAAAATCATGGAAGTTCAGTAGAACATAAATGGATTTGCCCAAAATGAGTTGATCTCCTCCAGGCTAGAACCATGATTGTCAGTTTCTAAGTAATGACCAATCAAAGATACAGTAATCTGAATTTGTAAGACATACAGCAGAACGCCTTCAAAGGTTATGATATCATGCTATGGGAAATATAAAAAACTAAAAACAAGCTAAACTTTTGGGTCACCAGAGAGCATTTTCTGAACAAGAAGCTGGCAAAGAAGTCCTGGTGTACATGACCAGAAGCAATTTCTTGATATCTCACTCAAGACTTTGGAACATGGATCAACACAAAAATTGAAGGTTCTAAAGATTAGAAAGGACAACATATTTATACTAACAGAATTAAGCATATCAGTGTTTAATGTGCAAGGACCATGGTCTTCTGGCTTTGGACCTAATCCTTGCCTTTTCTCATAAGTAAACCCAGTGATATTAGCAAAGCATCCAACATGATAAAACCCAAATATCCAACATGAGGGGTTTCCATATACCACCTCAGTGCAGCCATTCATATTACAAAGTCAAAATGGTGTCCCACTACCACCTCATGAGGGGTTTCCATGCATATACCACCTCAATGTATTAATAGTTAGATGTTTAGGGAGGTTTTATAGGTGAGCATCTAACACCTTAGTACAAAAAAGACTCAAATAGCTAGCAATTAGTGAGAGGAGTTGGACTTTAAGAAAGATGTAACCCACTGCACACGCCTAGCCTCAGACAACTGCAGAAATACTAAGCTCATGGCCTTGTGCTCAGCAAGGTAAGTTAGGACAGCCATCAGAGACTCCACACTAAAACCAGGTAGGTCCATGACTGCACTGCTCAACTCAGGATGCGCCTCTCCATGCACAGTCTCCTTTATAGCAACAGCTATCTCACGGACTGCATCAGACATCTGCCTTACCAACATCGATTCATCCTCAGTCACAAGAGAAGTCCTCTTCCTTTTCCCAGTAGTGCTTGAGTTTTCCTTGCCACCTCCCTCAGAAGAACCAGCACCAGTAGCAGGAGCAGGAGTAGCAGCACCACTACCAGAGCCAGCAGCAGCACCAGAAGTAATACCATCATGCCAATCCATACCATCAGCAGCAGCACCAACAGATGTATTGGTCTTGCCAGAGCTGTCAGTCACCTCAGATGGAACGCCTAAGGCCTCACTGGAAGCCATGGCATACCTCCCCGTGGCCTGTCCGCTACCAAAGATTGTGGCCATCTCAACATAGTTCTCTACGGGCACATTTAGGAAGTCAACATCCTTAGGGTAATGTGGCCTTTATAGTGCTCATCATCAAGCACTATCATGTTGAGGTTCTCATCCCAAAGAGCACCACTAAGATCCCTGAGCCTGCTAACTTTCACCCACCTAGCACGCCACTTGCGTAGGTGGTTGTACACCTGGCTACCAGAAACCTCAATACCAATGTGTTCAGTTATGGCCCTAGCAACTTGATTGAGATGGACTTCTTTGAAACCTTTGTCAGTCTTAACCCCTTGCCCAATGATGTCGATCAATCGACGAAGCATGAAACTTGACATATGGCTAGTCCAGCGTAGTGCTTGCTTACCTCCTACATCATCACCCAAGTCAGCCATCCTCCTAATGCATAAATATGAGCAAGTATACGTTAGGCAAGTATAAGTCACCCAAGTCAACCATGACAACCAAGTATAAGTCAGAGAATATAGAAGTCAAGTGAATCATGTAAATCGAAAATAAGAGATTGTAGAAATCTGATCATCATTGCAAGCAACCATTAGTCTCAACAAGAGATTCAAATGTTCATGACACCATACATCACATATGGGAGGACCCCCTATTCTGCCACATAAGATTAGCCCAGTTGTCCCTCTTCTGAGCCCATGTTCCATTATCTTGTGCAAGGTCATTGTGAGCATCCACCTCAATAGGGTTTGGAATCCATGTGGACTCAGGTGGGATACACTCATCCATTCCATATCCTAGGATCCAATTGTGCAGGATAGCACATGCAAGGACTAGCTTCACTTGAGTCGTGTATGGGTGGAAAGGTTTGTTGTAAACAATCTTGAACAGGTTCTTGAATGTGCCGAAGGCCCTTTCAACCGATACTCTAAGGCTGGAGTGACGTAGGTTGAACAATTCTTTCTTGTTTTGAGGGTAATTTCTTCCACCATATTCCCTCAAGTGGTATCGAGTGGCTCGGTATGGTGGAAGAAAGCTCGGACGAACAGCATATCCAGCATCGACGAGGTAGAATTTTCCTACCAAAAACACAAGTTCCATTACTATTATGAACTTTAATGTTACCAATACAAATTTGTAACCAACAATATGCTCTAGGTCAATATCTATTTACCTGGTGGGACCACAAGGCCATCATCTCTCTCTAATGCGTCTGCAAGTATTAGTGCGTCATGGGCCGACCCCTCCCACCCAGCAAGGACATAGGTAAACTTAAGATCGAAGTCGACAGCAGCCATAACATTTTCAGTAGTAGTGCCCTTCCTACCCCTAAATACCACAGACATTGATTGTGGGACTCTTGCAAGCACATGGGTTCCATCAATTGCCCCTATGCAATCCTAATAAAGAAAGAAAATAGATTGATTTATTGATGCAATTAGTTTCCAAAATTTGGGTATTAACTAAATTTAAGGTTAAGTCATTTTACCTTGAAGTAAGGGTACCACCTTCTACTGTTAAGGATTTTAGGGTGCACATCATTTGAGGGTGGCCGGATCATCTCATTGCGTAATTCACCAATAGCATACAAAACCTCATGAAAGTACCGGCTAATGGTTTCTATTGACCTCCTGAAGATAGGCTGCAGAGCCCTAAACCTATGATTGTGGCCAACAACTAAGAGAAACATGGCGACTTGTTCCTCAACATAGCAATGAATGGTGTCTCGCAGCATTTGCCTTTCACGAAACAAATTACATAGCTCAAAAAAGGGAGCTCTCCTCATCCTAAGCTGCTCCAAGCAATGGGTGTCATCTGAATGGTATATCCATCTTAGGTTGGATTGCCTAGCTATGTCCCTTTCTACCATAGGACCATAGGTGATGCGTGGGCTACGTTCCCTAGCTCTTCGTAGGATGAAAGTCACATAGGCACACATGATAGCCACTAGACCAACACCTCTAATGATTAGCATATGACGTCGACGCGCCAATTCATCCATCTATGTACAAAATACAATGCCAAAGTATCAAATGAAGTGCACATGGAAATAAAAAGGAAAGCGTGAACCAAGCATAGATTGCATAACCATCAGTGCAATAGAATCAGGATCTACACAGGATGCTCCATTAAAGGCAATAACAAACTGAGCGAGGGGCATGTCATCATCAATGATTCGAACCTATTGAGTAGCATAAAATGGTAACATCAACGTGCATTCCTATTTGTAAACAGAAATAGGATGCTCACTCCATACAACCTGTCTTGTGAACATTAAGACTACACTTTTATCCTTTAAGAAAGACAAAAGAATAGCATTTTTTTCAAAGTCCAACCAAACCGCAATTTGACCCAGCGATCACATCACATCCAAGCAGCTTCTGGAGCAGATCATGATCCCACTATTCTAATGATCAGTAGAAAGCAGCAAAATAAAAGAAAAACTGAGATCAATTTGGTTATTGTTTAAAGCATGTGTGTTTGGTGATGAGAACTACGATGGGCATGGAAATCTAAGCACCATTGGGAGGCAAATAGCAGACAAGTAAAAGGGCAACCCATTAGCAGTGAAATGTTGCTGACTGTACACCATTTGTCAATATTAACTAATTCTGCATACAACAAAGATCGGCATGGAAACATACCTCGCAATGACAAGTATTAGAAAAAATTGCTCAGTGTAGTTACATCAGTGAGAAAACTAAGGTCGTTGGTGTTAATTGGATAGTATGATCCCTATTTTCTCCAACTGTTCCAAAACTTGTTCAATGAAGCACAAAATCTACAAGTATTAGATGTTGGCTCAGACACTGATCTTGCTATATTTATTGGTGTTAATAATCTGGGTAGCCTACGGCATCTTGTTGCAGAAGAGGACTCTTCCATTGCTAGCATTGGTAAAATGACCTCTCTTCAGGAGCTACACAATTTTAGGGTTCAGAACTCTAGTGGCTTCGAGATAACACAGCCTCAATCCATGAACGAGCTTGTACAACATGGTGCCAAAACACTGATCCAACCATGAGCACAACCAAAACACTGATCCAACCATGAGACAGCCAAAACCCTAACCAATAAACCCTAAAACCAAACCAAGAAACCAGATCTAGAGGTATCAGGAGGGAGGCGAGAGGAGGAGGGAGGTTACCCGCAATACTTACCCGCGGTAGTCGCCGGAGAGCTCGAACGGATTAGTTGAGAGGAGGAAGGCGACCGGGGAAGGCGAGCGGAAGGAGGCGGTCGGGGCCGGGGGAGACGATCGGAAGGAGGCAGTCGAGGCTGGGGGAGACGAGCGGAGGGAGGCGGTCGGGGCCGGGGGAGGCGAGCGGAGGGAGGCGGCGGGGGAGGCGTGCGGAGCGGAGGCGTGCGGAGCGGATCGGGAGGGAGGCGAGACGAGCGGGTCGGGAGACGTGAGAGAAGGCCTGGGCGCTGCATCCGCGGGCCTGGACGCGAGAGAAGGCCGGCGCCTGCGTTTTTTGGGTCTAGGACGCTGGATGCAACACTGCATGCACTGGGCCAAATTTCTTGAATGCACAGCCAACCAAACAGTGGTATTATTTATTTAGACTGCATCCACTCATGCCATGCAAGGCACATACAAGCAACCAAACATGCCCTTTATGGCCAGTCGACGGACATGGGCTGCCACAATGCACCACAGAGGTTTGACAAAGAATTTGAATTCTATTCAGGCTGTTCTAACGGACATTGTTAGGTCCAAAAGGTTCTTACTTGTCCTAGATGACATTTGGGATGATGTCTTGAAGAATGTTGGGCAAGAGTGGCGCAGGTTTTGTGCATCTTTGTCAAATGCACTTCAAGGAAGTATGCTTCTGGTCACCACAAGATCACAAATTGTCGCTGATAAGGCAGGCACAATGGATTGTTTTTCATTAGAGGGTCTAAAAGTTGAAGTTTTTTTTTTCAGATGATGATCAAGCCTAAAAAATTTTAGAAAAATAAGATAGCGCTACTGAAGGCTAACCGGTAAATTTCAACTGAATGCAAAATGATACAAACCACATTATAAATTTTTGAAAATTTTTATGAATGGTCCTAAAGCATAGATAATGTTCCCACAAAATTTTTATTTGATTATCAAGTCTGATGAATTTTTTTTAAAATTGTGACATTACTATTGTCCTGATAAAAGCATGATGATCAATAAATAGATTTGATTGAGCAACCAAAAAAGGGTTAGAATTTTTAAAACTTTTAGAGAAGTGTGTTGAGGCAAATATTAAGCTCGTATAAAAATTTTGGATCATGATCATACTTCAGTGAATTTATAAAATTTTTACAATGATACTATACCATTCGTGTTCCTTGTGTTTTTTTATTTTAGAAAGATAACAAATGAAGTTCAATGCATCTATTGATTTGATTGAGCAAACAAAAAGATTTAAAATTTTAGAGAAGGGTTCGAAGCAGAACAACTGGAAGCGCTTCCGTGCATGCATCTAGCTAGCTCGCAACATGCAGGAGGCACCCTGGAAATTTATTAATGGTTCTTGAATTGACACGAAAGCTAAAACAGAACAGAACTAATAGTTCTTGAATTTGTTAATGGTTCTTGAATTGACACGAAAGCTAAAACAGAACAGAACTAATGGTTCTTGAATTGACAGGGAAGCTAAAACAGAAAAGAACTAATTAAGAAGCACCAAGATATCATATGAGAGCACGGGCTTCCTCTCGACGCAGAAGGAAGTTTATTAGACGGCATGGAAAGTGCAGTGCCGATCTTGACTGTATTTGCTGCAGTGCCGATCTTGACTGTATTTGCATGGAGGCGTGCACGAATGATCGAAATCACCTCCTGCTCTGCTTGTGTAGCTGCAATGGCATGCGGACACGTTTAAATTAATATGGCTTGCTTAGTTTAAATGCTACCGCAAAACAGACTTCATCCAGCTAGCAATAAGTATATACAGATGCAGATGTAATGTCGCGTCGTTTGCAAATATGGATCACAGCACACTACGTGACGGGCAGCAACAAATTGCAAGTATGAACAAATTGCAAGTATGAACAAGCCGATTGGCTCGTGTAATTGAGCTGTGTAGCGTGGTATTCTCTAATATAACGTAAAAAATTTTCTAGCCTTTGAGATTTAAACATGGTGGCTTCTTTTTTAACCTTTCTATTAAGATAATAGATTAGTATAATAAATTTTGGGGTCATCAGTTTTTATTCAAATTGCCAATTTTCATTCCACAGCAACGAAAAATTTGAAATGTTGAAATTCATAATCCTCCAAAATTGCCAAAACCCGTAGTTACTGTAATAATTGATACTATAGTGGGGCTATTCCAGACATCCAGAAACAAAGGTCTCTTTTCCTTATTTTGAGATCATGCAGAAAACAAAATTGAAACAGAGCTCTCTTTTCCTATTTTCCATCCAGCTTTAGTTTCCGTGTTCAGTCATGCATAAAGTTAAGAGAAGAAATAAGATATAATAGCAAAAGGTTCAGAATATCATTCACACATTATAATTTGCAACAAAACTGTAAAACAAACAGGCCAGCCTTAAAAGATGGAGGAGGGAATATAAACGAATGCGATGATTGGTGCTAAAGATTGACGAATTAAGCGGCATTGAGTCATGCGGCTATCATCGGGCCAACATACACAATAATTCCTCATAGTTCCTGCCTCAAAGTAAGCTTGCGGCTCTGAGATGGCCGCTCGTTAATCACGCGATTGAGGAGTGCGAATGGTGACGCCGCTGATCGACGACGTGGTTGATCCGGGCTGTGCTTCGAAGGAGGTCAATGGGTTTGGTGATCTGCTAGTTGTTGACCCTCAACAGATTCAGGTAAATTTTACTGATGAGATTCAAGGGAAATTTCGGTGTGATTTTGATTCTGTGGAATTGCGAAATGATTGTTTGTGCGTTGGTAAAAAACGAACTACCTGAACAACCGTAAGGAGGAAAAAAGCAAAAAAGGAAATGAGGCCACCCAAAAAAAGATGATTACAATGAAACGCCCGTCTACCCTGCAGATTTCCGTGACCAGGCGTAGCCGTGGGATAGTACTGCGTCCTTGATCTCTATGGCCACTTGCTCTGGCGTTCTATCCCTCCCTTGAAAGATGCGACGATTTCTCTCTAGCCACAGGTTCCACCAAAAATAAATTAGTAGCCCATCTAAGTCTCTCCTTCTATCTTTATCAAATTGGGTTCGAAGTCTTCTCCACCACTTGTACACTGAACCATTAGTGCTCAGGTTCTTACATTGCTCCAAATTCCCCCACTTTAGGAGGTGACTCCAGACTTGTGTAGTGAAGGGACAATCTTTACAAATATGAGTCGGAGTTTCCTGTTGCCCGTTGCAAAGGCAACAAGTTGCATTGCATGGCCATCCTTTCTTGAGCATGTTATCAGCTGTTAGAATTTTGTTGTGAAGTAGTGTCCATGTGAAGAATCGGCATTTGGGTTCTGTTTTCGCTTTCCATATCGGGCACATCTTCATCTTGCAGTACACAGTTTGAAATTGAATCAGATAGGCACTCCTAGTACTGAATTGTCCATCAGCGGTCCAACGCCAAGTTATTTGATCCTCATTTTCCTCATCTCTATTGATTGTACTTATTGCTTCGTAGAGCGATACGAACTCTCTGATTTCTTTTTGTGAGTTTACCGGTGTGCAGAAGCGGATCCAGTATTTGTTCTTCAGGGCTCTGTGGACCGAGATATTCTTTCTTTTTGCTATTTGGAACAGATTAGGTGCCATATTTTTTGGTGCTTGCCCTTTCACCCAACTTGATCTCCAAAAATCTGCGAGCTTACCGTTTCCTATTGTGACAACCGTTGATGCGTTGAAAAGAGAAACATCCGTTTTGTCGCAGGGCAGGTCAAATCCCGTCCAGGCCCTTTCGTTGTTTTTCCATCTGAACCAGAGCCAACGCAGCCTTAACGCTCTGGTGAAGCGCTCTAGCTCTTTGATACCGAGCCCTCCTTTGCTTTTTGGCATACAGGTAGACCTCCATTTGATCAAACAATGTCCTCCACTGCAATGCGCCGGTTCTTTTCCTCTCCATAGAAAGCTTCTTCTGAGCTTATCGATGCAGCGAATCAGCCACTTTTGAGCCGGGAAGACCGTCAAATGGTAAATTGGTTGTGATGTTAAGACCGAGTTAACCAGGGTCTCCCTTCCGGCTGTGGAAAGGAGTTTGCCTTTCCAACCCGCAAGTCGATTGCTTATTTTGTCAATCAGAGGTTGAGTGTCAGTCCTCCTTATTCGTCTAACATGCAGCGGCAGCCCAAGATGTTGATTTGGTGGATAAATCTGAAGATTTATTCCATGCCACTTCATCTACGGTTGATCGCAGTGATCAATTGCTGCAAATTGTGATGGATATTGAATCGAAGGATACTGTCGGACAAGAAACAGTGTCCAATAGTAGGGGTTGTGAGGGAGTCTGCAAAAGAGTGCTCAGTGCAAATAAGTTGATCTTACATGATAAAGCTAAAAAGACATCGGCTGAGAGCCTTCCTCGCCGGATTGGCAAGATTCGTCCTTGGTGTGGACCATTGCCGAAACCGAGGTCAAGGCCAAATCTAACGTTACAAGCTTTCTGGCCATGTTCAGCTTCGATCAATGAGAACTTTGTTATTCCCATGTCGGCTGAACCTGGACATCTTGTTTCACCGGCGTGTACTGATCGGACTCCGGCGGTCAGGGAATGCCGATCGGATGCAGCGGCTGAGGAGAGGACGATTCAAATTTTGAAAATGAACGACAATCTCGGATGTCTGGTGGAGCGGGCCAGGGCGCTCAACAATGGCTATGGCTAATGCTCAAGCTCTTGAGTGTGTCGTGAGTTCGTGGACTTCGTCCTCTGTCCTCCAAGACTGTGCTTCCATGGCCTTTATAACTCCCCTGTACGCAACGGCCGGGAGAGATTCCCGGGAAGTGGCCTTCATGCACGCCGAAATTTGGCGATGAATCTCGAACTTCTTTGCACGTACCTGCGCCTACCTTACGACCCGCTCCTTGAGCAGCCGCCGGTCAAATGCTTGATCCGAGATCCGAGGGCGGACAACGGCTCCTAGACAGGAGCCCGCTCGAGCCCGAGGTCGAGCGGGGGCGTGCTCGAGGCCAACGCGCTCTAGGTCGAGCGCCCCGGCACGCACCCAGGTCGTGGTCGAAGGCCGCCCGAGCTCGGGGGGGTCCGTTGACCGTGTTTCGACCGGTCAAAGGACGCCCAGCCCTCGTCAGCTAGCCCCCGAGGCTTAAGGTCGTGGCCGGAACGCGGGCCGACCTTGAGGCTCCATAGCCGGGACCGACTCCCGGAATTCACCTGAGGTCGAGGTCGGGCGGAAACGTAGCGCCAGGCCGTGGATGATCGACACCTGGCGCCTCTTGATCTCCGGAACCCTGATACGGATGCGAACGGTTGGCGACACCTGCTTGTCTTCTCGAAACCGCCGCCCAGGCCTTAATTGCGCCTATCAAATCGCGCCAAGACGCCTTCGAAGCTCCGCGATTCGACTCGTGTCGGCGCGGCCTATAAACCGGAGACCACGAAGGTTCGTTGAAGGGTCCTCCCGATCGGCTTCTTCGTCTCCTCAAACTTCCGAGCTCAAGCGAAAACTTCCTCTCCTCGATCGAAAACGCGCGATTGCCATGGCCAAGCTTGGGAGGAGCACGCTGTCGCTCGCAAGGATGAAGGAGCTCGAAACCCTGGGGCTGCTCGATCCATTCACATGGCGGCTACCGGGCAACGAGACCGAGCCATGCCCCAAGGACGACGAGATCGTCTGCACCGAGCATTACGTCCTATTCGGCCTGCGGACCCCGGAGAGCGAGTTCCTCTCCGTAGTCCTCACCAGCTGCGAGATAGAGCGCATAAACCTGGTGCCAAACTCAATCCTCACTCTCGCCATCTTTTCCCATCTGTGTGAGGGGTTCCTGGGGATCCTTCCCAACCCCTCGCTCTTCTTTCGCTACTTCAGCCTCTTCCGCTCCGGGAAGGACCCAGTGGTCGGGTGTCTCTACTTCCGCCAATGGACGGGCTCAAGTGGTCCTTCCCAAGATCCAAGCTCGGGACTCCACGGGCCATGGTCCGGCGGTGGTTTTACTGAAGAAAGGGGAGCTCGGCACGCTGTCCCCACGAGGGGAAGCCCGTCGGTGGGAAAAAGAGACCGGACACGGACGACCCGAGGCCGAAGAAGCCATTGCCGCCATCCACCTCTGCACCGAAGCGGCCTCCAGGCGGCGAAGCGACGTCGACTTCTGCGGGCGGGTGTCTCTCTGCGAGGCGGAGCACCCGTTTACGAGATCGTGGACGCGACGACTCGACCCGCGAGGGCACGCCTGTACGCCCGCCCCTACCTTGAGGTCTTGCTCGAGTCCCACCGTGCTTCTCGAGAATGGTTTCCTTCTTGCGGCGAAGGAATCTGGTGGCCGCCAGATGAACGAGATGTTCGGGAAAGCGGCGACAACTATTCCATGGACGACTCGCGTCGAAGAGCACGCCCGCCGCAAGGCGAGGTAAGCCATCCCAACCGACGGACCGACCGAACGACCCCATGCCCGCAATGACATTTTCCAGCAGACCACCAGAGCCGCTTGACACGGCCGGCGGATGCTCCGTTGCCGTGATGAGCAAGAGCAAGAAGGGAAGAAGAGGCCTCCCCCTCCGGAACGGACCACGAGAGGCGAAAAACCCCACGCCGAGTGGGGATCGTGCCACGGTAAGGATTCCCATGGCCTGCCCCGAGTCCATGCTCGGGTCCTTTAGCCGTCTGACGTGTTTTTCCCTTTCAGAAGAGAGCGGCGGCGGCCGCCGCCAGGTCTCCGGGCCCCCCACCGGCTCAGGGTGCCCGGGCTCGGGCCCCAGGATGCCGCGCGGACATCTCGGGGCCATCGGGTGGCTCGAGGGCCCGAGACGGGCTTCGCAGAAACGGAGTCCCCGAGGTCGAGGCAACAAGACCTGCACCGGCCCTCGACCAGGCGAAGGCTGGTGATCCATGTAAGTTTTTCAACTTTTCGACCCACTCCGCCCCCTTTGTGTTTTCTTGGCTTAGCGCCTGTCGTTGATCGCAGCCCCGAAGCACGACGCCGAGACTTGCCGTCAGACCGACGATGGTTGTTGTCAGTAGTCTCGAGTCCGAGGAGGACACCTTCAACCGTCGGCGCCGGTCTTCGCGCCCGACCCGGACCCCCTCGGAGCCGCCAAGCCCGCCCCCGGAGGGTGAGTTCTACCAGGGGGTCGACGACCCGGACGAGGAGGAGGTCGAGCCCGCGACCAGCGCGGACTTCAAAGACTGGCGAGGCGCGATGACGAGCCGCCTGGCCGACGACCTTCCCGGCCACCGCGGAGGAGGACGCCAGAGTCCCATGGTCGCGCCGGGCGACAGCCAGCTCCCAGACCACCGCCGCTCCGGGTCTTTGAGCCGCCGTTCCGCGGCCCGAAGATGGTCAGTCATAGGGCCTTGCCAAGGCCAGATGCGGCTGCGTCAGACGCTGAGGCCGCAGCCCCAGTCATGAATTTGGGATCTTTGGTGACCCGCCACCGCCCCTTGGCGCTGGAGACGAGCGGGGTTCCGGCCATGGTGGCCGGGACTAGCACTGCCGCCACGCCTTCCCCGTCGACGAAATGATCCACGGGGTGACAAGAGAGACCGAGCCGCCGGGGGGCCCAAGTTCAGCCCAAGTGCCCAAGGATGGCCGAGGGCGACCTCGACACCGGGCCTTGACGACGAGGAGGAGGAGATCCTCATAGCCGTGTCGACGATCAGCGAGGAGTTCACCGCGACGCTGGAGGGCCATCTACGCGAGGTAAGGGTCTTCCGCACTTCGTAGTCCAAGTCTGTTGCTTTTCTTATCTTTGGGCCACCCACTTTGTCGTGAAGGTGATCGCCCATGCTTCTCAAGGGCTTCGAGGCCTCCAAGAGCACGCCGACGTGCTAAGGGGGCTCTGAATCTGAGAGGCGCGGAGGCCGAAAGCGCCAGCTCATCAGACCATCGAGGTCGGCGGGGAGCTCGGCGAAGGCCCGGAGCTCGGCGACCTGCGCCAGACAATGATGGCGCAGGAAGTAGCCCACGCGGCCGAGCTCGAGGAGACCAGGACCTCCGAGCGCGAGCGCGGCTGCAAAGCCGTGGAGCAAGAGCGCGCCCGCTTGTCCAAGGCGCTCGAGGAGGAGCGGGCTAAGGTCGAAGCCCTGGAGAAGGCCGCCGCGGAGCGGATGTCGCTCCCGCCGAAGACGTCCCTCGAGCTCGAGGCCAAGGTCCTGGAGCTCGAGGAGAAGCTTGAGCGTGCCGGCAAGGCGATCGAGGACGAGCGGGCCAAGGTCGAGTCGCTGGAGAAGGCCGCCGCGGAGCAGTCGTCTTCCTCGGCGAGGGTGCCTACCGGGCTCGAGACCAAGGTCTCGAAGCTCGAAGGGAGGCTCGAGCGCGCCAAGAAGACGGCAACAAGTGCCATGGCCCAGCTCCAAGATTTAACGCCGAGCAGCGGACGCCACTCAAGGAAGCCCTTCACAGTTGCAGGCGAAGCTCGACCACAGGCACCAAAATCGCCGAAGCTCGAAAGCAGAGAAGCTTGACCGCGAGATGGCCAACTCAGAAAGAAAGTGCCCAACATAGAATGCTAGTGGGGTAAAAATGTACATAGGAAGGACAAACCCTTTTTGCGTTAATCCGCTTAGCCGAAGTTCCATGGCGTGTATCCGTTCTGCCTTTGGTCGCGCTCCGTAGGTCGTTTGCCGGCTACCTGCCCTCATCCAGCCCCCGTTGGGTGCAAGGTCGAGCAACGTCGGCCTTGGACACAAGACTTAGACGTGAGCAAACGATCACGACCTGCAGAGTGAAGAAAATGTCCAGAGAGAGAGGGAACGACACAAGCAAGAAACTTGCCTGGACTGACGTTGCGCATTACGACCTCGAGCCCGTGTACTGCCCA
Organism: Guadua angustifolia; assembly: GCA_036346375.1. Lineage (NCBI taxonomy): Eukaryota > Viridiplantae > Streptophyta > Magnoliopsida > Poales > Poaceae > Guadua > Guadua angustifolia. Next base: position 51,138,039 of record CM070521.1, read on the forward strand.
TGGTTATAACTTCGCGACTTACGGCTCGAGCTAGAGTGCGGGAGAGCTGGATTGCGAAGTGTGGGCTTATGGTTAGCCCGACCACCAGGAGCGAGCGTGGATCGCGCGATGTTAAGACCAAGGGGGAGTACGTAGTGTACGAAGGTCATGTTCGAAAAGCGCCGGGCAACAATTACGATATTCATAAACGAGAGAGAACGAAATAGACTTTATTGAAATTGTGGTAAAGGGTTACACATAAAACTTTGAAGTTGGTCTATGTTCCACTTAACTAGAGAGCTCTCTACCATCGGGCATCGCTAGCCGGTAAGCTCCCCGCGATCTGCTGAAACGACTCTATAGGGCCCTCCCACCGTGGGGATAACTTGTTGGTGTTGGACAAGACACGAATCCGTCTCAGGGTTAAGTCCCCAACAAGGAGCTTCCTAGGTCGTACCGACCGAGACGCATGTCTGCGAAGAGCTTGCAGGTAGTGCGTTGATCGTAGCAGTGCACGGCATCTTACTTCTTCTGCTAAGGCAAGGTCGAGAGACCTCTCATGCTCGAAGTCGACCTGGTCGACCAAGCTGACCCTTGCAGAGCCCAGCGTGACCTCGGGAGGCAGGACGGCTTCTGTACGGAACACGAGCTGGAAAGGTGTGGACCCTGTGGCTCGGCTTGCTGTGGTACAAATAGACCATAAGACGGCGGGAAGTTCGTCCAGCCAGGTCTTGCCGAATCGTTCGAGCTCATCTGCAACTCGTTTCTTGATGCCCCGACGACGGTTAGCATTCTGCTCCGCCTCCGCTGTTCGGGGTGAGCCATCGAGGCGAAACATATTTTGATGCCGAGTTCTCGCAAAACTCTGGAACAACTCCACCGTAAACCAGGTACCGTTGTCAGTGATAATTTTGCACGGAACCCCATACCTGGTGACCACGCTCAAGCGGAAAAAACGAACTGCCGCCCGTGTCGTTATGGTCGAGACCGGTTCAGCTTCTATCCATTTGGTGAAGGTATCAATGGTGACGAACAGGAATCTCTTCCCTCCTGCTGCTTGGGGAAAAGGGCCAAGGATGTCAAGTCCCCATGTCGAGAAGGGCCAGGCGAGCGGGATGGTCTGGAGCGCGTAGGCGGGTTGATGCGACTTCCGGGCGTGGAACTGGCATGCTCGGCAAGTACGAACGATGTCACGGGCATCTGGCGTCGAGGGCGATAATAGCCCATGCGAAAGCCTTGCCGACCATAAATCTGCACGAAGAGTGCGCCCACGAGGCCTGAATGGATGTCATTTAGCGTGTACTTACCCTCCTCCGAGAGACGCACCGCGCGTGAGAATGCGCAGACATTCCTTTGTAGAGTGCCCGTCGCCGACGTGTACAAACTTGCCGACGCTTGATCCGCTTCTCTCGGCGAAGTCGGGCAGAGGTTACCCTTGGCGAGGAAATTATAGATGGGTTCACCCATGAAGGGGTACCTTCCACCAGGGCGAGTAGGACCTCTTGGTCGGAGATCGAGGGGGCCGCCAATGTCTCCAGGATGACGTCGGGTAGGAGCTCGTCGTCGGAGGAAGCGAGCTTGGAGAGGAGGTCCGCGCTGGAATTGTCCTTCCTGGGGATGTGCTTGAGCTCCAGGTTCTGGAACCATTTTTCCATCTTGCGTACCTCGGCTAGGTATTTTGACATAGAGTCTTCCGAGCACTGGTACTCCTTGTTGTAATCTTGGTTGACGACAGTGAGAGTCGCCCTTGACGACCAACCTTTGTACACCCAATGCCTTGCAAGCCCGCAGACCGCCAAGAGGGCCTCAGATTTCGCCACATTGTTGGTCGCCGGAAACCCGAAACGAATAACATACCTCAAGTGGTCGCCGCGCGGGGTGAGGATGAGGATTCCAGCCCCCGAGCGCTTGAAGGACCTTGAGCCATCGAAGAACATGGTCCAGGGCCTCTCTTCCTCGACCTCGGGTTCGGGTGCGGCCTGGGTTGTCTGCTCGACCACGAAGTCGGCAAGCACTTGTGATTTGATAGCCGTTCGCGCCACGACCCAGACGTCGAACGCCGCCAATTCCATAGCCCATTTGGCGATCCATCCGTCATATACGGATTCCATAAGATGTCCCCGAGCGAAAGTTGCTCGACCACCACCGAAAGTCGCCGAGTAATGGCGAAGCTTCGCGAGGCCATGAGAAGAGCATCTGACGGAAGCCGTACTGCGGGTAGCGCTCCTTTGGGCGTGCAAGACTTCACGACATAGTAGATTGGTCTTTGTTGGGACTGCGCGCCGCCACCAGATACCGACGGCTTGAGAGGTGGCCGCAAGGTAGAGCAGCAATTTTCACGGCCGAGGGGTAAAAGGTGGGGTGGACAAATATACCTTTAGGTCGCCGAAAGATCATTTGTGCTTAGGGGTCCACTCAAAGTTCCCCGCCCGTAGTACTCGAAAGAACGGAGCCCCGCCGCCGAGCCTCGAGATGAACTCGCTGAGGCGGCCATGCGGCGGTGAGGCTCTGACTTGCTTGACCGAGGTCGGGCGCCATCTTCTCGTCGCCTCGATCTTCTCTCGGGTTCGCCAACCCCGAGCCCCGATCATGTAGCCGAGCACTTTTCCCGACGCCAGCACGAACACGCACTTCTCGGGGTTGAGTTTAATCGTGTTCGCCAAGTTGGCGAAGTCTCTCGAGGTCTCGAACGTGGTCGCCAGAGAGGCTTTTGACGATGATGTCGCCCACGTAGACCTCAAGGTTTCTCCCGACCGGGGTTGAACGTCTTGGTCATCGACGTTGAAAAGTGGCCCGACATTGCGCGGACCAAGCGACATGGTCGTGTAGCAATAGGTGCCGAACGGCGTGATGAACGCCGCCTTGATCTCGTCGTCCGTTGCTAGCTTGATCTCGGTGATACCCGGTAGGCGCCCGTAAAGCTTAGCATCTTGGCGTCAGCGGTGAGTCGGCGATCCGTCGATCGCGCTGAGGCGGAAGTTGTCGCCAGGCGGCCGAAGTTCAAGCCCGTGTGGTCCGACATCCTCCACTTACCGCCTTCTTCTTACGGGCGATGATCGGATTCGCCAACCATTCGGAGTAGTCGACCTCACGAATGAAACCGGCCTTCAGGAGCTTGTCAAGGTTCTCCTTGATGATTGCCACCTTCTCCGGTGAGAAACGGCGCAACCGCCAGACGGGCGGCGGCGTCTGGCGACCTGTAGAATCGTGCTCGATCACCTCGGGACGCCAGCATGTCGCGGGTTCCCGAGCAAAGATGCCTGTTGGCGCGGAGGAAGGCGACGAGCTCGAGTTCCTATTTGGGATTCACCAGCCGAGATGTGGACCTTTTGGTGGTCGTCCTCCTCGGCAAGACGTTTTCGTTATTGGCCGGGCTGGATTCTTGCCTTCAGCAGCGCTTTCCCTCGGCTCTGGGCCTCGTGGGGGTATGCATCACGGCAAGGGCCAGGCCTTGGTCTCGCACCCGTGAGCCGCTGCAGTCGCCCGCTTGCGGTTATGACACCGTTGGTCCAGCAACTTCATGCCGGTGGTCGTAGTGATTGGCGCCATGAACTTGACCGGTGGCCTCCCAAGGATGGCGTTATGCGGAAGGTCCCCTCGACCACCTCGAAGGTGATTAGCTCCGTCGGAAGTTGGCCGAGTCGCCAAAAGTGACGGGCAAGACCACCTACCCTAGAGGCGTGGTCGAGCTTCCAGGGACGATCCCGAAGAAGGGGACGGCCACGTTCTTGACCTTCGACCGGGGAATCAGATCCGGTCGAGCACTCCACCGCAACAAATTGAGGGAGCTACCACCGTCGACCATGACACGACCGACCGTGGTGTTGCTGGATGGTCGAGTCACGACTAGAGGCGGTTTTCAGATCTCGGGCCATACCTCGGTCGTCCTCCGGTGAGAAGGTGATGGTGGCTGACCCACTTGCACCGCCGCCGCTCGCTCGCGCGGTGGCGACACGGTAGATGGTCCGTGACGACCTTGAGCTCACGCTGGATGATAAGCCGACGAGCCGCCGAAGATGACGTCGATCTGGCGCTCACCTGCTGAAACTCGGTCGAGTCGTCGCGATCCTCCCCGCGTTCACCCCGCTCGCCGGGCGTCGTCCTTGGTAGCACGGGCATCTCCTCCGGCCATCGAGAAGGCCTCCGGCTTGTTTTGCCAAGCCGCAAGCCCGCAGTCGTGGCCGCCGCCTCGTGGAGCAGGCAAAATTTTGACTCATCGTGGCAGGCGCCCTCGGCCTCTTGCGGCGGGCGCCCGCCGCAGATCGGTCGTCGATCCTGCTGCTGAGGTTGGCCTTGTGTTTGGCGCGGTCAGGGTCGCCCTTGGCGCGACCGGGGGCCTTCCCGAGCTTGATCTCGAACCTCAAGGACCTCCCGCCGACCGTCCGCCGACACCGTCACCCGTGGCAGTCCGCTATTCCGGCGGTCACGCTTTCGCTTTTGGGAGCGGCGCCACGGTCGACGTCCTTGAGCGAGATGGGCGGCGTCTGCGAGGTTAGGACCAAGCTTACCTTGGTAAGTAGTCATGCTTCGGCCGGACGGCGTCGTCGCGTCGCATATCGTTACGCCATACGGAAAAGTTTGTTGACGGAGAGTCGCGAGACGATCTCCAGATCCTCGGTGAGTCGCCGGTCGCGGACGCCGAATTTGAAGGCCTTTATGACGGCCTCGTCGGAGATGCTCGGGATCAGATTCCTCGTGCGAATAAATCACCGCACGAAGTCGCGGAGCGGCTCGTTCCTGCCCTGGATGACGCGATCCAGGTCTTTCTCCCTTCCGGGCCGCTCGTAGCAACTCTGAAAGTTGGAGCGGAGGGCGTTCTGGACCTGGCGCCACGACCTGAAGGAACCAGGCTTTTGATTGAAGAGCCAGGTTCGCGCGCGCGGCCCGTCGATCGGTCGGAGATAGTTAGCCATGACGAAGCTCGTCACCCCGCCGCCAGGATGGCGGTCGAGTAAATGGAGGCGAGAACTTCGTCCGGGTTCTTAGTCCCGTCGGCGTTCTATCGCCGACGGTTTGAACCGAGCCGGCAGCGCCGCGACGAAGGTCGTCCGAATAGGGCGCGACCGTAAATTTGGGACGGCGCGCCGGCCGTGGTCGCCGCCGACCAAGTCCTCGCTTTGCCAGATTCGAGTCGAGGCTCCTCCGGCGATCCGTCTGCCACGACTTGGAGCGCGTGTTTCGAGAGTCGCCCGGCGTAACGCAGCGATCTGGACCTGCGGCGCTGGCGCAACATCCGGGAGGACCCGCGATCCATCAGCGCCGACGCGAGCCCGTGGAGCTCGATCCGTCGCCGCCCTTGCGGCCGGAGCCCTCGGGACGGCGGCGAGCAGAGTCAAGGCTCGCCCGGGATCGCCCCGGCGAGGGCGCTTCGCGGAGACGGCGTCTTCTTACGAGCGTCGGTGGCCAGCGACGACGAGTTGCCATCACTTCTCGGCGTGACTCGAGCGCTGGCCCAGTGCGGCGATGGCACGGCCTCGGATGCGGCCCGTCGAGCTCTTGACCAACGCCCGGCCAAAGTGTTCGACCTCACCCTATCGGGTCGACCATGACCGAGGCGATAAGCGGCGCTCCCGAGGGAGAGCGGGGTTTCGGACGATGTGCGGCCTTCTCTGGTGCTCCGCCGGCGCGCGCGTTATTGCTGGTTGATGGCAACTCTGCACCATCCGCGGCGTCTTCGAGTCTGCGGATCACGGTCATCTCGGCGGTTCTGCGCTACTGGCGTCTGGCCGCCAAGGCGTCTTTGCCGAAAGGCGGCGGAGGGCGAGAACGAGGGCGTGGAGTCGAGTCCGCGTCTGTTTCCGTGCCGTTGAGGCGTGTTGATGAAGCGCCATGCTCCCAAGACCTAGTGATTTCCTGCAAAGACAAAAGCCAACCGGGCCCCACGGTGGCGCCGGTATCGACAACCGGGATCGTCAACGCAAAAATGAGACAGGGGTTTAAATGATTAGGGACCTGGCCGAGCTCGGCTCAGCGAGGGATCAAGTCATGTCGGCAAGGTGAAGCTAGACGACAACGAGCACGAGACAGGGGTTTATACTGGTTCGAGCCCCCGGCGAGGGTAATAGCTCTACTCCAGTCGCCTTGCGGCGGTATTCTTTTCTATTGACTGAGTATAGTGGGGTGTTTACAGCTTAAGCTCAACAATGGCTATGGCTAATGCTCAAGCTCTTGAGTGTGTCGTGAGTTCGTGGACTTCATCCTCTGTCCTCCAAGACTGCGCTTCCATGGCCTTTATAACTCCCCTGTACGCAACGGCCAGGAGAGATTCCCGGGAAGTGGCCTTCATGCACGTCGAGGGTGGCGAGAATCGCTCGGACTTCTTTGACGTACTGCGCGCCTTACGACCCGCTCCTTGAGCAGCCACCGGTCAAACGCTTGATCCAAGATCCGAGGGCGAACAACGGCTCCTAGACAGGAGCCCGCTCGAGCCCGGGGTCGAGCGGGGGCATGCTCGAGGCCAACGCGCTCTAGGTCGAGCGCCCCGGCACGCACCCAGGTCGTGGTCGAAGGCCGCTCGAGCTCGGGGGGGTCCGTTGACCGTGTTTCGACCGGTCAAAGGACGCCCAGCCCTCGTCAGTTATATATGCAATAAGGTTAATTCGCATTTGCCAAACAAGTGTCCATTACTTAAGATGCCGAAACCGAATGCTACCATGTTTGGGTGCGCAAAGAATGAACTCTGTTTCTTCAGAATTCCAGAGTTTGATTTTAAGTTGGAAACGCCTGATCCGGCTCCAACTGCTTTGGTCACTATTACTGGGGGTAAATTAGATGCGTCAACTGTACAAAGTGAGCTTGCTAGGCTTACTAGGATTGATTGGAATTGGGAGGCGTTGCCGCATGACCATGATGCTTTTCTTGTTGCTTTTCCTTCTGAGGAGGAGTTAAAGCGAATGTCAGATATTGAATATAAACTTAAGAACCATCAAGTTACTTTGACTATTTCAGAATGGGAGTTTAGTGGAGATGTGGCACCTGCTTATCATCTAGATGAAGTTTGGGTGCATGTGACAGGTGTGCCGCATGCATGGCGTCATTACCTGGGTTTTTGGGCTCTCGGGTCCTTGATTGGGGTCACTTTGGAGGTAGATATGTACACATACAGGAAAAAAGGTGTAATCCGGATATTAGTTGGTATGCTTGACAGAGGACTTTTGCCACTCAAAACTGATCTGGTATTTCAGAAGGTTGGATATGATCTTCTCTTCTCTGTTGAAGAAACCTCGTTTGAGTCAGCAAGACCTCCACATGATCCTCATGACTCAGAGCAGAAAGAAGATGGAAATTCAGGTTCTGATGGAGCAAGTAATGGGGGAAATGGAGATGCAAGTGTAAAGAAGATGAAAAGTGCAAAGGATTCTTCTGGTTCAAATTCTAATGCTACAGAGAATGGTCATGTGCCTATGCTGACGGCGAGGATCACACCAGTGAAGAAGTCGGATAGTGCTTATGAGATATTGAAGAGCTTTTCATTAGTGAATCTTGAGAATGCCTCGCCAAATATTCTGGTTACTAAAATGCCAAATAGCTGTCTGAAAGTAAATCAGTCATCTCTGTTGGCTGACCGATCTTTGGATAAGGTGAAAAATGATTGTTCGGTTTTGAATGTTGATGACGCCTGTTCTGGGGATCAACAGGGGCCGGCTCCGTTTGTCTGTTCTGGAGATAAACGGATGCAGGTGCAGCATGCTGTGAATGCTCTGGAGGGAGATTCTGGGGATCAGAGGAGGATAGGATAGGAGGTAAGGTTGGGGGGTCGGTGCTGTTTATGGAGTCTGAGGAGATGTCGATCGAGCCATATCAGCATGGGTTGTCTGAGATCAGTGGCGTATGCAGCGGGGGGGGCTAAGGTGGGCTGGAGCCCCACCCTTGCCCCCCCTCCCCTCCCTCTTAAGTTAGATAAATTTAAAAAAAATCATCTACAAATTTAGAGAAGGTACCGAGTTAAACAATCAGTTCAGTGAATTTTCGATAGAGCTTTTGAGATGTATTACTTGTCTAGACCCAAGAGATTCATTTGTAAATTTTGAACATGGTAGGCTTTTTCGGCTTTTAGAGATTTATTCAGATGATTTCTCATCATATGATCGTGTGGTTTTGGAAGCACAACTTGACTTATTCATTGATGACTTAAGAAGAGAAGAATTTTTAAGTTATGATGATCTTGCTAGTCTCGCGGTGATGATGGTTGAAGCAAAAAAGTATGTTGTTTATCCATTAGTCTATAGGCTTATTGAATTAGTATTAATTTTACCTGTGGGTACAGCTACAGTTGAAAGGGCTTTCTCGACAATGAAGATTATCAAGACAGATTTGCGTAATAAGATAAGTGATGATTTGGTTAAATGATTTCATGGTATACTATATTGAGCGAGACATATTTCCAAGATAGACATGGAAGATATTTTGTAACGTTTTCAAAACATAAAAACCGTAAATATCAACTATCAACTCTTAGAAGCAATGATCGATGCGTTTTTTTCTTTGTAATATTACGTATTTATATTATATCGATTGTTAGATAAGTGTTGGTATTTTTATATTATATATATCATTCTGTCATGTTCTATGTTCTGAAAAAATACTATATATATTAATATATTATATATATTAGTTTAGAGGTCTTAATTTTAGCCCCCTCCTTTCTAAGTTTCTGGATACGCCACTGTCTGAGATAGAGTTTGGCGCCAGTCAACAAAATATGTCGGCACAGAAGGTGGTGTCGGAGCGATATCTGGAGACTGAAGGATTTTCTCTTGGGCCGAACAATCAGGAGCTGCCTGTGATGGCGTTTGGTGCTTGTGACCACACTAAGCCGGCACAGCAGTTGGTGTCGGGTCAGACTTGTGGAGATGTGACGCATCAGGGGTTGGAGATGGTTTCTAATATGCTGGATTACCCGGTTTGTGGGGGCACTGATTGTGATAGAACTCAGGATGGAGGTCATTCCAGTAGTGAGCCAAGGGGGATGCAGCTTCAGGAAGTTTATTCTCATGATGGTGTTTATTCTCAGGATTTTGTTGGGAAGTCGCACTCTGGGATGCTGGGAGAGGTGCAAATGGAACAATTGCTGGATCATGACAGGAGTTTGTCATTTTCATCCAACGGTACTGTTCCTGTTTCTCATACTTCTTGTGATTCGATTTCGGTTCATTACAATTCTTTGAATGGTCTTCGTCGAAGTTTACGTTGTAATGTCCAAAATGATGATGGTGCTATTTTGACAGATGGGGATGCGCTTGGCAAAGCTATGCGTCGAACTGCCATACGGAATTTGGATGCACAACATGGAGTCAAGTCGGTGGTATCTCCAATGGGGAAATCATTTACGCCTTCGGGTCCTGTTGCAAACGATCACGGTACGCATCATGAGAATAATTCCTTGTCTTTTGTTGCTATATCGGATGAGATTTGTGCTGCAAAATTAGATAGTCTAGGTTTTAGGATGGCGAAGAGTGATCTTGGTATTAATTTATCAATTAAAGCGCTAAAACGAATGGAAGTTGATAGATTGATACTCTTTCAGTCAGATAAGGAAAAGAGTAATACTAAAAAAAGCAGGAGAGCAAGGTGGCTACTTCCGCTGAATTATCTGATGACGAAGGTACTATGGGGGATAGGGATTTATTCGCACATTTGATTAAGGATGTTTCAGAGGTGGAATCAGAGATGGAGGATCTAGATATGACAATTTATGATCTAATGGCCTCATCTCGTAAATCTCGTAGGCATCGTAAATTAAAAGAAAAGAAAAGGACACTATGAAAGGTTTTTACGGAATAGCGAGAGGTCTTTTAGACTTGGCTAAATTCGGTACATTGCAGAGGTTGTTAGAGATAACAAGTTGGAATTTATTCTTTGTTATGGAAAGCAGAAAGCAGGATATGTCAGTTTGAAGCTTGCACGGCTCACAGGAGGTGCAGTTTTCACTTGGCATCATCTGCCCCCTAAGGGTAGATCAGGAGGGATTATTTTAGGGGTTAGTTTGGAGTGTTTTGATCTGTTTGGGGTGGAGGAAGGTGATTTTTTTTAAATTTCATTTATGTAATAAAGAGATAAATTTGAATGGTTTCTAATGGAAGTTTATGGTCGGCCAGGATGAGTGTAAAACAGCGTTTCTGGCTGAATTGGTGCAAGCTTGCCAACATAATCATTTACCTACTCTTATTGGGGGAGATTTTAATATTCTGAGGAAAAGTTCAGAAAATAATAATAATAGATTTAGCGAACGCGGCCTTTCCTATTTAATGTCTGTAATAGATAGATGGATCTCGAGAGAATTGATCTTCTGGTCGTGGGTTTACATGGGCAAATTCTTTACCTAATCCAACGTATGAAAAGTTAGATAGGGTTCTTATGACATCCGAATGGGAGTTTAAATTCCCATATGTTACTGTTCAAGCTTTGGACAGAGGCATTTCGGATCATACCCCTCTTCTCATTGATACAGGAGAGCTGGCTTTTTCTGGTTCTGCTAAGCAGTTCAAATTTGAACTTAGTTGGTTAACCAGAGAGGATTTCCATGGCAAGGTGATGGAAATCTGGAGTCAGCCAGTGAGAGGGAATAATTCTGTACAACGTTGGAATCGGAAATTGGGGGCTTTGTGTAATTATATTCGGGGATGGGCGTGTAAGAACAATGGGGATTATAAGAAAAAGAAACGAGAACTCCAGGCAATAATTAATGAGTTGGATGTCGTCGCGGAGATTCGGGAATTGTCTGAGTTGGAGCGACAATACTTGGGCCAAGCTAGAGATAATCTGGCTCATCTTTTGAGAGAGGAAGAAATTAGATATTATCAAAGAGCAAAAGTGAAACATGTTCTCTTAGGGGATAATAATACTCGATATTTTCAATTTATTGCCAATGGCAAAAACAGAAAGAAAAGAATTTACTTGTTGGATTATGAGGGGGGTACGATAGAGGGACAGCATAATCTCAAGAAATACATAACTAAATTCTATAAAGAATTATTTGGTGATCCAATAGAGAGTCTGCTAGATCTTGATGAGGGAATCAATCAAGATATTTCTCAAGTTTCTCCAGAGGAAAATTCTCTTCTTACTGCTCAGTTCATTGAGAAAGAAATTAGAGAGGCTGTTTTCCAAATGGAACATAATAAAGCTGTTGGACCTGATGGTTTTCCAGCTGAGTTTTATCACACTTTTTGGGATACTATCAAAGGTGATCTTTTGGTTATGTTTGAGGAGCTTCATGCGGGAGAAATTCCTCTATTAAGTCTGAATTTTGGAATAATTACTCTTATTCCTAAAATTCAGGATGCAAATATTATTCAACAGTACAGACCAATATGTCTCTTAAATGTGAGTTTCAAAATTTTCACCAAGGTTGCGACAAATAGATTGAATATGGTTGCAGATAAGGTAGTGAGTCCGACTCAGACTGCTTTTATGCGTGGTCGGAACTAGGGGTGCAATCGGATCGGATTCGGTCGGATATCACTCTTTCCATATCCTAAACCATATTTTTTGTTGGATTCGGAATCGGATTCGGATAGCACCGGATACGGATATGGCGCGGATAATATCGGTAGCGGATTCGAATCGAATACGGAGCGGAATCGATACGGCATCGAATAATTTTTGTCGGATAAGACGCAAAAACAGATACCGCATAAAGCACACATATAACACTGATTAGCTAGCCGATGATAAGTTTCGAAACATAGAATGATACGTAAATAATATTACAATAAGTCGATAAAATGATCATGAGGTCCACAACTCCATGTTTCATAAAGTGACAATACAACTCCATGTTTCATAAAGAGACAATACGACAAGTCAATAATATTTAGATTACATCATAAGAAGTACTAAATTAAGTAGCAACATCTCAAGCAGTCAATCATTCTCATTCGCCACCATAGTCTCATCCTACAAAACAAAAAACAACAATAAAGTTAAAATGGAAAGTATAGATATTAAAAAGTGTCAGTATAAATAATCTGTGAGTAGATTCATGCCAAATTTGCTGAACTGTCTGACAACCATGACCAGGTTCAGTGTTCTTATCTTCTATTTGTCAAATTATTTGTACCATTTTTATAACTCTACTTGACTAATTGCAACGATTTGTACAATCTGTTGCTACTATTTGCATTTCCATACATCACTCATCTTGGACATGTCTACTGAACTTCCGTATAAGTATATAACCATTTTTGTTTATCCATTTTTGTTTTGTGCATCTCACGGTATGTATGTATTATACTGGAAGTAGCAGTTAAATGTTAAGCTCTGAAACTTTTTGTACCTTCAAGAGTGGTAATTCATTCACACACATAATTCTAATTTGCCAATCACACACAATAACAGACCAAGCTGTATTTGTATCACAGATCAGCCATCACAGAGCATGAACAATCAACCATCACATGAATAATTTGTATGAAATACACAATAACCATCACAACGATCAACCATCACAACGATCAACCAGATCAAGCATCACAGATTCACTGAGCATTTGTAGTTGTTCACATGAATATTTTTCCCATCACAGATTAGCCATCACAGAGCATGAACGATCAACCATCACAGAGCATGAAAGATCAAGCATCACAGATTCACAGAGCATTTGTACAAGAACAAGAAGAACAAAAACAAGTAGAAAACCTTGGAGGGGCCGGCTAGGGAGGACCGGAGGAGGCGCTGAGGGAGGACCGGAGGAGGGTCTCGCCGGCGGAAGGGCGGCAGCAGCAGGGCGCTGAGGGGCTCGCCGGCTCGGGCGCTAAGGGAGGACCGGAGGAGGGGCTCTGCTATCGGCACTGCGGCCTGCGGGATCCTGGGCAACGGCGGAAGGACGACAGCAGCAGGGCGCTGAGGGGCTCGCCGGCTCCGGTGGAGGAGGCGCTGAGGGGAGATCCGGAGATGGGCTCGGGTGGGCGGCGAGTGGCGGCCCGGCCGTGGCGGAAGGGTGGCGGCCGGGCGGCGGACCGGTGATAGGGTGGCGGGACCGTGAGAGGGCTCAGATCTGGAACACGAGGCGGTAGGGTGCGGGCGCCGCCGGGTGGTAGGGTGAGGGCTGGAGCCTGGAGCGAATCCTGGAGGGGCCGGCTAGGGTTAGAAGAAATAAAGTATGAATACTGAATAGAATTAGAATATGAGATTACCTGGTCGGATATCCGAGGAATAAAATCCGGATATATCCAAAAATTTTCTCGGAATATACCGATCCGACGGATAGTACTCTCCCGAATCCGAATCCAAAAATTATCCGAAAAAAAAATCCGAATCCGATCCGAACCTGTCCGGTCGGTCGGTCGGACGGAAAATATCCGATCCGATTGCAACCCTAGTCGGAACATCTTAGAAGGGGTGGTTATTCTACATGAAACAATTCACGAGATGCATAAGAAACAGTTAAATGGTGTTATCTTTAAGATTGATTTCGAAAAAGCATATGATAAGGTTAAATGGCCTTTTCTCTTTCAAACCTTACGAATGAAAGGATTCTCATCCAAGTGGATTACTTGGATCAAGTCTTTCATTTCTGGCGGTAGTGTGGCGGTTAATGTAAACAACAAAGTCGGCCCTTTTTTTCAAACTAAAAAAGGGCTTCGACAAGGTGATCCTTTATCACCGCTGTTGTTTAATATTGTCGCCGATATGTTGGCAGTGCTGATTGGCAGAGCTAAAGAGAAGGGACAAATTGGTGGAGTAGTGCCTCAGTGGATGGAGGTTTATCCATTCTCCAATATGCAGATGACACAATTCTTTTTATGGAACATGATCTGGATAAAGCACGCAATATGAAGTTATTGCTTTGTGCGTTTGAACAAATTTTGGGGCTAAAAATTAATTTTCATAAAAGTAAGTTAATCTGCTTTGGGGAGGCCTAAGGTGATTTGGAGCAGTATATGGATCTGTTTGGATGTAAACAAGGGAAATTTCCTCTGCAATATTTAGGAATTCCTATTCATCATAGGAAATTGAGAAATTCAGACTGGAAAAGGGTTGAGGAGCGTTTTGAAAAGCGCCTCAGCAGTTGGAAGGGGAAGCATCTTTCAATTGGAGGTAGAATAACTCTTATCAATTCAGTTTTAAGTAGCCTACCAATATATATGATGTCCTTTTTCCAGATTCCAAAGGGTGTTCTTCAAAAACTTGATTATTTCCGATCACGTTTTTTCTGGCAAGGGGATGAGTGCAAAAGAAAATATCGTCTTATCAAATGGAGTATTGTTTGCCAGCCCAGAAGTCAAGGGGGCCTTGGAATTCATGACTTAAATATTATGAATGTTGCCCTTTTGAGTAAATGGTTGTTCAAGCTTTTAACTACTGATGGTACTTGGCAGCAACTTCTTAAAAATAAGTATATGGATTCTAAGCCGCTAGTTCAAGCTGAGTGGAAACCAGGAGACTCGCATTTCTGGTCCTGTTTAATGAAAGTAAAATAGGATTTTCTACAATTTGGTACTTTCACAATTAAGAATGGACGACAGGTGCGATTCTGGGAAGACATTTGGCTTGGACGTAGACCATTAAAAGAACAGTATCCTGGGTTATATAGCATTGTAAGTAAGAAATACATAACTATTGCTGAAATTCTTATGAATTCTCCGCCAAACATAGCCTGGAGATGCTCTTTGATTGATGTCAAGTTGATGGCATGGAACGATTTGCAGTCACGCATCGTTAACCTACAACTGACATAGGATGAGGATGGATTCTATTGGAATTTGTGTCAATCTGGACAATTCTCTGTGAAGTCTCATTATTTGGCGCTAATTAAACATGATGTCCCTAATTTAAATCTACGATTATGGAAGTTAAAAGCCCCTCTAAAAATCAAAGTGTTTCTGTGGTACCTTAGAAGGGGGGTTCTGCTGACGAAGGACAATCTGGCAAAACGAAACTGGACGGGTAGTACAACATGTTGCTTTTGTCACGACATGGAGACAATTAGGCATCTGTTCTTTCATTGTCGTTTGGCTCGTATGGTGTGGGGTTTTTTGTATCTGGCTTTTGGTATTGACAGACCCACAAGTGTTGATCATATGTTTGGGAGCTGGATTGGTGCTTTTGATAAAGAACTTAAAAATATTGTGTTGCTAGGGGCTGCAACCATCTGTTGGTCTCTGTGGTTACATAGAAATGATATTGTCTTTGACAGGAAGTCAAACTCATTCCCTTTGTAGGTTCTTTTTGCTACTTTCCATTGGCTACGTACATGGACTGTGCTGCAGAAGCCGGAATTGCAAACTATCTTGGTGCAGGCTACGCAATGATTGGTGCAGGTGGCCATGGCTTTCTTCTCACAGGCCTCTGGATGGCGGTCTAATCTTCGGATTGATTGTTTTTAGCGAGGAGGGATTAATTTTGCTTATATGTTTTGTTTTTTGTTTTATGGGCTGTGTGCTTCATGTTAAGCAGAGGCCGGGAGTAGTTTCAGGGACTTGTATCTCCTCGATGTAACCAACGACCTGTTGGGTGAGGCTCGAGGCCGTTCTTGGTACTCCTACGACCTCGAGCCTCGGGGGCTAGCTGTCGGGGCGGGCAACCCTTGGTCGGTCACAGACATCAACCAACCCTCTAGCCCGTGGGTCCTCGACCAAAGACTCGGATCAAGCTCGAGGCCACTCGAGCTAGGCCTGAGATCCCGAGCTCGTGGCCCTCACGACTGCTTTGTTCGGGATGATTCAAGGTCGATGGCGTTCCCTTGGATCCCGACACGTCATCACTTGGCGATTCTGTGAATGTGGGATCATGGAGTAATGCGGTACGCGACGAGATCGAGCAGTTACCACCGGCTATCAATATGCATAAAGGCCACGATCGAGGGTTACTCTGAGCGTTGCGAATAATGGGTATAAGGCGAAGCTTTGTAAACCGAGGAAGGGACCCAACACACAGACACTTGAGTTCAAGTCTAGACTTAGCATCGTCAAGATTGAGCTGTAATCCTCCTTTGTACTCACAAAAGGCAAGAAACACCGCCGCAAGGCGACTGGAGTAGAGCTGTTACCTTCTCAGGGGCTCGAACCAGGATAAATCTCTGTCTCGTCCGTTGTCTCCTTGCTCCGACCGTAGACCTCCTCGACCTCATTCCTCTGTTCGAGCAAAGCGCCGTTGTGGTCCCATTTCTCACTGACCCCTACCTAATTTTCTGCGGTTGGCGATCCCGATCGTCGACACACTACTATTATGCCAAGCCTTGAATCCCTTGAGTTTGGTGTCCCAGTCCGGTTCCTAAAGGATGCCAACCTTGGTTTTGACAAGTTTGGCTTGGAGAACCTCCCTTCGCTCTGCCAAGTCACCGCTCGAATCGACTGTCGGTATGCCCGTGCTGCGGAGGTGGAGGAAGCAAAGGCGGCGTTACCCGCCGTCCATCCCACCCTTCAAATGCAAAGGATTTATGAAGGACATATGCACTCATCAGATAACGTACGTACTCATACTCACATCGCTAGCTGGCTCCAATTAATGTTTCTCTCTCTTCCCCTGTTGCAGTAATTAATTATCACCAACTAGTAGTATACCAAGTTTTATTTCCATTTTCCTCGGATTAATTACCACTAGCTACTGGTCAGGTTGGAGTAAGTAATTCCATCCCATATATTGTTACTCCTAGTTTTTTTAAGCAGTGCTCCTATGCTTTTTCTCCTAATAAAAGTTGCACAAATTTGAAAGCAAGCAAAAGAATAAATAATCATTATATACCATTCATTCATGTTTTAATATTTGTACAACTTAAAAAAAAGACAGAAGCACCTCTCTCTTTTTTTATTCTTTTTTAATGACCACTGCCTCCGTTCTTTTTTCTAGTTGGTGTTATACGAGTTGAATTTTTTTTTTGGTTAGATATTACTATAGGATTTGAGGAGAGATATTGCTATTAGTTAACGATTTACTCCTAGTAAGGTACACAGTTTACTACGGGCATGCTAACATGGTGGTGCGTTTCTCTTAATAAATGCACTAGAAAATCTAACACATCAAACAAGTGAGCTGACGCGCGACATACCTTTAGCTTTAGTTTATTTGTTTTTCTGTTGGGCTTACTTAATTCTTTTTTAACATACTGATCCCTCTTTCTGTTTCTCGTTCTGAACAGCCGAATGACAGTAAAGTCGTTGAACGGGATGTCAATGTGCGGAAGGAGAAGGATGAGATTCATTTCTTCAACTTCTGTTGGTTGCTGAAGTATCCTTGCGTGGAGACATTCAGCGTTTCCATCGACTGTGAGGATGCTAGGCTTGAGGAGGTGGAGGAAGCGGAAGAGGCTCTGAGGTTCGCAATCGACGTCCATCCCAACCATCCCACACTTGAAATGTTAAAATACAACATAGACAAAATGATGCTATCTGACCGACACCAACAGGTCCCCCTCTTATCTTCTTCTTCTAATCCCTGTTAATTCCAATTGCTTTCGAAATTTCTGAAATTACTGTAGCAAAACCCTTGCAAGGTCTTGGAACCTTGTTCGAGGTCGAGCGGAGATCGCAAAGTGAACCCCAGGCGAGACACCTGGCGACTTTTGATCTCTTCGAAGTGATACGGACGCCAACAGTGGTGGACACTGTACGCCGAGTCCGTCGCCCAGGCCTTAACTGCACCTGTCTAATCATGCCAGGCGCGCCTTTTGTGGTGCCGTAGGAGGTTAAATCCTAAGAGCGTCGTGGAGGACCCCGAGCTTTGGATCATTAGCTTGAAAACTTCTGCGCCTTCCTCCCGAACCTTCTCGCCCGAAAGGACCGCCTTTCCATCCTCACCGACGCGTTTTGCCATGGCTAAGCCGGGGAAAAGCACCTTATCGGCCACGAGGATGAAGGAGCTCGAGGCCACAGGGGTCATGGATCGGGTGACTGGCGGTTGCCGGTGGCGAGACCGAACCTCATCCCGAGATGACGAGATCGTCAGACTGAAAGCGACATTCCCTCTTCGGCTGCGGACCCGGAAGCGAATTCTTGGCCGACATCCTCGGCGGTTGCAGATTGAAGTGATCAACCTGGTACCCAATTCCGTCCTCACCCTAGCCGTTTTCTCCCATCTATGCGAGGGGTTCCTGGGGATTCTTCCCACACCCTCGCTCTTCTTCCTTCTTCTCCCTCTTCCGCTCAGGAAGGACCCGTGGTCGGTGCCTCTACTTCGGCGGCGGCGGGCTAAGTGGGGCTTGCCCAAGATCCTAGCAGGACTCTCTTGGTCCATGGTCAGAGCGCTGGTTCTACCTCAAGAAGGGGGAGAACGGGAGGCTGCGATACGAGGGAGCCGCCGTCACTGGGAAGGTGGAGACCCCAGAGACTGAGGACCTCAACGTCGACGCAGAAGCCATCGCCGCCATCCACATTTGCGCCACACGCGGCCTTACCGGTCAGGCGATCGCGAACGACTTTCTGCGGAATCGGGTGTCTCCCCTACGGAGGAGGTTACATCCGTTCTCCCAGATCAAGGGACGCGACGATTCGACCCGCGAGAGCCCATCTGGTAAGGTCTTCAGTCCCAAGGTTTTCGCTTGACCTCGTACTTCTTCCTCGACCTCATTTGATGGCTCTTGTTCGTGCAGCGCCGAAGGAGTCCTGGGTCGCGGCCAGGATGCAGGAAATGTTCGGGAAGCTGGCGTATGAGTATACTCTTGACGACCCAGTCCCGAAGAACGTCTTGCGACAGAGGCCCGAGGTAAGCCCTCGCCGACCTATAGCCTTATCCAAACATTCGTATGTCTTTGCCTGACCCGTGCTTGCTTGTAGGATCATCAAGAGTTGTGGGAAACAATGAGATCGCTCCCCTGCCCGACGAGGGCAAGAGCAAAAAGGGGAAGAAAAGACTCCCCTCAACCGGAGCTGGCCACCAGGGGGCGAAGAGGCCTCACGTCGAATGGGGTGATCGCGCCACGGTAAAGACGATCATAGCCAATTTCTCGAGCTCGCGCCCTTGATTTCGGGGCTTAACAAAGTTTCTTTACTTGGCAGAACGGTTAGACGCCGCCAGACCATCGAGCCCCGCCAGCGGCGCGGGCTCATCACGAGCTTGGCCTCCTGGACTGAGAGGAAGGAAGCGGATTCCTCCTCCGAGCTCGGGCAAGAGGACCATCGCCGGCCATCGGCGAGGCAAAGGCCACCGACCTGTAAGACCACGGCTTTGCAACCCGCTCCATCCTCCTGTGTTTACGTCTTAGTGCCTATCCTTGATTGCAGACCTTGAGTGGTCGAGACCGAGCTTGCCCACTCGACAATGCCCGTCATTGAGCGAGTCCGAGTCCGAGGAGGCAGACGCCTACATGCCGCCCGCGCGGTCTTGAGACAAAGGCGTGCTCTTGCCGGGGCCTCGAGTTGGGCTCCGGTCGAGGAGTTCGACCAAGGCCTTGATAGCCCGGACGAGGCGGACCCCAACTGCGATCGGCGAGGATTACAAAGACCGTGAGACAGAGTTCCCTCACGGTTGTCGATCCTCCCGAGATTGAGGGAGGTATGGGCGTCCGGGCCCCTCAAGTCGCGGCACCGCCGATCGTTGGTGGCCGTGCCACCGAAGTCCCTGAGGCCCCGCCGACCAAGATCGCGCCTGATGGCGAGACCGCGATTCCCGAGCCACGGAGAGCGACCATGACATCGGGAGGCAATCCGATGACCGGCTGCGAACTTCCAACCCCCGGGAATACAACGCTCCACCCCAGAGGTTGGGTGGGATCTTCTGCTTTGAAGCAACTCCGCCTCCGTGGCGGGAACCACGACCACGGAGGTCGGGCCCGGCTACTCATTGTCGTACCTCTGGTGGGGGTCCGATCCGGCGGTGATGTGGAAGGATCTCGGGCTGCCGCACGACGTCGTCCGTAGGCCCGGTCAAGGTGTCTGGCGGTGGTGAAAAGGCCTAGGTCACGGGACTGGCGAAGGTTTGAGATCAACGCGGCTTCGCCTTGAGGAGCTAAGCGAGGAGTTCTCAATACAGCGTCACGGTCGACTCCGTGAGGTAGGAGCCTTCCTTATATGTCTGTAATATGTTAAGTTGTGTGCTCTTGACAACTTCTTACGGATCGCTCTCCTTGTTTTCAAAGGCGGTTGGCGTGACCCAAGGGCTTCAAGGTCTCAATGAGCATGTCGGCGTGCTCGCCAGATCTTGAATGCCGTGGAAGAGAGGGAGACCGAAGCGCTCGAGCTCTGTAGCGACCATTGAAGCCGACGCCAGAAATCGAGCTGCTCAGCCGGAGCTCAACGATCTGCGTCGCACGATGGTGGCGCTGAGGTGTCCCATGCCGCCGAGCTCGAGAGGACCAGATCCTCCGCGCGAGCATGGGTTTTAAGCAGCGAGCACGAAGCGCTTCGAGCGACCAAAGCGACCGAGGCCCTTGATGCGAGCGCCAAGGTCGAGCTGCTGGAGAAGGCCGCCGCAGAGCGAACTTCTTGACTTCGGCGCTTCGAGACCCTTCAGCGCCAGATCGAGGCCCTTGAGAAGGCCGCTGAGGAACACGCTGCCGCCGCGACCCAAGCGCTTGCTGACGAGCGCGCCAAGGTCGTGACACTTGAGGAAGTCGCCAAGGAGCAAACCACTGCTACTGCCACGGCGCTCGCCGAACAGCGTGCCAAGGTCGGCGTTGGAGAGGGCCATTGCCGAGCTATCATCCTCAACCAAGGCGTCTCTAAGCTAGAGGCCAAAGTTATGGGTGGAGGAGAAACTTGGGCGTGCAAGATGGGGCGAAGAACCGCCTTGGCCCAACTCAACGACGAAGCGTTGCCGAGCCACAGGCGCAACTAACGAGGCCCTCTGCGGCAAACCGAAACCTCGAGGCTGCGGGCCAGAGTCGCCGAGCTCGAGCAAGAGAAGCTCGCGCGCGAGATGGAGGATCTGTAGCTCAAACATCCTTGATCCTGCAAAAACATTCGATGTTATCAACTGGTTTGGGTTACCTTTTTTTGAAGTGTGCGCTTCTTATTCGCGATCAAGATCCATAGGTCGATTCGTAGATGTTACACCCCTAGCCAGCCCCGTTGGGTCTAAGGTCGAAACACGCCGACCTTGAACACAAGTATAAAACGAGCAAATGACCATGACTGCAGAATCGAGATGGAGTACTCGCGAAAAAGGAATGCAAAGCGAACCCGATGAATAAATCACCAACTCCACGACCACGACCATGCACGCACTTAATAGCCAAGGCTAACAAGCATAGTTCAAACCCGGACTCGGGGGTGGTGATTGCGAAGAGTTTAAACTACGTTGAGCTCGACCAGCGGGGGTGAGCGTAAAGCTCGTGATACCTGGACTAAGGAGCGAATCGAAAGTCGTGCCGAAGAAAAATTACAGAGCGCTCAAAGAAAAAGACATGAATGATAGAAATCGGAGAATATCCTTTTATTGAAGCTTTAAAGGTATAGAGATTTACACATAAAACTTGCAAAGTTGATCTATGTTCCATGAGCTAGAAAGCTCTCGCCATCGGGCATCGCTAGCCAGTAAGCCCGTCGCGATCTGTTGAAACGACTCTATAGGGCCCTCCCATGAGGGGATAACTTGTTGGTCTTGGACAATACCGAATCCGTCTCGGGGCTAAGTCCCCAACAAGGAGCTTCCTAGGTCGTCTGCGTCGAGGCGCATGTCTGCGAAGAGTTTGCAGTGTAATCGTTGATCGTAGCGATGCACGGCATCTTACTTCTTCCGTGAGGGCAAGGTCAAGAGACCGTTCTTGCTCGAAGTCGGCGTGGTCGACCAGGTGACCTGGCGGAGCCAGCGTTACCTCTGGAGGCGGGGCGGCCCGATTACCAAACACGAGTGAAGGGTGTGGACCTGTTGCTCGGTGGTGGGTACTGAATAGACCATAAGGCGGTGGGAAGTTCGTCCACCTGGTCGTCTTAGCGTTTGAGCTCATCTGTAACTTCGCCTTTTGACGCCTTGGGCGATCTGTCGTGGTTGGCGCTCTGCCGCTCCGTTGCTCGAGGATGAGCCACGAAGCGAAGCACACTTTGGTGCCCATGTCCTCGCGAAATTCTGGAATAATTCATCGGTAAGCCGAGTACCATTGTCGGTGATAATTCTGCATGGGATTCCATACACGTGACCACGGACAAGCGAAAAAAAGCGAGCAATGACGGCGGTGATGGTCGAGACCGCTCGACCTCAATCCATTTGGTGAATGTGTCGATGGCCACGAACAGAACTTTCTCCCGGTTGCACGGGAAAGGGCCGAGGATATCGAGCCCCAGTCGAGAAAGGCCAGCAAGCGGAATGGTGCGAAGGCGTGGGCGGTGGTGTACCTTTTTGGCGTGAAATTGACATGCTCGGCAAGTCCGGACAATATCCCGAGCATCCTGTAATGCCGTCGGCCAGTAATATCCCAGACGGAAGGCCTTGCCGACCATCGTCTGTCTGAAGAGTCGCCCACGAGACCTGAGTGGATGTCGTTGAGTAGATACTTACCCTCCTCCGTGGAGATGCACCTAGTCAGGATGCCGGAGACATTCCGTCTGTAGAGCCTGCCATCCACGAGCTTGTACAAGCTTGCTCAACGCTTAATCCTGCTTCTGTTAGCGGGGTCGGGTGGCAGGTCGCCCCGCGCTAGGAAGCTGTGTATGGGATCGGCCCATGCGGGAATACCTTCCACTATAGCAAGCACGACCTCCTGATCGGAGATAGACGGAGCCGTAAGCGTCTCGAGGATGACGTCGGGGGGTATCTCCTCGTCGGAAGAGCCGAGCTTGGAGAGAAAGTCGGCACTGGAGTTGTCCTTCCTAGGGACATGCCTGAGCTCCAAGTTCTGGAACCATTTCTCCATCCTGCGGACCTCGGCGAGATACCTTGCCATCGCATCCCCGAGCATTGATAGTCCTTGTTGTCTTGGTTGATGGCGAGTGGAGTCTCCTTCACGACCAACCGTCAGACGCCTAAGGACTTGCAGCTCGTAAGCCCGCCAAAGAGCTTCATATTACGCCATGTTATTGCTCGCAGAAAGCCAAAGCGAACCACATACCTCAATTGGTGGCCTGTAAGGATAAGTATCGGCCCGGCGTTTGAATGATGTCGGGACGAATATGCAAATCCGGACCCTCTGTGTATCTTGCACTAGTCGAGGATCACGCTAGTGCACACAGCTCAACATCGGTGAATATCATGATCATACACAACGTAAATAAGATAAAGACATAATATACTAAATATTAGCATTTGTATGACCTTATGGTCAACTTACTTAGCAATGCCTCACAAGGCTGAGCGACAAATTGAGCAGCGGAATGAAGGCGTAGATAACCCCTCGGTATACCACGAAGTAACCGACAAGGCTCGCACCCTAAATATTCGTCTCTTCATGGTACTCCTTCTCCGGCTTGATGATGTTTGTAAGCAAGGGTGAGTACACCAACAAGATACTCAACAAGTTGTGCATGAGAATGCATTTCTATTATAACTATATGCGGGCTTATTCCAAAGGAAGGCTTATGGTTCATAGCGATGGCGACATTTTCAAACATAAGCAATATGTAGATTGAAAAGACGATAAAACAAATAATAACAAGTAAATAGATTCCATTATTTGCAAATCAAACCCAAGTTCTCCATCCTAAATCAAGTTCCATTATCCACATGGCATCCCGCCATCCCGACAATTGTCAATTTTAATTAACTACCCTTGATTTGTAATTCGGCGTTGCTCAATACCGTGAAGCACGGCTATCCGAATAGATTGTACACTCTGCAGAGGTTATGCACTTTACCCACATGATACAACCATGCACCACACAGTGAGCAGTCGTGAACGAAGCCTTTACAATGCATCCTCTTAACCCGGTGCTACCGCTAAGGTTTCAACACTGGTGGGGTAGTTACCACATCCAGGCCCCTTCTTGCGCCATGTGAGATACTAGCGAGGTGGTTACCACTACCTGTGTCTCACACCACCATGATAGCACTAAGCTAAGCATTTGCAAATTAATCGGCTAAAATTTGTCCCATTCAGCACATGTGGTTGCAAGTAAGACTCGGGTCAAAGGCTCGCAAGGTTAAGTCCTTAGGATTGATTAAAGCAAGACATACACATACCCTCGGCTCCTGCGAGCCCACCACGCACACCGCCCTTCCACTTGCTTCAATCTAAAGTGATTACCCTCCGGTTGGTTACCAAGCACCACGTGCTCTTCACAAATCAACATTGTTGCGTGACTCGTTGTCACAACAACTCAATCTCTTTGTGCGACCACACATGGCCCACAAGTTATCATCATTGTTCCATATTCCATTAGTCAAGATTAATAATCAACATTTCATGTACATGTGATGGCGTGGCATGGCTAAGCATTCTAATCCGATCTAACCATCCATGTTGATTTCATTATTAACCAACTATAGTGAACCAACCTAGGGTGACAAGTGGATTATGGCATACAACTAGCAAGGTAGGGTGTAATTCAAAGTGCGATAGCTAATCCGAAGTTAAGTTGAAATCATTTATAAACATAAAATAACAAGTGATAAGTTAAATCAAAATAGCATGCAATCTAATCTATGGGTGCAACATGATCAAAGCACAACTTGCCTTGCTTAAGTTCCTGGTATTGCTCCGAAGATTGATCTTGAGATGATAGTTCCTCCTTCGAAACCTTGCTCAACTCAACGTCTACGCGAATCGAGAAGAATAGCAAATAAACACCAAGAACAAATAGCAAATGAACTCGAAAATTCAAATAAAAACCACCATTAGAAAGATCTCAGTTTTACAAATGTTTCGGAATTTGAATCACCCAAATCGGATTTCATATGCAAACACTATAGCATTTAGAATTTTAGAAAATAAACTAACTCTGGAATTAGAAGTTCTAAATCTTTCCGAATTATTTTTATAAAGAAAATCCGAATTTTCCCGCCCCGGCTTGTATGGACAAAACGTGACGAAATCTAGACTGATGAATTCAATCTAACGATTACGGGTAAATCTACTACGTGACTCAATATTAACCGTTGGATCTAAATCCTACGGCCAAAGTTTACTCTTGCAATTTACTGTGCACTTAATGGCGTGACTCATTTGTGACCTTACGATTTAAATCCGATGGCTACGATATAACGGAAAAACTTACCGATTCGATTCGGCGCGACTTAATCTTGATCGCTCGATGAAGATCCGACGGCTGACGAAGTTTCCGATCGGTGATGAAACGACGGCGACTTGAATTCACTGGAGACGACGACGACGACCTCGGCGACCACTCGGCAGCGCGCGCTTGGAAATCTCCTGGCGACTCTCGCTTTCCCACACAAGATCCTTCGAACGCTGGTGCGATTAGTTCAAGCGCTCACGATTTTCTTGCCGCTCGTTTCTTCGCGATTTACCCCGACGATGCTTGCGCGCAGCTACCCTTCACGTCACGCTCTCCTTGGCGAGACCTTCTATTGCTTGGCGTGACTTGCTCGCGACTTCTCCCGGGCAACGTGACGATGCTACTTGCTTGGCTCCTGAAATTTTCTTCTGCTCGCTTGTACTTTTGGCGATGCCATGCACGGCAAATACCCCGACGAGTGCATGTCTCCTGCTCGCACACGGCTCCAATTCCTTGCCGAGTCATCCACGCGCCAGCCGTCCTTCCTTCTTTCCTTTCCCGCGCATGGACTCGAGTCCTGGCTGTTTTGGCGCCAACGCTACGGAGTTTAACTTGGCTACGCTGCCCTCCCGCGCGAGACAGCCTCCGAGATTGCATCGAGTTCGGCCACGCGCCTGGTTTTGACGTTGACGCCAATGTGTTTGAATCGTCCACGTCGCTCACCCGCTGGGCGTGACTTCCGAATCGACGAAGGTATTGGCGCCAGCTGCCGAATTCCAGTCGGCGACGCTCAGCTCAGATTTTTCTGTCGCTCGATTTCTCTGGCAACGCTACGCACGCGACTTCTCTTTTTTTCTTCGCTCGGTCCTGGCGTCGTCTGTACTCGGCCTTATATACGGCGAGGCATGCTCCTTCCGCCGGAACAGATTCCAATTCCTGCGCGGACGTAAAGACCCGATACATTACCTAATTCGGCGATACATTACCTAATTCGGCGCCAAAGCTAGAGTCCAACTCGAGTACGTGCTGGAAAAACGGAAGGAGTTCCGCATGCAGCAACTCTATTTCCCAATTGACTGGTCAGCAACCAATTTTCCTACTACGGTTCAATCTATCAGATTCCTATTCGATTTAATCCGGAAAGAAATTTCCCAAAAATACTTCGAGACCTTCTATACTCAAATGAAATATTTTTGGCAGACTTTATTTTAAATTTCCTTTTTATAAATATTTCTTAACAAAGACCAGATATACTAATTCGAAATAATTTAAACAAATCTCAGAAAATCCGAATAAATTCCAAAAAATTTACCAAAGTCATAAATTGCAATAAAATAATATTTAATATTTTAGAACATCGAAAATTGGGATGTTACAAACCTCCCCCCTTAACGGAATCTCGACCCCGAGATTCAGGGCTGACTAGAGAATATGTTTGGGAATTCTTTCTTTAGATCTTCTTCACTCTTCCAAGTTGCTTTATTTTTCGAATGATTACTCCATTGAACTCTACAAAAATGAGTGAACTTATTTCTGGTCCTGTGCTCCATTACATCCAGAATTTTAATCGGCTGCTCTTTATTTTAAACCACTAATGCTTTTTCTTTAGACCTCATCACAACTTGACACTCCTTGGATGAATCAAATACTTAAAATCATGGGTTTTCTTCAAGTGTAATCTACTTAGGACCTTTCTATTTGACACATTGGTTCAGCCTTTAATCATCATGGTATCCTAATCACTCAAATTTCTACTTTTTGGCTATGCCTTCTTCTTTTTTTAACTTGATTTTGGTATTTCATCTACCTTCGAACTTCTTATGTTCTGATCTTCTAATGTTGGTTCTATTTCCAAGGCAACTATGAAACCTTGTGGAGCGTCTTTTAATTTCAGCTTCTTAGATTCTTTACATACCTGGTTAACTGCTTTTTATTAACATATCACCTCGTAAGTCAAACGTTGAGTACTACCTTAGCCTTACTGGAATGCTTATGGATTCTGACACTGGACTCTTTGATCCTTTCCAACCATTATCTTTATCCTATATTAAGGTTGCACTGAGTAAATGTATTTAGATTCTTAAGGCTCATATTTATTTTCGATGAGATAGTGACACCATTTTTTTTTCTGCGCACACCGCAACGACTAACTCCAAGTCATACGTAGGGTAATTTCAACTGCCTTATCGTTTATGCAACAACGTTGGTTTACTCCTCAGATTATGCCTAGAAGCATCATCCTTATATATTGAACTACTCCGCACAACTAGTAATATTAACATATGCGTTAATGGTAACCGCTTCTTCAACTTCCGAAAATCCTTTTCATTACTCTGGTGTCCATGCATCTCTTTCTCCTTAACAATCGTACAAAAGGTCTAGCTATTATCGAAAAACCTTTCTATGAACCAGTGGTATTATCTTACCTTAAATCTAGGTCACGTACTTCGGTTGCTTCCTATGTAACACAACTTCTACCTTGCTTGATTTAACAATATTTCCTTTAGCAGTCTTTATATGACTAAGGATTTTGACCATTTCACTTCCGGAATTCACACTAGTTGAACTTAGCATATGACTACTACTCCTGTAATCTTTTTTAAATTAATTTAACATGTTCTGCATGATCTTCTCTTGTCTTAGGATATACTAGATTGTTATTAACCATGGATTTATTAATTACTCCATAAATATCTTACTTATCATGTTCATTGGATATGCGGGACATCGGTCAATTCAGGAGATTTAGCCAAAACTTATATCGTTCATGTAGAAAGCGCAATCTTAGAAACACCTTTCCTTAATTCCTAAATTTATGATAGCCTAAGCGAAATTTTGTTCTAAGGAATTTCCAATTCTATTCTCAACTATCCAATCATGTTTGTCGATCCTGATATTGGATACTAGTTTTCGACCTTGTCTTTATTTACAGCATGATTTAGTGCACTTTTCCGATCTTCTATTTTCCTTTTTGTTAATCACAAATAACGCACTAAGCTTTCTCAAAACTCTTCCTAGTAATTCTTTGTCATGCCTTTCCATTCTCCATTAATTCATTAGAAGCATTTGACATTGTCTTTTCACTATTGAGTTGTATCAGGCACTAATTCGCTCACGATTTTGATCTTCTGATATGACTGTATGCTAAACAATTTCTTAGAAAATATATCAAGGTTTTCTCTAACAATTGGTGTATCTTCTAGTTGGCAAATCCCACACTGTTATCCATTAGTTGGCTAGCATAAATTATCATCGATATACATCTCTCGGAATAGCCTTATGCTTGAGCATCTATCATCTTACATTCTTGCTTTTCATTCCTATAATCCGTATACCAATGTATCAACTATTTCTGATTTAATTCTTTTGACAAGGAGACCTTTACATGGATTTCATTGCTAATCTCTTTATTATTATATATATATATATTTTTTTTCAAATAGGGTTACAACATTGCACTAAGTAACTCATGGCTCCTGACTTCCTTGTTTTATCATTGGCACTAGGGCTTCGACTAGTACGGAGTTGAAATTGACTTGAGCCAATGTAATCGCTTTCTTTTGAGGGTATTTATTAGCAAAATGCTTAGGTTTGTGGCAATTGTAACAGAGTCTAGGGTGAACTTTCTTTCTTGATTATTCATTGATTAGAGTTAAGTCTTTACCTAACCGTCTTTTCTTTAATTGATTTTCTTGGCAAATTTCTTTTGCAATTTTACTGCTCACTCTTAGCGTTATGTATCGGACTGGGGTAACTTCCTGTATATCCATGGTTATAGGAATTATTTGTCTTCTCTGTGGACATTGATTAGCGTAATACCCTTTTTCTTGACAGTTGTAGCACTTAATGCCGCTCTTCTTATGATTATTACTTTTTAACTCACAACACATCCCCTAGCAAAACGATCTTCTTTACCATACAAGGGACCTACTGTGGGTGATAGCCACTTACTGTTTTTAAGGTCGATAGGTTTTAGGAGGGTGCATTTTTAACTCTCCAAGCGATGTATCCGGTGCAACTAAGTTTCCCCTTCTTATTGATAATTCTCGGGTAACTAGGGTTCATAGATTCTGTTGATGCTAGATTACGGCAGTAACTATTGGATCCAAGGGACACTGAGGTGGACAATGGTCTTGTCCTTCACAAAGGTGATAGGTGATGTTACTCATAGAATTTTTTTATTTGTATGATTTCTTTTGCAACTAGAGCAATTGATCGCATGCTAATTTGAGGTATGCCCGATTTCCCCACAACGAATGCACGCACGATCTTCTAGATTGTTTGATTGACCACTCTTCATAGGACAATATCTAGGTTTCGAACAAAATGCAGAGGTAGCATTCCTGAAAACATCGGCGGACGAGTCCGTATGAATTCTACTAACCTTGAGTCAACACAGGGATTACTATTAATAGTTCAAGATGCTTTGTTGGCTTTGGCTTGTCTAGTCCTATTCTATATTTGCTTCATCATTGCTTGCATTAACGGAGTCTGATCGGCCAAAAACTCTTTGAAGCTCTACGTATCTATCGGTGGTGACGGTTGAAAAACTAATCCATCTTTAGAGTTTCTATTGAGTTGGTTTTTACTTTCACTGATTTTATTACTATCACTAATCTGAACTATCTGCTTGATTACCTCAAGGGGGTTAGGTGAGAGAGAAAATAGCATAGGTAAGAAGCAAGAATCCTAATTCAGGGGAGATAGGTTTTAACCCAATAACTTGAACAACCAATATTAATAACTTGGTATGGCTGCTTATATAAGCCTAAAAGCTTTGCAACACATACTGCGCACTCAGCAGTCAAGAAGAACCAATTCAACCTAAACACACAAAACTACCGTCTACATGGGCGAAACTCCTATCTTAAGGAACGCGACTCCCACACATGAGTCTCAACCGGCTACTTGAAGTACTGAGTCTTCTAACTCTTGATACACTTCATTGATCCACTCTTCCATGTCATGATCATTATGGTAACAACAGGCACTCGATTTCTCTAAAGTGTGGTATATCGTTTTCTTACTCAAGATAACTCAGGTAAGATTTTTAATTCAATTTAGAAGAGGTAAGAGAAAGAAATTTCAGCAAGGGATAAGAAAGAATTTTGGGTAAGGGCAAAAATAGAAGAATGAGATAAGTCAAGAACACATTATTCCTCTGAGTTAGGTATTTTACTTTAGAAAATAATTTTGAAGGACCTATAGAGACGACCAACTATCTAGGGTCAAGACTTACAGTCAGTATGGCTCTGATACCACCTCTGTCGGGACCCGAATATGCAAATCCGGACCCTCTGTGTATACTGCACTAGTCCAGGATCACGCTAGTGCACACAGGCTCAACATCAGTGAATATCATGATCATACACAACGTAAGTAAGATAAAGACATAATATACTAAATATTAGCATTTGTATGACCTTATGGTCAACTTACTTAGCAATGCCTCACAAGGTGAACAACAAATTGAGCTGCAGCGGAATGAAGGCGTAGATAACCCTCGGTATACCACGTGCAACCGACAAGGCTCGCACCCTAAATATTCGTCTCTTCATGGTACTCCTTCTCCAGCACTGATGATGTTTGTAAGCAAGGGTGAGTACACCAACAGTACTCAACAAGTTGTGCACAGAATGTATTTCTATTATAACTATATGCAGGCTTATTCCAAAGGAAGGCTTATGGTTCATAAGCAGTAAAGCAGCATTTTCAAACATAAGCAATATGTAGATTGAAAAGACAGTAAAACAAATAATAACAAGTAAATAGATTCCATTATTTGCAAATCAAACCCAAGTTCTCCATCCTAAATCAAGTTCCATTATCCACATGGCATCCCGCCATCCCAGCAATTGTCAATTTTAATTAACTACCCCTTGACTGTAATTCCCGAGCGTTGCTCAATACCGTGAGCACGGCTATCCGAATAGATTGTACACTCTGCAGAGGTTATGCACTTTACCCACATGATACAACCATGCACCACACAGGCGAACGGTCGTAACGAAGCCTTTACAATGCATCCTCTTAACCCGATGCTACCGCTAAGGTTTCAACACTTGGTGGGACTGGTTACCACATCCAGGGCCCCCCTCTTGCGCCATGTGAGATACCCCAAGCGAGGACTGGTTACCACTACCCAGGTCTCACACCACCATGATAGCACTAAGCTAAGCATTTGCAAATTAATCAGCTAAGCTGTCCCATTCCAGACATGTGGTTGCAAGTAAGACTCAGGTCAAAGGCTCGCAAGGTTAAGTCCTTAGGATTGATTAAAGCAAGACATACACATACCCTCAGCTCCTGCGAGCCCACCCTGGCACACCTGCCCCTTCCACTTGCTTCAATCTAAAGTGATTACCCTCCCGGTTGGTTACCAAGCACCACGTGCTCTTCACAAATCAACATTGTTGCGTGACTCCGTTGTCACAACAACTCAATCTCTTTGTGCGACCACACATGGCCCACAAGTTATCATCATTGTTCCATATTCCATTAGTCAAGATTAATAATCAACATTTCATGTACATGTGATGACGTGGCATGGCTAAGCATTCTAATCCGATCTAACCATCCATGTTGATTTCATTATTAACCAACTATAGTGAACCAACCTAGGGTGACAAGTGGATTATGGCATACAACTAGCAAGGTAGGGTGTAATTCAAAGGGTACGATAGCTAATCCCGAAGTTAAGTTGAAATCATTTATAAACATAAAATAACAAGTGATAAGTTAAATCAAAATAGCATGCAATCTAATCTATG
Source organism: Guadua angustifolia (assembly GCA_036346375.1). NCBI lineage: Eukaryota > Viridiplantae > Streptophyta > Magnoliopsida > Poales > Poaceae > Guadua > Guadua angustifolia. Next base: position 51,169,771 of record CM070521.1, read on the forward strand.
GGTGCAACATGATCAAAGCACAACTTGCCTTGCTTAAGTTCCTGGTATTGCTCCGAAGATTGATCTTGAGATGATAGTTCCTCCTTCGAAACCTTGCTCAACTCAACGTCTACGCGAATCGAGAAGAATAGCAAATAAACACCAAGAACAAATAGCAAATGAACTCGAAAATTCAAATAAAAACCACCATTAGAAAGATCTCAGTTTTACAAATGTTTCGGAATTTGAATCACCCAAATCGGATTTCATATGCAAACACTATAGCATTTAGAATTTTAGAAAATAAACTAACTCGAATTAGAAGTTCTAAATCTTTCGAATTATTTTTATAAAGAAAATCCGAATTTTCCGCCCGGCTTGTATGGACAAAAGCGTGGCGAAATCTAGGTGATGAATTCAATCTAACGATTACGGGTAAATCTACTACGTGACTCAATATTAACCGTTGGATCTAAATCCTACGGCCAAAGTTTACTCTTGCAATTTACTGTGCACTTAATGGCGTGACTCATTTGTGACCTTACGATTTAAATCCGATGGCTACGATATAACGGAAAAACTTACCGATTCGATTCGGCGCGACTTAATCTTGATCGCTCGATGAAGATCCGACGGCTGACGAAGTTTCCGATCGGTGATGAAACGACGGCGACTTGAATTCACTGGAGACGACGACGACGACCTCGGCGACCACTCGGCAGCGCGCGCTTGGAAATCTCCTGGCGACTCTCGCTTTCCCACACAAGATCCTTCGAACGCTGGTGCGATTAGTTCAAGCGCTCACGATTTTCTTGCCGCTCGTTTCTTCGCGATTTACCCCGACGATGCTTGCGCGCAGCTACCCTTCACGTCACGCTCTCCTTGGCGAGACCTTCTATTGCTTGGCGTGACTTGCTCGCGACTTCTCCCGGGCAACGTGACGATGCTACTTGCTTGGCTCCTGAAATTTTCTTCTGCTCGCTTGTACTTTTGGCGATGCCATGCACGGCTTAAATACCCCGACGAGTGCATGTCTCCTGCTCGCACACGGCTCCAATTCCCTTGCCGAGTCATCCACGCGCCAGCCGTCCTTCCTTCTTTCCTTTCCCGCGCATGGACTCGAGTCCTGGCTGTTTTTGGCGCCAACGCTACGGAGTTTAACTTGGCTACGCTGCCCTCCCGCGCGAGACAGCCTCCGAGATTGCATCGAGTTCGGCCACGCGCCTGGTTTTTGACGTTGACGCCAATGTGTTTGAATCGTCCACACGTCGCTCACCCGCTGGGCGTGACTTCCGAATCGACGAAGGTATTGGCGCCAGCTGCCGAATTCCAGTCGGCGACGCTCAGCTCAGATTTTTCTGTCGCTCGATTTCTCTGGCAACGCTACGCACGCGACTTCTCTTTTTTTCTTCGCTCGGTCCTGGCGTCGTCTGTACTCGGCCTTATATACGGCGAGGCATGCTCCTTCCGCCGGAACAGATTCCAATTCCCTGCGCGGACGTAAAGACCCGATACATTACCTAATTCGGCGATACATTACCTAATTCGGCGCCAAAGCTAGAGTCCAACTCGAGTACGTGCTGGAAAAACGGAAGGAGTTCCCGCATGCAGCAACTCTATTTCCCAATTGACTGGTCAGCAACCAATTTTCCTACTACGGTTCAATCTATCAGATTCCTATTCCGATTTAATCCCGGAAAGAAATTTCCCAAAAATACTTCGAGACCTTCTATACTCAAATGAAATATTTTTGGCAGACTTTATTTTAAATTTCCTTTTTATAAATATTTCTTAACAAAGACCAGATATACTAATTCGAAATAATTTAAACAAATCTCAGAAAATCCGAATAAATTCCAAAAAATTTACCAAAGTCATAAATTGCAATAAAATAATATTTAATATTTTAGAACATCGAAAATTGGGATGTTACAAATGACCTCGAGCCGTCGAAGAACATGATCCAGGGCCTCTCTTCTTCGACCTCGAGCTCGAGCGGTTGTGACGCGTCGCTTTCGACCACGGTCGGCGAGCACTTGTGACTTGATAGCTGTTAAGACCACGATCTGGATGTCAACGCCGCCAGTTCCATGGCCCATTTGGCTATCCGCGCCACCTTACGGATTCCGCGAGATGTCACCGAGCGGAAAGTTGCTCGGGGCGATCACGGAATGCGCTGGAAGTAGTGTCGAAGCTTGCGCGAGGCCATGAGAAGAACATCTGGCTAGTTTACGCACTTGCGAATGCGCTCCTTTGGGCCATGTAAGACCTCGTGACATAGTAAATCGGATCTTCTTTGTGCCCCGTTCGGCAACCGGGGCAGCACTTACGGCAGGCGGTGGCTGCAAGGTAAAGCGACAACCTTCGCCAGTGCGGAGTTATAAGGAGTGGGGATGACAGATATACCTTGACTCGTCGAAAGATCGTTGTGCTTCAGAGTCCATTCAAAGTCCCGTGCTTGCGCAGGTCTTAAAGAATGGGAGACCTCGCTTCGCCGAGCCTCGAAATGAATCTACTAAGGCGGCCATGCATGGGGTGAGGCTTTGTACTTGCTTGATCGAGGTCGGGGCTCCATCTTCTCGATGGCCCGATCTTCTCGAGTTTGGACCAACCCCGAGCCCCGATCATGTATCCAAGGACCTTCCACGATGCCGCGCCAAACACACACTTCTCGGGGTTGAGCTTGATTTTGTACTGTTCGGGTTTGCAAATGTTTCCTCAAGGTCACGGACGTGGTCGCCCCGAGGGCTTTTTGACGATGATGTCATCTCGTAAACCTCAAGGTTTCGCCCAATCTGCTGACTCGAAGGTCTTAGTCATCAAACGCTGGAATGTTGCCCCCGCATTGCGCAGACCAAACAACATGGTCGTGTAGCAATAAGTGCCGAACAGGGTGATGAAGGTAGTCTTGCTCTCGTCGTCGACCGCCAGCTTGATCTGGTGGTAGCTCGAGTAAGCATCCAAGAAGCTTAGCATCTTGGCGTTGGCGGTGGAGTCGGCGATCGGTCGATCTTGCGGAAGGAAAATTGTCCTTGGGCGGGCCGAGTTCAACCCGTATGGTCGGCGCACATTCTCCACTTGCCACCTTTCTTACGCACGATGACCGGGTTGGCGACCACTCGGAGTAGTCGATCTCGCGGATGAAGCCGGCCTTGAGGAGCTTATCAAGGTTTTCCTTGATGACCGCAACCTTCTCCGGGAGAAGCGACGATTCAGCGACGCAGTCTAGAATCGGCTCGACACATAACTTGTGCTCGATCACCTCCTTGGAGCGCCGGGCATATCCGCGAGCTCCCAGCGAATATACCTTTGTTGGCGCGAAGGAAGGTGGCGAGCTCAAGTTCCTATTTGGGACTTAGCTCGGCCAAAGCGTGGACACACACGGTCGTGTCGCCTTCCTCGGCGGCACGGCCTTTGTTGCCCATTGGGTTGGATCGCCGCCGCTGCAGGCGTTCTTTTCCGTCACCTCTGGACCTTCTTTGGGGCAGCATGCGGCGGCGCCAAGGCCTTGGTCTCGCAGACCATGTGCCGCGTCTGCAGTCACAGCGACGTAACGATGCCGTTGGGGCTGGGAGCTTCATGCACCGATAACCGTAATGATTAGCCGCCATAAACTTGATGAGGCGGGCCTTCCGAGAATAGCGTTATGCGGAGGTCGCCCTCGACCACCTCAAGGTGATCACTTTCGGTCGCGGAAGTTGTCGAGCGCCCGAAGGTGACGGGCAAGACCACCGCCCCAAGGAGTAGTCGAGCTCGAGAACGATTCGAAGAAGGGATGGCGATGCTTTTGATCTTTGACCAGGAATCAGCATCCGGCCGAGTGCTTCCGCTGCGACAAATTAAGAAGCCGCCGTCGACCATGACACGCCCGACCACTATGTTGCGATGGTCGGGGTCACGACCAAAGCGGTCTTTAAGTCTCGGGCCATACCTTGTAAGGCATCCTCGGAGAAAAGGTGATGGTGGCCGGCCCACTTGCAATCTTTGTTCGACGGGCTTTCTGATGTAACGATAGATGGTCGGCGGCGACCTTGATCTCGCGCTGGGTGGTAGGTCGCCGAGCCGCGAAGATAACATCAATCGGCGCTTCGCCTGTTGGAATTCAGTCGAGGTCGCCGTGCTCGACCGGCATTCACCCTTCGGTGGTCGTCATCCCGAGAACACGGGCATCTCACCACGTCCGTCATAGAAGGCTTCAAGCTTTCCTGCCAAGCCTCGCAAGACCGCGGTCGTGGTTGGCCGCCTGCAATAAACAGCAAAATTTCGCCTCGTCGTACCCGGCCGCCCTTCGGCTCCTGCGGTCGGCGTCGGTCCTCAAGGTCGAGCCGCGGCCCTCTTTCTGGGCTGGCCACGGCTGGCGGGATCGAGGCCGACCTTGACGAGGTCGGGTCCGTCCGAGTCGATCCGGACCTCAAGGACCTCCGCTGGCCGTCCGCCGAGACGATGACCGTGGTGACCTCCGCCGGTCCTGCGGTCACGCTTCCGCTTCTTGGTGCGGGTGTCTTAGTCGGCGCCCTTGGAGTTGGACAGCCCGACCTCGAGTGGCCAGACCAAGCTTACCTTGGTCGTGTCGTGCTTCACGGACGGCGTCGTCGCGTCGCGTCATCGTTCGCCATGCGAAACAATTTGTCGACGCCGAGCCTTGTCGTGATCTCGAGGTCTTGAAGGCGCGGTCGCGAACGCCGAACTTGAAGGCCTTGATAACCGCTTCGCCGAGATGCTTGGAATCGGGTTCCTTGTGCGGATGAACCGCCGCACAAAATCACAAAGAGGCTCGCTCTTGCCACGGATGACGCGATCAAGTCCTTCTCCCTCCACGGCCGCTTCGTATGACTCACGGAAGTTGGGCGAGGCGCTCTGGATTTGGCGCCACGACACGAAGGCAAGACTTACGGTTGAAGAGCGAGGTTGAGGCGGCGCCCGTCGAACGGTCGGGAGATAGTTAGCCATGACCAACTCGTCACCTCCGCCGCCAAAATGGCGGTCGAGTAGATGGACAGAACTCGTCGGGATTCTTGGTTCGTCGGCGCTCGATCAAAGCGGGTTTGAATCGAGCGAGCGGCGTCTGTGACGAAGGTCGTCGAGTACGCCACGCAACCGTAAGGGGACGGTGCTGGCCGAGCGAGCGATCGCCAACGAGATCTCCCATTGTACAAATCCGAGCTGGGCTTTCTTGGCGATCCGATCTTGGTGAGATCGGTCATGGTGCCGAGCACGGAGTCGCTGGGAGGTATTGCGGGCGGTCTGTCGGCGCGGCGCGCTGGCGGAATGTCGGGAAAGTCCGTGACTTGCCGCGATTGGTGTGGAGCTCGTGTGGCTTATCTCACGTCCAGCTGTCGGGGTCTTGCCCCGAGGGTGTTGCCGAGACGAAGGCGCTTCTCGCCTTGGCGACGGCCGACGGGTGCGCCTGCGATGCCGTGATGAGTTGTCGCTGCTTCTCAGGGAAGGGGTCCCTGAACGGTGACTTCGGTGCTGCGGAGGAATGACCTCGATTGCGGTAGCAGTCGAGTTCTTCGGCCAAGGCCCGGCGAAGAGCTCGATTTTGCCCTATCGGGATCGGCCATGATCCGGGCAATATGCACGGCGCTCCCGAGGAGGAGCCTTTCTGATCCTCCGTCGAGTGCGGTTATGGCTCGATTGATCGCGATGTGGACCATCAAGCGAGCATCCTTGGGGGTTTGTGGGTCGCGATCCACCGCTGCCGCGTCCTTACCGGAAGCATCCGCCATGAGGATGTGCAGCTCACACAGTGGCGGGGAAAGCGCTAAGTGATGCGGAGCCGGACCCGCGTCCGATCCCACGCTGAAGAGTGTTAAATCGATGGAAACGCCATGCTCCTAAGACCTCGGAGTTTTTTCTGTGAATGAACAAAGCAATCGGGCCCCACGGTGGCGCCAATTGTCGACGATCGGGTCGCCAACCGCAGAAAATTAGGTAGGGTCGGTGAGAAATGGGACCTAGCAAGGCGCTTTGTTCGAACAGAGGAATGAGGTCGAGGAGGTCTGATCGAACAAGGAGACAGCGGACGAGGCAATTTATCTGGTTCGAGCCCCGAGAAGGTAACAGCTCTACTCGATCGCCTTGCGGCGGTGTTTCTTGCCTTTGTGAGTACAAAGGAGGATTCTGACTCAATCTTGGCGATGCTAAGTCTAGACTTGAACTCAAGTGTATGCGTGTGTTGGGTCCCTTCCTCGGTGTTTACAAAGCTTGAGTCTTATACCCATTATTACAGCAGCGTTAGGGAGTAACCCTCGGATCGTGGCCTTTATGCATATTGATAGCCGGTGGTAACCGTTCGATCCGTCGCGTGCTTTGCATTACTCCATGATCCCACATTCACAGAAGCGCCAAGTGATGGCGTGCGGGATCCAAGGGAACGCCATCTGACCTTGAATCATCGAGCAAGCGGTCGTGAGGGCCACGAGCTTCGGGGATCTTGTGCCCTAGCTCGAGTGGCCTCGAGCTTGATCCGAGTCTTTGGTCGAGGACCCACGGGCTAGAGGGCTGGTTGACTGTCTGCTGACCGACCAAGGGTTGCCCGGCCCCCGACATAGTGGTAGTAGGTGCCACGTCATGCACTCGCTGGACTCTAAAGTGAAAAGCCAAGTCCGTCGTAAGGGACCTCAACTTGTGGAACAAGTGCCGCCCATCCCCACCAATAATGCTTACTACTGACGTGTACCTCGACCACAGCTTGAGGACAAGGAGCTCCGGCAACCTTCCAAGGGTTTCCATGTCTTGCTCTTGCACCACCTGCACGTGCAATTGTAATGTGGAGAGGTTCGGAAGAAACGACGAATTAATCCATGCCGGCAGTCTAGAGAATTCCAAGCATTGTAAACACAAGTGGCGGAGAAGTCGAGGGGAGACAAATCCTGCTTCCCATGTGACACCCTTCCACAATGATGTTCCCCTAATATGCACATGCTGGATCTTGTGCAGATTGCCTACAGACTCCATCAAAGCTCTGTCCAGGCACTCATCCAATGATACATCAATAGCAGCGTCGAGCACCCTCAGTTCCCTCAGGCTGCCTAGTTCCTTGACAAATCCTGCAGACCTGTCTCTAGCAAGATGTATCCGTAGCTCTTGCAGGGCCGTCAAATTCCCAATCCAATCCGACGGCACTATGGTTTGAACCAACACGCAGGCACATTAATTGGGTTAGCGAGCTGACGCTTGATGGCAATTCTTCTATGTAAGTTCCTTCCAATTAAGTCCAGTGTCTGCAGAGACTTTAGTTGGCCTATTTCTTTTGGGAGCTCACCAATAGTTCTACTTGTTAGTCCAAGGTACCTCAGGTGACGTAAATTCCCAAGATGCCTCAGGTGACGTAAATTCCCAAGATGCTCGAGGCTGTTTTTACCTTCCATAAAGTAACAGACTTCTATTTCTATAGCAAGTACACGCAAAACTTGAAAGCTTGCGTATACTATCGTACTAGGACGATATCCAACGGCAATAATTGACCTCACATGTTGCACGCCCATATCAGCCACAGGATTTTGGTCTTCGAGTCTCTTGTGAAGAGCTAACCTGCGAGCATTGCTGCTTCGCGGAAATGTTGGTTGCCTATTGTCCAATACAGTAACAAAGTTTTCTTCTCCCGATAAGGAACGGACGAAATCAAGCACCATATCATGAACACGGCAACCATGTACGTACCCACCTACAAGGTACTCTACCGGCTGGATCATACTTCTATTTACAAGCTCGTTGAAGTATGTCTCTCCAACCTCTAATAATCCTATCCCTTGTTCCTCATGGACGAAACCTTCAGCTATCCACTTCCATATCAAGCTATTTTTGTTGATCTCATAATCTTCCGGAAATGCGCTTAGATACAATAAGCAAGTCTTTAGATGAGAAGGTAGATGGTAGTAGCTAAAAGACAATATCTTTCTAGTATTCTCAGCGAGGTCTGCATGGCCAAAACCGATAGAGTTGTACACCTCAGACCAGTCCTCCGCTAGTTTACTGGCCAACAAACTAGCTATTGTAATAATAGCTAATGGTACACCACCACATTTCTTCAAAATTTTATCATATACCTTTTTGGATTGATTATAGGGACACTTGCCTTCACAATCAACCAGTCTTATATTGAATAATTTCTCAGAGTTATCACGAGAAAGTGGTTGCAACTCGTAAACATCCCCGACATATTTGGCAACATCGAAAACACGAGTAGTTGTGACTATTCTACTTCCACAACAACTATCAGCCAAAGCACATCTGATTGGGTCCCATGATTTCTTATCCCATATGTCATCAATGACAATACAATACCTACACATCCGCATTTCAGCACAAAAGCCATGAGTTAGTAAAACTATTTTAAGACTAGCACTAACTAGGTGATTCGCGCGTACCTCTTGTTCTCAAGGAATTCTCGGAGTTTATCGATGAGCTGCCGTTCATCCAACGTCGTCCAATTAAAATTCGTGTACTGTTGCTTGTCAACATCAATGAGGATGTCCCTGAAAACTTTCTTCATATCAGGATTCTGACCGACCGGAACAAAAGCCCTGCAATGGAAATCCGCTTTAAGCTTGTCATGCACTGCTTTGGCAAGAGTGGTCTTGCCCAATCCTCCAAATCCGACAACGGAGACAATCTTCATCTTCTTCTTGGACGCATCGTCCCCACCCTCGGACAGCATCTTTATGAGCGCGTCCCTTGGCCCATCAACGCCGACGAGCTGTGCCGCATCTTTGTACATAGCCAACACGCGAGGATCGATGGTCGTCGACGTTGCGGCAGGCATAGCTAAAATGCGGCCGAGTGTGTACCTGCCATGCCTGTTGGCCACCTCCTGGACTCGGTTGTTGATTTCTTCGATCGCGTGGGCGATCTGATGGCGAGGCTTGAGCTTGCTGAAGAGGTTGCCAATCTTCTCCAGGAGCCGTTTGAGCTTGCTCGGGTTGTCCGTGGACTCACGGTCGTCATCCACGCGCACCAGGAAGGTGTCGATGACATCCTCCATGTCGTAGGACAGCTCCCTGACATCGCGTGCCCAGAGCTTGACCTGCTCGTCGAGCTGGTCCCGCGGCACCTCGCCGACCTTGCGGAGGGCAGCTTGCATGATCTCAAGCTCTCGTGAGAGAGACTCGACTTGCTCCCTGACGCCCGTCTGCAGCTTGTACTCCTCCTTGAGCAGCTTGCCCAGCTTGGAGAGGAGGCTGTTCATGGCTCCCGTCGCAAACTCCATGCTCGATCGGTGCGTGCGTAGCTCTCTCTTGCTTAATTTGTTAGCTCGAGTACTACTGGTGGTGGTAGGGAAGAAGAAGTAAGATCGAGAGCCACATATAGCCAGTCCAGTCGTATGGCGAGGGCCACTTGCTGTAAAAAATCTAGAGTATTGCGTGCGTCTCCGGTCTACATACGTCTCCCCCACTGGGGCCGGCCGCGTGCCACCGAAATTTCCCGGCAGCACCGGTGCAAGAACAAATGTGAAAACTGAACAACTCTCACTCGCAAGAAGGACAGGTTTAGAAGAAGCGACGAATTAATTCATGCCGGCAGTCCAGAGAAGTCCCAAGCATGGTAAAAACGAGTACCGGAGATCTTAAGGGTAGACAAATCCTGCTTCCCACGTTGCACCCTTCCGCAATGATTTTCCATTCATTATCATGAACTGGTTCTTATGCAGATTGCCTAAAGACTCCATCAAATCTCTCTCCAAGCACTCGTCCAGTACTTCCCTTAGGTTGCGTAGCTCCTACACAAATTGTGCAGACCTGTCAGCGGTAAGGATCAAGGTTCAGGCGAAATTTCATGAAATCTTATATTTTGACCCTCTCCGAGATTTATAATCCCGGCAAAGTAATAAGTTTGGAAAAAAAATAAATTATTACAATAAACAAGCCCTTATATGAGGGGAACATATCTGGTGCAAATAAAGTTTTGGTGCAACCTTGGTACAACCCAACTAACAAAAGTTTCAAAAATTCTGAAAAAAATCATGGATGTGCTACATATAAAATTTCATAATCAAATTCATCTTGTGCTAGAAGTTACAAAAAAACAAACTTGATCATAAGCGAGGCTGTTCTCTGCATGATCAAGTTTGTTTTTTATTACTCTTAGCAGGATGAATTTGATTATGAAATTTTATATGTAGATAAAATAACTGAGATGTATATCCATGATTTTTTTAGAATTTTTGAAACTTTTGTTAGTTGGGTTGCACCAAAGTTACACCAAAACTTTATTTGCACCAGATATGTTCCCTTATATGAGAAGGTAGATAGTAGTAGGTAAAAGACAGTATCTTTCTGGTATCCTCTGTATGCTCATTATCTCCTTGGCGAAAACCGATAGAGCTGTATTCGTACGATAAGTGCTAGCGTAGAAAGTCATATGCCAGCTGCACGTACGTTGCGCCTGCTATGATGTTAGATAAGCTGATTTATCTGTACATCTACGTGACTAGATATTGCAGACGTGCTTTAAATATTATAGTTATTTTTATTTATACAGATAGATAGATTAAGAGAAAAGTTGGAAAGTGTCAGGGCAACTAGCTGCAAGAAAATCCAGAGTATTACGTCTCGGGCCTCCATACGACGTCAGAAGATGGCCTCCTAAGGCTATTCACAGTGCATTGTATCTTGTCACAATATCCAAAGCTGTCATGTCATATGATATTATAGAAGATACAACTATTCCAATGTATGGTATCATGGATTGTTTCTTAGTCCCCACAAGATAATTAAATGCTAGATGTGTATGAGAGTATGAATTGTGGGTCACTTAGATGATTCAAGTTTCAATGTCTATGATTTCGTGCCCAAATGGTATCTTCCTCAAGATACAGCTTTCTTCTCTCCCCTCTTAACTCTCTTGCCATATCATCAAAAATGCTTATGTGGCATGCATTAAATGAGTATGTTACCATATATGCACTGAGAATAGCCTAATGGTTCTTTCTGTTTATTGTTAATTCTCGTATCCTCTTCCACGACCCGCCCACCACGTATTGCATTGCAGCTGCATTAATTGATTAGCACGACATCATGCCTCTAGAAACTATCTATCGTGCTTCCTTTTGCATGTCCGCCCATCTCTCCGCTATGAGGACCATCTCTTCTGGCTTGGAATACCGAGAATGTCCCATGTACACACAATACTAGTCTTATAATCAGTGGCTAGTACGCACATTTACAACATTGCCATTACATCCATACACAAACATTACACAAATAATTAATAGTGGAAAGTAATTATACAATAGGGCCTACAAGGCCGATCAAAGCGCAACGGAAGGATACATAAATCCAGCAATATACCCATACAATCCTTTAGGCAACTGATAAGGATAGACCCTAGAAAAAGGTAGCATATCACAGATTAGGATTACAATAATTAGCTTTCTTGCTATTTGGGATAATTTCCTCTTAGATTTATTCATGTATTAGGGATATAACTTAACTTAACATATAGATAGGTTTCTTAGCGGTGAATTCTAGCCATCCCTATAAAAGAGACAGTATTGTACGCATTATCATTAAGCAAGAATAAACTAAAGTTAGTTCTTAACCAGTTCGCTAAAAGATTAGAGCCTCCTTCTCGGGCCCATATCCAACCACCACTTGCCACATCAACAATTAACATCTGAAGCACACAACCTTGCTGCCTCAACACAAGTCAAATTTTCATCCGTAAGATCAGAGCAGTTAACACGAGGGAGGAAAAACTCATGGAATCTAATCTACCCGTACAGTTGCGTGGATTCCCCGCTAGTTACTCGTCATCATAATTCTGTCGATTTACATTGAGAGCAGAATGAGAGAAGGAGCAAGGTGGGTTTAAGAAACACAGGCTGGTCTGAACGTCTGATACGAAGGTACATCCCTGCCAATATACATGCATGCCGTACTGCAGTACAGGTCATATATATAATACCTCTCCTATTTCCAGGAGACTTGCAGCGCGCGGCTCGGCTCGGCCGGTCGGTTGACTCGGCTAAAAAAACTTTTTTGCGTTTAGGTCTCTCTAAAAATTCGTAATTACGTATAGGTCTTTTCTATAGTTTTTTTCGAAGAGGATCTTCTGGTTCAGAAAAATCGTGCGTTTTTCGTGAGAGGACCTTAAATAGATACCGAAAAAAAACGTAGTGACAATCATTCCGGCTATTTTACGCAAAAAGAACCTTTTGATTTAGCGCAATCGTAGATACACTTGTGTTCTTTCAGCCGTTTCTCGCGTTTCCTCCACGACTTAAAAAAAATAGACGAAAAACCAACATTGTTTATTCGAAAAAACGCACGGCCGGTCGGTTCGGCACGATTTTTCCTTTTTGTGTGTAGGTCTCTCAAAAAATACGTAATTACGTGTAAGTCCTTCGTGTGGTTTTTTTACAAAGCCAACCTTCTGGTTCAGAAAAATCACGGATCTTTCGTGAAAGGACCCTAAATAAGTACCATAAAAAACATTGTGCCGGATGGATCATTCCGGTTATTTTTCACGAAAAGGACCTTTCGATTTAGCGTAATCACGGATGCGATTGTATCCTTTCAACCGTTTCGCACATTTCCTCGATAATTTTCTAAAAAACGCCAACGGAAAAAAAATAAATTATTTCCGCGAAAAAAGCAACGCACGCGATGTATTACGCCGCGAAAACTATCCTAGTAGAATAGAGTGGTGGCAACAAGCAGACGTAGGTGGAACGGAGCACTATTCCTTGCCAATCCTTGCGCAGTACAAGTAATAGATTGGTGTCTGAATGGAATGGATCGCGTACTTGTACTAATTAAGTTTACCCAAGGCCATGGCAGCGCCGTCTACTGGCCTTGGGAGTGGAAGGTAAAAAAAAAAGCCCAGCATCAGGATTGAGCAGCTCCCATCTGAAAGAAGATAAATTAAGACAAGAAATTAAAAGAGATGAAAACAAAATACTGAGCAAGTTAATAAAACTCAACAAACGAATACTACTACATATAACTGATCGATTTGTATATTTGCAGCTAGGGGTGGGCACTTTTAACCGAAAACCGAAAAACCGAACCGAACCGAACCGAACCGAATAAACCGAAATTTTCGGTTTTTTTGGTTTTTGGTTTGCGGTTCGGTTTTTATTTTAGCACTATTCGGTTTTCGGTTTACGGTTCGGTTTTCGTCTTTCAAAAACCGAAAAAACCGGTTTACCGAAAAACCGATTCTCTGCTGGGCTTTGTAAGTTGTAACACGCTGGTACCCATTCGAAAAAGCAAAAGCCCAACTGGTGTCTGGTGGCCAAGACCCTAAGTCCCTAACCCTAGTTCCCCAATCGACCAATTCCCTATTTCCCCAGCCTCGGTAGCGAGATCCAGCCGGGTTAGCTCTTGGCGGCGGCCATTGCCTCTGGCGGCGGCATTCCGTCCTCCGGCGGCGGCACGGCGCGCTTGGCCTTGGCGCAGCCAGAGCGCCTCCCTTCCTCCGGCTGGCGCCTCCCTTCCTCGCGGCTGGTAGGAAATCTTCCCGAGCAACAATAAGAGCTGCGGTATAGCTGGCTTGTATGGAGGAGAGCGGTAGGCAAGAGGACGCGGCGCCGCCGTAGATGCCGGGCAAGGCCACGGCGTTCCGCCCTTTCGCTGGACGGTTGTCGGAGGCGTCCCCGTCGCCGTCAGCCTCGGGCAACGGGGTTGCTGCCCGCATAAGCAGCCTTCACGGCGTCAAGAAGAAACCGGTAAGCGTCCTCCTCATTGCTCTGTTCCTTGTGGATCATCAAATTGCTGAGAAGAAGAGTGTCATAACTGAACTGGAGTACTGGACGCCTTCAGTAGTTCATTTAGTGCTACTTTTCAAGTCTTCAGCAGTTGCCTTGATGCTTTTTACATGTTTTGAACTTTTCAAGTCTTGATGTGATAATGTATTGATGTGTGATATGCTATACTGGACAATATATTTAGTTGCTTGCCAGTTGCCATTTAGTTGGTGATATGCTATACTGGACTGGACAATCTACCATTGTTGTCTGCTACTGCTATACTGAAATTCGGTTAACCGAATAACCGAAAAAACCGAACCGAATTAATTCGGTTTATTCGGTTCGGTTTTTTCGATTGTTCGGTTTCGGTTCGGTTTGTGAAGTTCAAAAACCGAATTTTTCAGAAACCGAATAAACCGAACCGAAAAAACCGAAAAAACCGAATGCCCAGGCCTATTTGCAGCTAGGCTCTTCTCAGCTAGACTGGCCCTGGCCTGGAATCACGTGGACAACTTGACTCTAATACTGAGCAAGTCAAAAGCACGAGAACAAGGACCCCACCGTGGCCGCCCGCGTGCTGCACGCTGTCATTGACTGACTTTAGATTACTAGTTTATTCGTAGTCTACATTCCAGAGGCGTGCAGATCTTGGACATACATAAGCACACACATTAACATATTCGTGATGTATATTTTTATGGCTATACAAACTAGCGCTCGGACGTTTAATTACTGTTTTGTCTTATTAGATACCTCTTGCAATATTTTTATCCTACACTTGCAATATTTTTTGCCGATGCTTGTAACATTTTTTTGAACGCTTGTAACATTCGTTTACTGTAACGAGTTTCACTGTTTGTCAAAGAATAATGTTTCACGCAGTGTAAAGAAATATTGTACGAGTTAGAAAAAAAATATTACAATGTGCACGAAAATTTTGAACGTCCGAAATAAATTTTGGCTCGGCTCAAAAAACTTTTTTATGTTTAGGTCCCTCTAAAAATTCGTAATTATGTATAGGTTTTTCCCACGGTTTTTTCGAAGAGGATCTTCTGGTTCAGAAAAATCACGCGTTTTTCGTGAGAGGACCTTAAATAGATACCGAAAAAAATGTAGTGATAATCATTCCGGCTATTTTACACGAAAAGAACCTTTTGATTTAGCGCAATCACAGATGCACTTGTGTTCTTTCAGCCGTTTCTCGCGTTTCCTCCACGACTTAAAAAAAATAGACGGAAAATCGAAATTGTTTCTGCGAAAAAAACGCATGGCTGGCCGGTTCGGCACGATTTTTCCTTTTCACATGTAGGTCCCTAAAAAATGCGTAATTACGTGTAGGCACCAAAGTACGACATCAGCTGTATATTACTCTCTATGGTTCTCCTTTGTGGAATGGAATACCATAGAAGGAAGGTTCCATGTGCATACAATACTAATCCTATGATCAGTGGTTAATATGTACATTTACAACATTGGTAATACATCCATACACATTATATTACATATGATAGCAAAAGCTGTTTATACAATAAAGTCTTACAAGCCAGAATAAAATTTTGTAGTAGAAATATAAAAGTGTTGTAGTATGCCTTTTTGCCCAAAATATTTCGCAGGTAACTGATAAGGTATAAACACTAGAAAAGTCATTGTAATGTTCCCAGTAATCCGCGTAATAGAATGTGTCGTTGGGTTTTCTAGCTCTTCACCTAATAAATATCAACAACAGCATGTTTGAGCACATTTTGTATTTAGCAAGACTTGTGTAGTGTATGCAAATATATAATAAATGCAAGCTATGCCAAAGGAAAGGCTCTAGGTTATTTTACATGAAGCGGATTTGAATTGTAAATACTGAATAGTAGATTGCAAACGAAATTTGTACAAACAATGTGATAGGCATATAAAATAACAAGTATCAATAGTATAAATATAATTACTCACAATCCCTGTGACATGATCAATAAGTCATCCATTGCCAATCACTGGCCGGCACAATAACTGCAACATCTGAAATATGAACTTTCCAATAACCAATACCAATTTTCCAATTCCATTCCATTTTTATGAAAATATCTAAACTTTTAACTAGTGTCAGTGCACCAAATCTCCTATAACCTAGAGCCTTGGGGAGGAGGCTGCTCATGACTCCCGTCGCAAACTCCATGCTCAATCGGTACGTGCGTAGCCCTCTCATGCTTTGTTAGCCAGTCCAGTCGTATGGCGAGGGCCACTTGCTGTAAAAAATATAATTCCTGGACTGGCCCTGGTGGCCTGGAATCATATGCACAACTTTACTCTAATACTAGTCAAAAGCACGAGAGCAGGGACCCCACCGGGGCCGGCCGCGTGCCACCGAAGTTTCCCAGCAGCACCGGTGCAAGAATAAATGTGAAAACTGAACAAACCTTTATTTGATTCGAGTCTTGTAACAACTCGATCTCACTCGCAAGGAGGACAGTTTCGGAGCAAGCGACGAATTAATCTATGTCAGCAGTCCTTACATGAGAAGGTAGATAGTAGGAGCTAAAAGACTATCTTTCTGGTATTCTCTACATGCTGATTATCTCTATGGCCAAAAACGAAAAAGCTGTACTCGTATGATAAGTGCTAGCTTAGAAAGTCATATGCCAGCTGCACGTACGTTGCACTTGCTAGGATGCTAGATAAGCTGATTTATCTACACAACTATGTGATTAGATATTACAGACATTGTCGATGTTTGGAAAGCAGACATCCGTCGAGCTTACTTGTTGAATGAGGATCAACTCAAGCCCCTTTTCCGTGAAGGGTTTGCATCCGAAAAATGCTCTTAGGATGACTTGCTCGGAAGACAACGGACAAAAGATTTATACTGGTTCGGGCCTCTCACGAAGGATATAACAATCCTACGTCCAGTGATCTTACTATTGCCGTGAAGCTATTACAATGTGACTCGTGTATCATATCTCCCCTTCCCCTTATAGATCCACCAGGGGTTTTATAGATGCTCGAGATAACTGCAACCAAATAACGCGCCGTTACTGCATTAACCGTGGTTGTAACCGCATCCTTAATTCTCACCACACCCCGTCGTGGACATAATGGTCTCAGATTGTGGCGTAATGGCCTTAGATCATGGCGTGATTATCGCCACGTCGCCATTATGGGACAAGCACGATCTTTTGATTATGCTCGGGGATTCCTCTCAGCTCAGACCATCCGCTGCGCATTCCCGAGCAAGCATGCTCGGGGATTTATGTCACATGCTCGGGGACGAGCTTGGGCATGGTCGGGGCGGACCCGCCAGCCAGACTACCCGAGGGTACTCCTTGGGGACACCATCCAAGGGCATGCATGGTGGGCTAAAATTGGTTATCGGGGTATATTGGTCATTATAGGAGTTATCCAATCCCGACAGCTAGCCCCCGAGGCTCAAGCGGAAATCTACTTGGCGGGGCCTTCCCCTTGAGCCTTCAAACTTAAAGGAGATATTGGAATCTTGTAGTGAAACTCTACTGTAGCATCCGAGCAACGTCCGTTCGCAGACGACCATGATCGATAAGAGCCAACCAAGAGGAGCTCGGGTACGAGAGTATCGAAGATCACAGCGGTTCCTTCCTTATGAAGCCTCGCGGGAGCAGTTCGGACAGTTTTTTGGGAACCGCATTTTTATTGGATAGTTTCAAAGATTGCGCCTCCACGCGCCGATTCACGAATAGGCGGGAGCGAGTTTTGACCTCCGAACGGTCGTGCCCGTTTGGCTTCTCCGTCTCTATATTTATAAGGCAGGAATAGTACACCCACTGCACCACTCAGGTTGCTGATGTGCTCTCCGGCCTGTCGGCCGCCATGGCCACCAGCTCTGTCCAGGAAGGGCAGCAAGTTGCCAGGGCCACCGCAACCTTCATGCTCGCTTGCTACGCCAGTCGCGACGCCGTCTTCAACCTGATGACCGTTGTAGACGGCATTGAGGGGGACGAAGCCTAGGCGCAGGCGCGCGTGCAGGAGGCCGTGGAGCGCGTCGTCAGCATGATGGAGGCGGAAGCCCCAGACCTTGGCGCAGCGGCAGGGGAGCCAGAGGCCGAGGATGGTGACGGGGGCATCGAAGTCGTCAACGGCGACTGATGTCCCGGGCCGCTTTCTTTTGTTTTCTTCTTTGTTCCTGTTTTTTATATACCAGAACAATATTAGCAATTGTAAATGAAGTTGGCATATTTTGGTTTCACCTGGGTATGTTCATCTGTCCGCATTTTGGGTATGTTTGCTCAACTCAATCTTCGGGCGATCAGGCCCCAGCCTTGTTATGATGCGAACCTAAGCACTCAGGTTAGGTCGATACTTAGGCATTCTTTGAGTAATTGCAATAATGCGAACAGGGATTATGCAAAGCATGCAGAACGTAGACGAGCAAAGTCTTAAGTTTCTGCGCAAGGGTGTCACTGACTCCTGTCCTTCCTGGAACTCATACCCTTGTGATCTCTTGGAACCGGACCGTAGCATTACACAACAAGGAGGTGAGCTTACAAGAGCGGCACCGGGCTTGCGGTGCTCGCGGAGACAGCTAGCGGGACTTCGTGGAGTTAACCCGGGTGTACGAGCCGCGTTTGAGTCGACCGTGCCACACTTGCACTCCTGGTCACCCATCCTTGTGATATAAATGCTGGGTATTTCCTTTTACCAGCAAGGGGCCATCAGGTTATTAGAGCCAGTGACAACCACGCATAATTCCACCCAACGGGGTGCAGATGTGAAAAATAAGTTGGCACTATGAAGGCAAGCAACTTATCTTTATTATAGGCTGCTAGGCGACCAGCCCTTGGACTGGTCACGGAGGCCAAGACTTTGGCGAGCAGGGTGTGGCCGCCCACTTGCTCACCCGGCAGGCGATGTTGAAAGATGTATGAAAGATGGCCGATGTTCGAAGAGATATCCTAAGTCTTTTCATTATGAGACATCGGTTGACCATGACGGACATCTTATTTATCGACGTCGAGATGATGGTAGATTTGTTATTGAACATGGGATAAAGCTTGATAATAGATGGATGGTTCCTCGTAACCTGTGTTTGCTTAAAAAATATCAAGCTCATGTAAATATAGAATGGTGTAATAGAATACATCTTGTGAAGTATCTCTTCAAGTATGTAACAACGGGGTAGGATTCCGTCGTAATGTGTTTGCATAAATTAGATCCTCGGCATGCTGATGTGCCGTTGACGCGTGCTAGCTATAGAACTGGTGCCCATGTCAGCGAGGCTTCTACAACACCTGGCCCATCAAATACACAGCCTCATATTGCCCATGGTCATCACCCTCCAGCCGCTATGGACACATGTCCTGACGCTGTGCATGACCGATCAAATGGTGCGGGTGCTGGTGTCGATGAAAACGCAGAGTACATTAAATCTCGATATTTATCAGCGTGTGAAGCAAGCTGGAGGATATTTGTGTTCGATATACATGGTACGATGCCGAGTGTGGAACGTTTATTTGTACATATGTCAGGGATGCAAGTCCTCACATACCATGAAGATTCTGACCTTGGCGCTATTGTTGGAGACAAAGATTCTAGCAGGACTATGCTCACGGAATGGGGTGTCACGCTTCACCCCATTGCTGAAACACTACTACAGAATAGGTCATCACTGCCGGTTCGTCCACGCCATTACTGCCGGTTATGGGCGCCGGCAGTGATTGGTCGGCAGTGATACTCGGGGTTATCACTGCCGGCTCAGGAACCGGCAGTGATAATAGATATCACTGCCGGTTCATTATACAACCGGCAGTGATATTCGACTATCTCTGCCGGTTTACACTAGAATCCGGCAGTGATACTCGACTATCTCTACCGGTTCAACCTAGAATCCGGCAGTGATATATGTATATCTCTGCCGGCTTATACGAAGAACCGACAGTGATCTGTGTATATCACTGCCGGTTCCTGGACGAACCGGCAGTGACAACGAATTCGAAAAAATTTGTAGATGTACTTCATAGATTACTCTACCTATGTATAAAATTGCGGTTCAAATTCAATACATATCGGGACTTACAAAAATTCTCTTTTTGTAAGTCCTCATATGTATTAATTTGAACCTATTTTATACATAAATAGAGTAATCTATGAAGTACATCTACAAATTCAGTTTTCGTGACTTTATTAGTTGGTGTGCACAATGTGTACACGGAAGGCTGTGTGTACATGATATGTTGCCTTCAAATATATAGTATATAAAAGCGTCGTTAGCTCATAATTAAAATATATTAAAGCATCACAATATTTAGTTTTACAATAGTGCATTCACAAATGTAGTGTGAGTACATCTCGTTCACTTTGGATCGAGGTCGCCGTCGTGGAACTCGCCCTTTGGATCGATGACTTTTGTTTCATCAATGAATCAAATGATATGCTCTTGAATTGCTAAAATTTCTTTTGGCGATGAATCGATTGGTTCTCATCTTGGAGTATTGTTATTGAAGAAAAGAGACATTTAATTAATGATGATAGATGTTAAATGAAAGAAAAGTAGACATGAATGTGTAATTATATACCATGGCCGTTATAGCCGACACTCTTCGTGACAATTGCATGTAAATTTGTACATACGTAGTATCGCATAAACTATTTCCCGGTCTGTCTCATGCATGGAAAGTCTGTTATTATTTTGAAAGTTTTCTGTAGGGAAGATCACGGACCACCTTTCTTGCAATACCGTGTGAATCTTTGTGAATGATTTTAAATAGTAATTAACCTTAAATACAATAGAATAAAATATTACTAGAGCAATAGCATAGCGATCGAGTTTACATTCATCATCTTCCAAAAATTATGTTCATACTCATGAAGTTCTTTTCTCATCGAGTCCAAGACAAAAACCACGCTAGCTTCTAACTCGATGTGAGGAGGACCCAAATGATAACTAGACATATATGTTAATATAGCCTATTAGTCCCACATCGTGTCACGCAAAAATAGTAAAATAATATTAGAAGTAGGGTATCGTCTTTGAAAGTTATAGGGTAAAAGAATACGGAGGTTTTGTTTTTCACTTGAAGAAAGTCTTAGATAAATATTCTTCAACAAACTTTGGGTTATCACGGACGAGTGTCTCGTTGACAAGCCCGGATCGAGAAATCCTAAATCTTCATCCTTATTTCTTCTACATATCGTATCTCCATTCTACATATATAAAAAGAAGTTAGACATACTGGTTGAGCGGTACAAGAATATACAATAATATAAATAGAGACTTACAAAGTCCACAGTCTGACCATTGCCGCGTCTAGAGCATCTGGGCGGTACAACATATACAATTCGCAGAACTCTAACCAGAACATGCCATCCCCATTGTGAAAATCCGAATCTTTGTATTTCACTGGGACCGCCCACATACCCTTTTGGCACTGCTGCATGTAATATCTTGATGGGCCTTGCAATTTTGTTGTTAGGTTCTCTAAATCTTACGGGGGCAGCGGTTGCCCCAAAAAGTACTTCGAGTTAGACCTAGCTCGTAATTACGGCGTTGTTCGTGACATCTTTTGAGCTTGCGACATCGGCGCCTCGGCACTAGCCATCTTCAAGTTTTGCTTTCTGGAGATGCGCTCATAGTCCGACATTTCCGAAGGTTCAGAAGCCCGCCCTGTCTCTTTGGCTTTTGCCATACTTAAGAAAAACTCCTGCGCATTAGCATCGACTTTAGTCTTCTCGGGTGATGGCACCTTTTGGAAGTGAGATGTTACCTCGACGCCGTTTGCTCTTTGTGTTCTTCTTGATCATATCGGTAGGTAATTTCTTCTCGAGTTGTCTTTGCCTTCACAGATGACCGAGATTTGGTACAAGGCGATCACGGACTTCCGAGATGGTGATGATGTTCGATTCTTCTTATGTGCCGGTGAGGAGTTGGACTTTTCTGGCCGGTGCGGAGGAGGAGTTGGACTTTTTACGGATGGTGCCGGTGGAGGAGTTGGACTTTTCTGGTGGTGCCGCGGAGGAGTTGGACCTTTTACGGATGGTCTTGCGGAGGAGTTGGACTTGTCCTAGCGGTGCCGTGGAGGAGTTGCACTTTTAAATGGCTTATGTGTCTGCGTGTGGAGAGTGCGGCTCATCATCATCATTGTCGTTATCGGCCTCATCGTCCGAGCCGAACATAATCAAGCTCTTGTGCCACGCGAGAAGCCATGCACGTTTTCTCCAAGTTTGTTTTTTCGTCCTCGCCAGAATCTCTACCTCCATTTTGCGATATTGTCGACTACCTTGTCTACTTCGACCTGGCGAATCCCAGTATATTAGGCGCGGTCACGGAGAACTGCGAGGCGCATGGCCAAGCCGCCGCCATCAGCCACCTTGATGGTAATGCCATGTCTTGGACAAATGCAGCTTGCGGTGTCGGTTCGTGATGTCATCCTTTGGAAAATGGAGTCGATGCTCTCCGGAATCGTTGTGGGACGCTTGCAATGCTCTTAAGAACACCGTGGTCGAGGTTCCGAGGTACATCATCGAGTGGCGGTCGTGAGTGAGAGCTTCTGTCTTGCTTGCTCCACAACTTGATCCGACTTCGCTCTCTCTTCCTCTAACGCTCTTGCCCACGACATCTTGTATTTGACTTTGCGGTTCATCTTCTCTTATTCTTTTGCCGCTTGGCCAACGATCGTCGGTGGGAAGCCTTCTTTCCACGGCACCAAACCAACTCCTCGGGTGCGCCCGGGATGCTCCTCGTTACCCGAGAACAACATCGACTCATCATTCTCCTTCGTGGCTTCGAAAAGCCCTTGGGAAGACTCCACGTGAGCATCGATATTTTCTGCGACACCTCCGGGCTCTATCGCTCCGAAGCTCAAGCGCCATCTTCCGAGACGAAGCCCCCACCCAAGCAACCGGTGCTTTGATAGTGCGATGAACTCGACCGTCGCAGAGTGCGCCCTTGAGGTTAGCTCTTGTTCGCGGCTATCCCATGCAGTATTTTCTTCACGTAGCCACCATTGCCTAGTGTGTGAGGGTACATATTCTTATCCACGTTAGCCTTGTTCTTCGACTCCTTTATGCAGGCTTCTTGAATTCTGTACTCCATAAAGTCCTTCCAAAATTCCCTTATCTTTGGAAACATGTTAAAATTTGGCGTGACATTCTTCTTCACATAGTTCTTATTCAAATTGAGTCTTCCAATTCTTCCAAAGCATGTGCACATGATACTTAGTGCACATTTCTTTGCAACCAACTCGACCCTTGGGGAAATGGAATACTTGTTTTAGCTTGCCCCATAGCGAGTCCTTCAGGTCATCGGGAACCACCCACTGATCTATAGCTGATGGGCACGTTATCCCTAGCAAGTACTCCATGTCGTCTCAGTCTGTCTGGCTATGTTGTGCGGTATAGCAGTTCCCGACTTCCGAGATTTGGACTATGTTGTGAGCGCCTTAGGCATCTTGCTCGGGCCACGACACTGCGCCGCCTTTGTTCACCAGACGTTTGAGCCTACAATTGGATCTTGTTATTAGTCGTATGACCCTACAATATTTTGGGAATCTGGCGTACTAATACTTTACCTTGCCCATGTTAGTCGCGTCGACTTGGTCCATGGCGATGGCGTCACTTGGTCCATGGCGATGGCGTCGACTTGGTCCGTGGTCGTGGCGCCAAGGTTGCTCCATATCAATATTACGTGGGTTGGTATTCCTTGGGCTATCCATTCCTACGCCGTCTATATTCGAGGCGAACTCCCTCGGCACTTGTCCACGATTCGAGGCCATTCCTAGCAATCGAAATGTTATTGGGTTAATTATATTGCATTCATTTATGGTTGCTACATGACATCAAACTTGTGAATTCAAGCGATGGTAATTTTGCTAGAGTTGAGAGGAAATCAAGTGATGTTGTGACCTCGAAATGAAAAAATAATATGAAAAAATTCATATATTCTTAAGAATATATTTGCTTAATAAACAATAATGAATCATTCTTATTCCACACTAAAATGATTTAAAAAAAAATAAGCCCTGCAAGTTCAAAACATGGATGCGGGAGGCGTCCATGTCAAGCGAAGCCATGAGGAGGCATGCTCGCTTGACATGGAATGATTGCAATCAATCATTCCATGTCAGGGCTTATTTTTTTAAAAATCATTTTAGTGTGGAATAAAGTGACAACAGGTATTGAACACTAATTAGACAAATAAGTGGATACAAGAGAGAACGCCGAATGTGAATACAAGAGAGAATGCAGTAAAAAAACATTCTGGTGGACAAACATTCTGGTGGAACGTGCGGTAAAAAAACAATCTGGTGGAAGCGTACATGCAATACATGATTGTCATCTAATCCTGGTCATGCAATACATAATTGTTGAAATAAGGGCAGTATGAGCATAATGAGACATATACTTAACCCAGATATGACTAAGCACAACTTATCCACAATGTCCAGAACATATGAAATGATCATGAATTCAACAGTATAAGTTTATAATCACATAGATTCATGATATGAACACATATATCTGAGGACATTCAGCATGGATAATAAATGAATTAACCAGAACAGTATACTAATCATGTTTGGTTTTTCCAGTATTGCTCTCAGATTTAATAATTTGATGGGTTGCTTCAAAGAAGCCCTCCAACACCAAATTTTAGCAATATATCACAGGGTATATCAATCTGAAATTAGTGACTCTATTCAGTTCAGCACCATTTAAGAAAAATTGACTCACTAATACTCAATTATGGATGAAACACTACTGAACAACAGAATTGCAATAATTTTGCCTACGACAGTGATGCCAAGCCAGTGAGAATTGAGTTCCATATTAGACTAGGATATCAAAGTTATGAAAGGAACTATTCTCGAGGATAGCATATCACATATCTGATAGCAACAAAGACCAAGTTAAAGTATTGATACAATGATCTACTGATCTTTGAATTACGTAATGATTCACTAACTAGCAGATAAATATTGCCTCATTTATTTGTATCATCATCGAGCAGTAGTAGAGAATAAAATCAGTGCCTCCAGATCAAGAAATATTGCCTCTAACTGGCCATACAGGACTGAAGGTAGATCCATGCAAACATACATGGCTAACAACATTGGCAAGCATGCGAGGTCCATGCAGGAGGCAAGCAAGCATGCAAATTGGCAAGCAAACATACATGGCTAACAACATTGGCAAGCAAACATACTAATCACAGGATGCAAACTATACAAGAACCACAAATTGACAATGAATAAATCAGTACTTCTCTGACATATAAGTCTATCAATTTAAGGTGGTAAGGGTTCTCATGATACATATACATCTAGAATCATCACAGAATAAATGTCTATCTCGTTGATAACCCTAGAATCATCATAGATTAGTTGTCACAAATTGTCTATTGCAGTCCCAAATCCTCACTGAACACTATACCCACATGCTAGGTCCCCAAGCCAAATGAATTGGCTGGCCCCTTAGCATCTGCACATTCACATCTACACATGCACATCTGAAACATTCACAATCACATTCACATCTGCACATGCACATTCACACATCGCAAGAGCAGTACCAAGGCGATGGCGGGGAGACGGTGGGGAGGTCGAGGCGTGAGACGACCCCTATTTTAGCACAGAATGCCAAAATGGAAATCTAATGTGCTTGCAGTACTAGTCCTGGATCAAGTAGCTAGCACGCACATTTCAACAATTGGAATCACAACCATACATTAAATTAATTAGCGGAAACGATTAATTACAGAAATATTACAACTCAGAGCATATAACAGCAAAAGAAGCAAAGCCTTGTAGTGTACCCATCCAATCCCGCAGGCAACTGACCAGGCATAAATCCTTAGAAAAAGATCGCTTCAAAGAAGAACCCGCAACCTGCGATGAAACAAACCTTCGAAGCTTCGCATTCTAATCCACCTATAAATAATAGATTAAGCAAGGGTGAGTACTTTCGTACTCCGCAAGACTTGAGCAAAACCTATAATATATGCAGGCCATTTCAAAGGAAAGGCTTCTACAGTTGATTTGCATAAAGCGAAATTGAATTGGCAATCGAGTTATTTGCAAACGGAATTTATAAGAGCATTTGATTGATAGCAAATAAGTAAAGCATAATAACACTCACAGTCCTCCATGACGTGAGCGGCGAACATTCAATTCACGAAATCCATCAATATCGGCCCTTCGACATAAAGCACGGTTGCAAAACAAATGATACCAACCCTTTTAAAATAATAAAACATCTAACTTCGCGCGAGGTTCACCAAGACACCCATGACCGCATGAATGCGGCTAATCAATTAGATTCAAACTCTGCAGAGGTGTACAACTGCACCCACAAGGAATGATCGACTTTTGCGACACACTTCCTTAGGTGTGTCGTCAAGGAGACCATACATAGCCATTATATTCCTAGACATGACTTTGATCCAGCCCGGGACGTTAACCCCCGCCATAGAACTAGAAACACACACCCAAGCCGTGGATCCACTTTCACACACCCAACACAACGTTTCTAAACATGGCAGGGCGTACACCGTTGCATTAGCAAGTAGACCTAACCGGAATACCCCGTCAGGTAGACCGGACCGGAATACCTGTGCAAGCTCCCGCCTACCAATGAGCAAAGCCATGTCTAAACAGTTTAATAGGCTAAGGCTACCCCATTCTTACCCTCGTGGTTTGTACGGATTTTCTTGGATCATACTACACGATGTTCGGTCCTTAGTCCGACACGGGCGACACTTCACCCTACACTACGTGCAATTCCTTTCGCACATCCGGCTATTGCCAATAATCGCCCGCATCAATATATAGTTTTATTTTGGGTTTTTAATCAAAATTACCAGCAACCAACAGTGCTATTTCCCAGGTTTTCAGGAAACAAATATTGATTTGATCATGTACATTGCTGATTCTAAAGCATGGCTAAGCATGAATAATATGAACGCATATATGACATTAAGTAATGCCTACCCTCAATCTAGGGTTATCAAGGTTCACATGTCATACATATCAAGGAGGTTTGTGAGACAAAAGGGTATATCTACCAATACCACCAAAATAGCAAACTTACAGAAAGTAAACGCATGCATAATACAGTTACAGAAACAACATATTGTAGGTAAAGTACTGGGATCGACATGATCAAAGGGGTGCTTGCCTTGCTTAATCATTGCTTACGACGAAGATGAAGGTCGCGGTTGACGACAACGACGACGGAATCAACAACGTCGGGTTCTACACGTCGATCAACGAAAATAAAGCAAATAACTAACTTCAATAAGGGCAAAAAGAAAATTAATAGAAAGACAAATAAAACTCTTCACAAGGAACAGGGATTGCTCTTTTATGAATTATTAATCTTATTTTACGAATTCAAGATGCTAAAATTGGTTAGATTAATAGAATTAATTATTAGTTGCAAAGCTCATTGATTTACTATTCACAATACGATTTCGAGTAACTTTGTTACTTATGGGTTTTGCTCTATTAAGATTCAGAGCCAAAGCAAGATGAAATGGGAATATTTTCTTAGATTACTGCAGATTATATCCTAGAGATCAATTCTAAGTTATTCTTTACTAAATTCAGATTTAGATGAGCTGCTTTGCGAGTTAACGAAAAGGCTTAAATGATCATATTATATTATGAATGATTAGTTCTTTATCTTTAATTGATTTCGCTTAGAATTAGCTTTACGCAAGTTAGATCCATTGATTTAGGCTACTGGCCTAATTTAAATGATATTTGAGAAAGTTCTGGTGATACAAAGTTATAATAGTTACTAATTTCTCATTTGTATTCAAAGTTCGTTCATTCATATTACGGTCTTTAGGAATGTGAACACTTAGGGTTATTAAGCTATCAAATTTAATATGTAAATCACGATGAAATGAGATTATCTTTTCGTAATAGAGTAGACTATACTTTGGGGAGTACTACTGAGCTAATTTCATAAGTTTTACGATTTAGACGAGACATTATATTCATTGTTGAAAAGGCTTATGTGGCATTATATAGTTTACACTATTCGGAATCGGCAAGAAAGTGAAACGAAAGGGTAATACTTAAGGGTTTTAAGCTAATAAGATTAATACGCAAACCTTAATGAAATAAGATTCTTTTTACAGAATATTGTAGCATAAACTTTGTACAGTGATTCTAAACTAGTTTTACTGAGTTTAACATTTAGACAAGTTATTTTATCTATTGCTGAAATAGCCTAAATGATCATATTGGTAACATTAAATCGGCCAAGATTCATTTTAAGTTTGCGACTACACTATACATGAT
Source organism: Guadua angustifolia (assembly GCA_036346375.1). Taxonomy (NCBI): domain Eukaryota; kingdom Viridiplantae; phylum Streptophyta; class Magnoliopsida; order Poales; family Poaceae; genus Guadua; species Guadua angustifolia. The sequence goes on from CM070521.1 coordinate 51,197,701, forward strand.
CCTTTATTTATTTTTCAGGTATTAGCAGAGTACCATCCTAGAAATGTTTTAATGTTAGTTTGACATTATTTTAGCTTTAATTGCAATAGATTATATATTTATTTCTTTGTTGTTATTTATACTTTCTTGCATCAAAGAATGCAAGATAAGTTTCTTTTAAATATTTTTACATAAATGGTTCTCTATTGATTCCGGTGAACTGCATATAAATTAATTTATTGTTTTATAAGATATCTCGCTACAATTCTTACTAATGATCATACTAAGGTTTATTAATGGTGCATAATCAAGACACTAAACTTAGTTCAAATATTTAATATCTCTGCATAATTAGGCTTATTAAAATCCCGAAGCACATAATCATTTATTTTATGATTTTATAAGTTATATTTTTCATGTAAGCAATATTGTCCATAATAGTGTGTTCATCTTATTTTAAATTTAGATAATTGTTCATTATTTAAAAATTGAATATTTTTGTATCTTCGATTTCATCCCGGACTTAGAATCATATGAATATTTATTTTATCATTTTATGCCTTATTGCACAAATTTGAATTAAAGACCATAATGGGATGCTAATCAAAGTTTAATTCAAATAATGTTTCTGTAGTTCAAGAATTATATACTTTTGCATATTTGGACTCTTATGGATTTTAATTGAATATAGAAATTTGTTCCACTGAAATTGAATCAAAAGTTCACAAGATATTCAAGATTGAATTATCAGCCAGTTGGAAATTGATAGAAAAAGAAATCGCTTTCACGAGCGAAGCGCCTTTACCCTTTGAGTGGAGGAGCTACGCATTTGTGTGTAAGGGCCCCAATCAAGAAGTGAGGAAAGCGAGCAGCGGCTAGGAGCTCACCGCCGGCCTGCTCCGGTGGATCTCCGGTGAAGGCGACGACATGGGGAGAGAGAGCTCGACGAGACGCAGTCAATGATGGAGTCGATTCGCCGAGACGCAAAGCACGGTAGCGGTAGGAAGCTTGGGCGAGCAACAATGGCGGTCTGTGGAGAAGAGGAACCACGGCTTGAGAGCTTGAATGGGTAAGTATTTGAGCATCGGGAGACGAGATGGTTCCATTTTTCCGTTATCTTGGCCGGAGAAGGTCCGAGATGAGCTGCCCTCGCCGGCCGGCCTTGGAGAAGAAGGGCTCTCGATTGTGGCTCGATTTCGCATGAGATTAACCAAAGGTTTTTGAGGGGTTTTGATGCCTGTGGTTTGGTGATGCTCTAGCTCAACTGGATTTGGAAATGGGATACTCTATTGCTCGGATTGATTTCGGCTTGGAGCTTGGAAGGCCTCTGGCAATGGCAGAAATGGGAGGGGCTTCGGTTGTTTGGCTGCTGAGAGGAAGAAGGAACGAAGGGGAAAGTGTGAGGCCTCGGTGATAGCCAAAAGTCTGAGTAATGACCGAGGAAAGTAGAGAATGAGCCGGCCTTGGTTGATCACTCGGTTGTTCCCTCTGCGATGCACAGGAGGAGGTATGGGCTATTTGAAGCATGGCCCGAGCGAACGTGGCGATGATCGAGCTTGCGATGAGGTGAAACGATCGTGAGTGAGGTGACCAATCGAAGGAGGGATGCCTTGAATGGAGCTTCGGTCAAGTGCGCTGGCTTGGGAGTTTCTCGCTCGGTCGCAAGAACAGGGAGAAGAAGGAGATGACAAGTGGGGCCTGGGGACCACCGGTCAGTGAGGGGAGTGCCAAAACGACATGGTCCAGCTCGGATGGTTCTAGACTCTGATTTTCTTGTGCTATCAACTCATGGTAGAAATTGATCAAACTTTTTGACCATGGTCTAATGGCAGTGTCAAACCTTTGGTAGAAATTTCGGACTAAAATACATTATGGATAAATAATGAAAATTCTGACAGTGAGCACTGCCCAGATTTTCTCAATTCAGTTCAATTTAATTAAGGGTCTAAATGACATTATTTATTTTTGATACTTTGTTTTTCAGATGGATTGGATCTAATAATACTTATGTAAAATTCTCAAGTCAAAATATGGTTCCATTATTTTATAAAAATTCTGACATTGAAATTTCCAGATTTTTAGGGTTTCTATTTTTAAATTTCTAAAAGTATAAAACACATTATTAATTTTGATATTATTTCTGGAGATATAAATAGACTTGAGGTTTCCATGGTAATTTTTTCAGATCCATTTGTGATTCCAAAATATTTTATAAATTCGACAATGTATTGTTTTGATTTAAAAGTTATCTTTTCATTTCTTTATGCATAAAATTTCAATTGCTGGCTAAAATGATTAAATTGAATGATCAGGGTTCTCATGGCAATTTTTCTAAATTTTTACTTTTTACATTTTTGTATTTTCCTCTTTTCATTCTTTATTTCCTTTTGTTTGATTTTTCTTGCAACACCAAAAATCCAAGAAATCCAAATAAAGCAAACAAATTCAGAAATCCCAAAAATATTCACAATCAAATTTAAATATTATATTTTTACCGTTCTCAACTTTTGAAAGGTGTTTAAGGCGGCGGCGGGGAGGCAGTGGGGAGGTCGAGGCGACTACTGGGAGACAGGCGTGGAGGTGAAGGCGGCAGTGAGGCGAGCCATCTGAGTCGGCGACAAGGCGGTCCGAGGCGAAGCGAGGCGACGCAGCCAGTCGAGTCCAGGTGGCGGGAGCTCGGCCCGAGCCGACGGCAGTGGTCCAGCAGCTTGCGCGAGGGCTTCAGAGGCACCACATTTGTAAAAAGTGAGAGGAGAGGGCGCTGCTAGGGTTAGGGTAAATGAGAGGAAGACGGCGTTTCAATTTTATAGGGTGGAATATCACTTGCCGGTTGGTCACACCAACCGCATGGATGATATATCCTTCCGGTCCATTGTCCAACCGCAAAGTGATAGTGGAATATTCTGCGGTCCATTGTACAGCCGTGATAGTGATAGGAATATTACTTGCCGGTCCATCATACAACCGGCGGTGATAGTGTAATATTACTGCCGGTCCAATATACAACCGGCAGTGATAAGCTCTTTGCCCATATTCTATTAAACTTGATCCAAATCTTTTTAAAATTTTTGGAGGCATACTATAGGTAGGCTGGAAATTAAGCTCAAGGCTCGCAGCTCGGCTCAAGCTCGGCTCAGCTCGATGCGGCTCGGCTCAGCTCGATGCAATAGTGAGCCGAGCCCGAGCCTGCTACTCAGCTCGGTCAGCCAACGAGCCGAGTCCGAGCTGGCTCGCGAGCGGCTCGTTGGCTCGTTAGGCTTGTTACTGTCAGCTGCTTCTGGCCTTCTGTGGTTAAGTTATCACAAATTTCCAACAGAAAGCCAACGAACCTAGTTCCAACAGAAAGCACTTAGACAGTATGTAGATTGTAGAAGTAGTTATCACAAATTTCAAAGTACATAACAATGGAGCATATCGTCACTCGTCAGTTACCAATTCACATAGTAGAACAGCAATTTTCAACACTCAAAACATTCTGAGAAATAGTTTCATCATATGACATGCGCAACAGAAATATATATATTGACAGAAATCTTTGTAGATGTACTCATAGCAAACATAAACATTGAATCATTAAAGCTATGTACGTGCATGAGATTTGGCAGCAACCAAGATTGCTGAAAGCCTGAAACCAACACTGGTCTCATCATATGAGATATGACATGCATTTTATCAAACGGGTGGTATTCGCTTTGATAATCAAATTGCATGTGCTCAATTGCATGTATTGACCTCAAAATCATTAATTAACTTTTTCAGTAGCAACAGTCACCCTCCTACAATTGCTGCAAGCCTGCACGTACAGAAAAAATAGGCCCTTTCAACATCCCAAAACTATGCCATACACAAAACACATGAAAGCATGACTGAAGTCTGAATACAAACAACTTGTTTCCCCCAACAAGTTCAAAATCATTCAATCAGACAATAACTCAGTGCTCACCGGGGGAGGAGGCGATGGGGTGGACCCGTGGGGGAGGCGGCGATGGACGGGGTGGCGTCATGGGGGAGGCGACGGGGACAGGTGGAGCCGTGGGGGAGGCGGCGAGGAGGCCACGGGGTGGAGCCGAGGGGGAGGCGGCGACGGGGTGGCCGGTGGTTGGCGGAGTCGCGGAGTCGGGGAGGCGCCGCTGCGCCGGGCCGCCCGAACCCTAGCTCCTCTGCTCGACTGCTCTCCTCTCTTCAATGGATTTGGGGGAGGACTGGAGTACTGACCGACAGGCGACAGACCGAGTGATCGAATCAGTTTTGGTGGGCTGGTGGCCAGCTCACGAGCCGTAACGAGCCGGCTCGAGGCTCGATCGAGCCCGAGCCGAGCCCAACTTGCAGCTCGATTCACACTCCGAGCCGAGCCTGGCTCGGCTCGATTTTCAGCGAGCTCAAACGACCCGAGCCCGGCTCGGCTCGGCTCGGCTCAATTCCACCCCTAACTATAGGACATCTAATATTTTATTTAAATATTTTCCCAAAATTTTATTAGGTCCTAAAATTATAAAAATCAGATTGCTAACTATTTTAATTGTTTTAATATTTCAAAAATCAAATAATGCTTGCAAATTGAACAACAAATCTTTGTCAAATTGAACAAATTCAAGTGCAGTCAAAATCACAAAAATCCAAATGCGTTGATATGCTAATCTCCAGACCAATTAAGTGAAACTTTCAATTTGATCAAAAGAAAGCATAACCTCAATTTCCATTATTGCATATATTACATTAATTGTTACATATGAGAAAATAAACATGTCGTTCATACAAAAGAAAGCATACATTTCATCACTACAACTAAGCTACGATTAGACCTTCGTTATGATCGCATGGCGTATGTATGTAACCAATCCTTTATCTTCCATGGTACTTAGGTCAACGTCCGCTCCAAAGGGGAAGCTCATCGAATTGGTTGTACTCTTCCTCGTCGACAACATTCTCAACTCCGACAATCCTTCTTTTCCTTGAATAATCATGTGGCGCTCCTTGTTAGCGGGTTAGTTACAAAGAAGATTTGTATAATGTAATTAGCAAGTACGAATGGTTCTTCTCTCAGATCCGACGAGTTTGAGGTCCACGGTAGTGATGCCAGACTTGTCGATATTCACGCCACGGAAGTCGACCCATTGGCACCGAAAGAGAGGACCTTCAAAGGTCCATAGTCAAGCTCCCAAATCTCTTCTATGAATCAGTAGTAGGTTTGCCTATTTCCATTCTTTGTCATAGGCATCTATACGGATACCGCTATTTTGATTGGTGCTCTTTTTATCTTGCGCTCTTGTATAAAATGTAAAACCATTTATGTTGTATCCTTGGAATGTCCGAATTGTAGTTGACGGTCCTCGAGCCAACAATTTCAAGCGAGTGCGATCTGTCTCCAGACGCATCATGTGTCTACACAACCAATCGCCGAAATTATCTCTGTGTTTCTCATGAGCCAACCCTCGACCTCTCTGGGTTTGTTTTGGATAGCACGTTCTTGTGCATGTCGACATCTGGGGCCACCACAACCGATTGTCCCAAAATTGCGAAATGTGCTTGTGTAAATGAAGCTAGATTGCTAATACGTCTCGATTTCTCGCCTAGTGTCCCTTTCCTGTAGCCTTCCTCATGCCGAGATACAGCACACCAATCGGTTTGAGATCCATATAATCGACCACGAACTCAATGACCTCCTCGGTTCCCTAGCCATCGGCAATGCACCTTCCTCGATTTGATTCTGAACATATTTCTTTATAACCCCATGAATCTCTCGAAAGGGTACATCGATGTAGAAATACGGGACCAAGAATCCGTATCTCTTTCACAATGTGAACAATGAGATGGACCATAATATCAAAAAAGATGGAGGAAACACATCTCAAGCCCGCGCAGTGTGGACCATGTCTTCCTCTGACTTATCTAGTATTAATGGATCGATGGCCTTCAGTGAAATCGCGTTGAAGAATGAACACAACTTGATAATTGGGTCTCGGACTTTTTGGCAGAACCCCTAATTGCAATTGGAAGCATCTCATGTCATCATCACGTGGCAATCGTGAGACTTCATACCAATTAACTTTAAGTCTTTCATTGAGACTAGTCTCTTTATGTCAGCAGAGTAACGAGACGGAACTTTGATTCCGTGCAAGCATTCGCAAGCGCTAATTTTCTCTTTCTTGCTCAAAGTGTAGCAGTCATGGAAGGTACTTTTGCCTATATCCATTTCTTCGTGATGCGCTCCTTCCTCGATTTCATATCTTGAGGTCCATCCTTGCTTGAAGTGTATCTTCGTTTTGCGGGTATGTCGATAAGATACCAAGCAAGCCGTCACACACGTTCTTCTCTATGTGCATGACGCCGATTATGCGTGTCGAACTTCCGTGTGCCGCCAATAAGGTAGGATCCAAAATATCGATTTTTTTTCCACAAAGGAGCCTTATCCGGGAAGTCGGAATAGATGTACCGACGGCTCCTTCCGTGAATAATTGTAAGATCCTTTACGCCGTAAATATCTGCTTTCCCAGTGTGATTCTTGAGCTAAGGCGTCTCCTTTGTCCCGTCAAAAGCTCTCTTATTATTGCGGTATGGGTGATCCTCGTGGAGGAACCTACGATGCCGCATGTAAGCCATTTTTCTGTTCTTCAATCTTGACCACCGGCTAGTCAGATCATCCGAGTAATCGGACGATCCGTTGAAGCCATTTGTCGTGCCGGCCCGACAGTTGCCAAGAGCAGATAATCATTAATGGTTACAAATAATAATGCCCGTAGGATAAAGTTTTCTTTTATACTCATCCCATACCGTACACCATCGGTCCACAATATTAGAAAATCTTCAACCAATGGTTTGAGGTACACATCGATATCATTGCGGGTTGTTCGGCCCTTGGATCAATAGTGGCATCATAATGTACTTTCGCTTCATGCAAAGCCAAGGAGGAAGGTTGTAGATGCATAAAGTCACCGGCCAAGTGCTGTGGCGACTACTCATGTTGCCAAAAGGATTCATCCCATCTGTACTCAACCCGAATCTTATATTCCTCACATCATATGCAAAGTGCTTCTTATATTTTTCGTCGATGTTCCTCCATTGCACGTAATCGCAGGTGTCTCGAGCATTCCATCCTTCTACGCTCTTCTGCGTGCCATCGTAAGCAATTGGGCATGCCTTTTGTTCGCAAACAATCGCTTTAGACGGGGGATTATAGGGAAATACCACACCACCTTACGGGGACACCTCTTCTTCTTACGCCTCACCCCGACATCTTCGTTCTCGATATCGTCGTTGTTGCCCTTATACCGCTTTGCTTTGCAAACAACACAGGCATCCATGTCTGCAAACTCATTGCGATACAATATGCAATCGTTTGGACATGCGTGTATTCTTTGTACTTCCAGTCCCAGCAGGCGGATAACTGCTGGCTGGCACGTAGTTGAAGGCAACACGTTACCCTCTGGAAGCAAGTCCCCAAGAGACATAACACCATAAAGCTCTTATCGGACCAACCATTGCTTGCCTTCAAGCTGCGAGAGTGAAAGCACGGTATGCGACTTTCATGCTCCTCCTGCGGCCGGGTACAATGGTGTTGTAGAGTCCTCTACCATACTGTTGGAACTTTTGAAACTCCCTTTTCACTCGTGAAGTCCCCTCCCCATCACGCAAAGATTTGATCTAGATCATCTTCGTGGGTATCAACGAACGCATCTTCCACATTGTCATATCGTTGTCTCCGTCATCTTCATTAATGTGTTACCCTTCATGTACAATATCATCTTCATCAATGTGTTGCCCTTCATGTACAATATCATCTTCACCGTGCTCGACCCAACAGTATAGCCGACCTTGAAACCCCTTGAAGCAAGTGTGCACGATCGACTCTATGTTACAAAACATCTTCTCATTTTTGCAATCAACGCATGGACAACACATATAGTCCGCCAGTTTCTCGACTTGTGTGCCGCAACCGCATTCGAAAACAAGTCACACCATTAAAGAAGAACTCGGACCATGACGGTCCGTGTCATACATCCACCTTTGGTCCATCTACGATTAATTATATCAAACTACATTTCAAGATATGAACAAACGATATCAAAATAATTTATTCTTTACAGAGTCATGCATTGCTAATTAATTAAAACGATAAACACATTATAAGCACATAGCGCAAATAACAATATAATTGTAATTTGTTATGTTGCGCTAGCTATTAAATTAAATTAATCTACAACAAACAAGCATATAATTGAATATGAGGATATATTTCTAAATAATTATTTATGTTCCAACTTTCATTATTGCAAAATCCATCTACCATTTCCCATTATTTAAATATTCAACTAGCAATTCTCACTATTTATAATTGATCATCTAGCAATTTTACTATTAAAATCCATATAACAAATTTTCATTAATTAAATTAATTACAATTATGCATAATTGTCCATCTAGCAATTTTTATTACTTAAACATCCACTACATCACTAAAATGGATATGAATTTATGCAAATAACAATATAATTGTAAATGATTAGTTTTACAAATACATCTAGCAATTTTGCCTATATAATACATCAAACCTTTTTCACTATTTAAATATCCATCTAGCATTTTTAATTATTTAGAAGATTTCTTCATTTCATTTTTTTATGTAGCGCTAGCTATTAAATTAAATTAATCTACAACAAACAAGCATATAATTGAATATAAGGATATATTTCTAAATAATTATTTATGTTCCAACTTTCATTATTGCAAAATCCATCTACCATTTCCCATTATTTAAATATTCAACTAGCAATTCTCACTATTTATAATTGATCATCTAGCAATTTTACTATTAAAAATCCATATAACAAATTTTCATTAATTAAATTAATTACAATTATGCATAATTGTCCATCTAGCAATTTTTATTATTTAAACATCCACTACATCACTAAAATGGATATTAATTTACTGCAAATAACAATATAATTGTAAATGATTAGTTTTACAAATACATCTAGCAATTTTGCCTATATAATACATCAAACCTTTTTCACTATTTAAATATCCATCTAGCATTTTTTAATTATTTAGAAGATTTCTTCATTTCATTTTGTTATGTAGCGCTAGCTATTAAATTAAATTAATCTACAACAAACAAGCATATAATTGAATATAAGGATATATTTCTAAATAATTATTTATGTTCCAACTTTCATTATTGCAAAATCCATCTACCATTTCCCATTATTTAAATATTCAACTAGCAATTCTCACTATTTATAATTGATCATCTAGCAATTTTTACTATTAAAAATCCATATAACAAATTTTCATTAATTAAATTAATTACAATTATGCATAATTGTGCATCTAGCAATTTTATTACTTAAACATCCACTACATCACTAAAATGGATATGAATTTATCGCAAATAACAATATAATTGTAAATGATTAGTTTTACAAATACATCTAGCAATTTTGCCTATATAATACATCAAACCTTTTTCACTATTTAAATATCCATCTAGCATTTTTTAATTATTTAGAAGATTTCTTCATTTCATTTTGTTATGTAGCGCTACCTATTAAATTAAATTAATCTACAACAAACAAGCATATAATTGAATATAAGGATATATTTCTAAATAATTATTTATGTTCCAACTTTCATTATTGCAAAATCCATCTACCATTTCCCATTATTTAAATATTCAACTAGCAATTCTCACTATTTATAATTGATCATCTAGCTAGCAATTTTACTATTAAAATCCATATAACAAATTTTCATTAATTAAATTAATTAAAATTATGCATAATTGTCCATCTAGCAATTTTTATTACTCAAACATCCACTACAATATGAATTATAATTTATTCAATAATTTAGCTAGATCTTAATTTGAGTAGTCTTACATAAACTGTTCACAACGTACAATCAAGAATTATCAACATCTATAGCACTCAGTAAAGTAAAATTTTACGACAAATATAACATACATCAAGTCAAGAACCTCGAAAAATTTTAATACAAATTTTCAAAGAAGAACTCGCCAAGATAATACAGCTCCTCTTTGTTCTCGCGATTACGGAGAGATGTCGATTCGATGAAAAATATGAACAAAATATCGACACAAAATTTTGTTTGCACTCTCTCAGAAAAATACACCGAGCAAAGAGCGCTCTCTCTCGCGCTACGTGGGAAATGCGGTTGGGTGAAGATTGCTATATAAATAGCTTATCACTTTGGCTCTGCGAAGAACCGGCAGTGATAAGGTCATATACGCGGAAAATACCTTATCGCCGCTCAAGCGCAGAACCAAAGCGATAAGGTCATACTACGCACCAAAAATTGCGTTGCGTGAAAATACATATCATCGCGGTTGAATATACGAACCGCGGTAAACTTTAAATATCACTATGCCGTACAGAATTAAACCGTAGTAATATATCACTAGGTTATAGGTATCAACCGCAAGCATGATAGTCGATTATCCTTCGCGGTTGGTAATACAAACCTAAAGTGATACTCAACGTTCAACTCAACGCGCCCAACCGTCAAGCATGCCCTTTCCTCTCCGTATGCTGCCCATTCTCTGCTTGCGCCAACCGCTTGCGCTTCACATTCCCTCGCCAATTGCTGTTCTTCCCATTCACAATCCACTCTTGTTGCGCTTCACATTCCTCGCCAACTATTGGTATATAATGCCACTATTGTTGCATGAATGGCAACCCCACACAATCCACTCTTGTTGCAAGAATGGCACCCCAAGAAGCGTGCACGTGTTGGGCAAAGCCCCACTCCGTCACTAGAGAAGGAGGAGGAGAAGAAGGAGGAGGAGAAGGAGGAGGAGGTGGAGGCGAGGAGGAGGAAGAGGGGCACAGGAGGAGGAGGAGGAGCAGCGGCGACGGTGGCGAGGAATCAGCGGCGTTGGGGCAAGACCAACTCCACCACCGAATCGGATTCGAATGAGAAGGAGGGGCGAGCATCGCAAGACATCAAACGGCAGCTCGGACGAGGAGGAGGAGGAGGAGGAGGACGACGATTTACGACGAGTTTTGGATATAGGGCTTCGCGCCATTAGACTATTATAATTAGGACTAAATATGTAATGATGGACAAATTATGTTTTGTAATGTTATTTTAATTAATATATATCCGCAAATTACAAATTTGCTTTCATATGTTCATTTTTAACTAATTATGCTTTTATATGTTCTTTTTTTAACTAATTATGCTTTCATATGTTCGTGTGAGATAAATTACAATGTTTCTTATGTTCATGATCGAACTAATAATGGGGAACGGTAATATCCTGCGGTTCTATAGTAAAACGGCGGTGAAAATGGTCTTATCAACTGCGGTTTTACTATAGAACCGCAATAATAAATCACTACGGTTTTACATATAAACCGGCAGTGATATCTTCTTATCACGCGCGGTTCTCTATTAAACCGCAATGATATTACCTCCATTTCTGCGAGAAATTGATACTATTCTTATCACCGCCGATTGAAGTTTGAACGGCGGTGATAATATTATCACCGCCGTTGAATTTGGAACCGGCGGTGATAATATTATCACCGCCGGCTTGGACCTACCCGACAGTGATGGGGGGTCGCGGATGAGGCAGTCTGTAGTAGTGAAAGAAGATTCGTCTAGTATATTCAATACTTTGAGGTTACTGATGCACGACCGAACTACCGCCCGGTTGACAACATTATTATAGCTAAATTCACTGCCCACGCTAAATTCACTGCCCACACCAAGGTTACAGAGATATCTCCTGTTCCAGATAGCTTTCCTATATACGCATGCACTCTTGCCTCTGTCGATATGCTCAGGACAAGAACGAATGATAGGGTTCTACTATCTGCTACATCCTATTACTCACCGCTATGTTCCCACCTGCTCATATCCCACATCGCGAACTTTCTCACTTTATCAATTTTTACTAGCCTCGGGAGATCGTTTCACAGGTGATTCAAAATGGCTGAAATTTCGATAATGTTGGCCGAGATTTCAGTTTCCCAGTATCAAAATTATAAATTTGAAATCCAATAAATTCAGGAGCTCTGACAACGGTCGAAGCTTCAACTCGCGCTACGCATTTGTCTGCGTCCGGTCGTTAAGAAAAGAAGATGGCTCCTGGCTGCGCGTACGAAGGTAGGGAGTCGGAGGCGGCGCTCGTTGGCTCATGGTTGCTGGAAGATCAACGTGTGTTCGGCTGAGCGTCACGGGCTGTAGCATTAGTCTCTCGATTGGCGACAGAAGCAGGCACACTATTGACTTACTCGTTTGGGATTGACGCTTGTTTGCGAGGTCCATTCTCGGTTGGGATCCATGTAGATGGGCTAGGACTTTAGGCTAAAATTCTGGTCTATCCACAGAGATTCTGGTCGGGAATGAACCTCCCAAACAAGGTGTGAGAGAGGAAGCAGCAGCAAATGTCCTCGTGAGTCTCAGGTGGAGCAACAGGAGGACAGGGTCTTCCAGCTGGTAATGCACATGCAATGAGTGACAACAAAGTAGAGGAAGAGAGAAAAGAACGAAAAGAGATATTTTGATCAATTTAGGAATTGGTAAAGGTAATTATGGTTTGCACTAGAACTCATGTACTGACTATGTATTTGATTTAATCAATGGAGGTGAGTTCCTGTTTTACAGTTTGTGTATTTAATCTAGTTAAAGGAAACAATTACTTGAAAATGAGATTAGAAAAATGACAAATAGTGATAAAAACTTAAATATGATCCTAGATAAATCAAAATGTTCATTCATGAATGAAGGTCTAGGATACATTAAAAATTCCTGTTTTAAAACTCCGTTAGCTAAAGAAAATTTGAATTTGCATGTTTTTACCTCAAAGCCTAAATCTGAAAATAAAATTGTAAAAAATGTTTTAATTGTAGAAAAAATTGGACATGGAGGCTTGCACGAATGATTTGAGCCCATCGAAATCACCACCTGTTCTGCTTGTGTAGCTGCAATGGCATGCGGACACGTATAAATAAATATGGCTTGCTGAGTTTAAATGGTACCGGAAAACAGACTTCATCCAACTAGTAATAAGTATATACAGATTCAGATAAAATGTCGCGTTTGCAAATATGGATCACAGCATACTAGGTGACGCGCAGCAACAAATTACGTGTACGTAGTATGAACAAATTACGTGTACGTAGTACTCTCCGTTTGTCGTCCATTTCTGAACGACGTCGTCCTACATGTGTGGCTACAAAGTAACCTGTTGAATGCATGGCTCATCATAAACAGGCGAATTCATCTAGCTTTGTTTCGGTTGTGATTCTTTGCAGTGGCCTGAGCCAATTCCCATTAGTAAGTTCCTCCTGTACAGTTCTGCTTCTCCTCTGGACGAACTGGTAGCAATCAGGAGCCAGTTTCCATGGGGAGATTCCATGAAGCCAACCAAATGTCCAGAATTTTGCTGTTGAGCCATTTCCCAGTATGATCTTAGCGCTTGCATTGAAAAGGCTTCGGCCAATCTCTATCACATGGCAATGCCGCCCCGACCCATGGCCTTTGTTGGTCTTTCCAATCGTACCAAAGGCAACGAGTGTGGAGCGCCCATTCAAATTTGTTGAAGTCTTTCACCCCAAGACCGCCTAGTATCTTCAGCCTGCACACTTCGCTCCAATTTAGTAAACAATGACCTCCTTTGCAGTCCGATTCGTCTTTCCAGATGAAATTTATTCGAAGCCTATTGAGCCTTTTGGCTGCCCACTTGGTTAGCGGAAACACGGTCAAATAATAGATTGCTAGGGATGAAAGATCAGTTATTTCATCTGCATGCTCTCGGTTCATCAACATCCAGCAGCAGCCAGACAAAAAAGTGATGAGCATCAGATGCAGGAAGCCAAGCGGCGGTTGCAGAGCAACCTGTTGCAGCTACAGAGAAGTCTGCCCAAGATACATGACCTTGTTGAGCGACAAGGATACATTAGAGGATCTGCTTGACGAGTTTAATTACTACGAGCTCAAGGTGAAGGTAGAGCAGATAGTTGATGAATGCCGAACCTTGCCTGCATTTCAGGAATTCTTTAACAGTGTCATTGAAGGAGGTTTCAACAAAGTGAAGCGAATCCAAGATAAGCTAGATCATCTTTATGACCAGTCGACGGACATGGGCTTCCACAATGCACCACAGAGGTTTGACAATGAATTTCGGCCAGAAACAAGTTCTTAATTTCCCTAATGAGTCAAATATTTTTGGCCGTGAAGAAGAAGTGCATAAAGTGATAGAATTGTTAGGGGTGGTTCTGCCAGACAGTGATGTAGGCTTCAAACGCAGGAGAGGCAACAGTGTGGATGTTTTGTCAATAGTTGGCCTTGGGGGTGTGGGAAAGACTACATTGTCCCAACAAGCCTAGCAATCGTAAAATGAAGTCTCACTTTGATATGACGCTTTGGATATGTCTCAGATGAATTTGATGTCAAGAGATTAACTAAAGAAGTCATAGAATCTTCAAGAAATGAAGCATCAATTGATAATTTGAATTCTATTCAGGCTGTTCTAACGGATATTGTTAGGTCCAAAAGGTTCTTAATTACTTGTCCTAGATGACATTTGGGATGATGTCTTGAAGAATGATGGGCAAGAGTGGCGGAGGTTTTGTGCATGTTTGTCAAATGCACTTCAAGGAAGTATGCTTCTGGTCACCACAAGATCACAAAATGTCGCTGATAAGGTAGGCACAATGGATTGTTTTTCATTAGAGGGTCTAAAAGATGAAGCTTTTTTTTGGGAATTCTTTAGACTAAAGCATTGGAATCTGTTAATTCTATTTGCAACTAGCCATGTGCCCGTACATTGCAACGAAAACTCAATTTGTGATAAAAAGTTTATTTGCAAAGAGCACTAACAATGACAAAGGTGGAGTATCTTAGAATTATTATTAGAATATACCGAAAGTGATAAAGAAGTATAAAGCGTTCATTTAAGTGGTACATTACATGTAGGAGTATGTACTCTCGGGAGTACGGAAAAGGCTTCATATATATGTAAAATTTTTATTTGATTATTAAGTCTGAGGAATTTTTAAAAAATTGTGACATTACCATTGTCTTGTGTAGCGACCCCCATTTTTACATTAAATGCAAAAATAGAAATCTCATGTGCACACAGTACTAGTCCCTGTATCAGTAGCTAGTACGCACATTTACAACAATTGATATCACATCCATACTCTTTATTACAAATAATAAGGGTAATTTACACAGTAAGATCTTACAATACAGAGTAATACAGCGGAAAGAACCAAGAGTCTTGTAGTGTGCCCATCCAATCCCTCAGGTAACTAACAAGGCATAATCCCTAGAAAACTCGTTAACATCCCCGAATCCTACATCAATTAAGTTTCATCGAGCTGTTTTGATTCTTCACCTAAAAACCACGAATAAGCAAGGGTGAGTACTTGCGTACTCAGCAAGACTTTTGCAAAACCTATAATATATGTAGGTCATTCCAAAGGAAAGGCTTCTACGGTTAATTTGCATAAAGCCAATTTAAATAGTAAAACAAGTAATAATTGTAAAACGGAATTTATAAAAGCAAGTTTGACTGATATAAAAATAGCAAATAAGTAAAGTATAAGTAATAACTCACAGTCCTCCACGACATGAGCATCGAGTCGTCCATTGCCAACACAAGGCATAAATCTGAGACAATACTTTCCAACAAATGTATCCAATCCAATCCATTTTGAAAATATTAAAACTGCTAACTATGTGATGACTTTACCAAGTGCCCATGACCGCGGGCACGGCTAATCGATTAATTTTTACTCTGCAGAGTTGTACAGCTTTACCCACAAGACATGACTTAACTCTTTGTGCAAGCTATTAGCACACTTCCTTTGGTGTGCCGCAGAGAGTCATGACATAACCGTTACATTACTTAATCCTAACTTTGCACCAAAGACAGAAGCGTAAACCCATACTATGGCGGAAGAACTCGAGCATAGAAATGATGGAACTTCTCCACAATATGGCGATACATGTTGACAAGAACGTGACTCCCAACACCTCGGTGTGGGCGCCTCCGAGCAATCCATTAAGAAATTTCGTACTACTCCGGCCTACCAATGTGCAAAGCTAGTTTTAAATAACTTAATAGGTTAAGACTGTCCCATACCAAGACTTGTGGTTGTACGGTTATCTTGGCCTCGAAAACAACCCATAGTTGGTCCTTAATCCGACACGGCTAATAATCTCCTCCTACACTACGTGCAAGTCCATGCACCTCCGGCTATTGCCAATAATTGCCCGCATCAAAATAATAGTTTTATTTTCATTTTTAACCAAAATACCAATAACCATCATCATGTCTCAATATCTCCAAATTTCATCTGATCAATGTTTCCAATTGATTTATCCCAAGTCTAAAGCATGGCTAAGCATGATTATTAATCCTCGCATATACCCAATAGACATCAGATATTGTCTAATCATAATTCTAGGGTTATCAAGGTTCACATGTCAATACTAAGGGAACTTCATAAACAGTAGGTATATCTACCAGTACCCACAAAGTAGCAGAGTTTCATAAATATACGCATGCAATAAAAACATTTAATGAAAACATTTATAAAACTGGGATCAATATGATCAAAGGGGGTGCTTGCCTTGCTTATTGCTATTTACATTGAAGTCGTAGTCATGTCGGCATTGTCGACGATGGAAGTAGTGACGTCGGGTTCTACACGTCGCGAACGAAGAATATAACAATTGACAAATAATAAGATTTCAACAAGGACAAAAAGAAATCAGATGGAAATCCAAATATAAATAAATCATAGAAAGCAGGCATGATTTAAAGTTGAGTTCTTATGATTTTACGTATTCGGGTCTTAATTAATGTTATATAGTTAGTAATGATCTGTTTATGATATTATGTATTTATGTTAGTTTATCATACATATTTCTTTAATAACTTTTGAAAATTGTTTCATGAGTTGTATTTATTTATTCTATAATTCTAGAATACTAATATCATGTATTTCATTATTTATAACTTCAGATTCATGAAACTAAAGTTACTTAATTAAATTTTATACTACTTTCTTGCTATTTACAATAACGTAAATATTTCCTATAGTGAACCCTAATTATTTTTGCATATTCAAGTTCCTAAAGTCATAAGGATTCTAACAAAATTTACTTTATTTAATTTTGAGCTTATTTGCAGAATTTTTATGTATAGCATATTTTGATTCTTTTCTTTAAATTCAAATTCAAATTTTGGACAGAGTTGAATTTCAAAATATTTTTGCATATTCTGAATCTACATGAATTTAGATGAATTTAGGAATTTATTTCATTCCATTTTGACTGTTGATTCAAAAGTTATAAGTAAATGAATATATTCGGGTTGATAAATGCTGGAAAATAAGGAAATTGCCAAAAAATGGAAATTACGTGTTCTCACAGAGGTTTACGCCTTCCGTTTCGGGCTGTGACTGGGATTAGGCGCTGGCAATTGGGTCCCCGCGGTCAGAGACACGGAGCAGTTGGGCCCGCATGACAGTGGACCCGGGGTGAGCGACTGGGACTTGGCGCATGTGTATGACGCAAGGGTCCCGCTTGGCAGCGACTGCGAAACAGGGGAACACACGGCCGAGCTCGTCGCCGGCGAGAGGAGGCCGGAACGGCGGGATGGGTAACACGATGAGTATCAGGGCATCGATGCGCATCTGAGGGTGGTATTGATTGCTACCGGAGATGGCCGGAAAGGGTTCGCCACCGTGGTCCAGTGGCGGCGCCATGGCCGAGCAGCGGAGCTTCAGTTCTACAAGCAATTCCGACAAATTGATGGTCAAATAAGTATCAGTGGGTGATAATCAACGTGTTTTAGTGTTTTTCTCGAAAGAGTTACATGTGGAATTGAGCTCTCACCGAGCGCCATGAGCGGCGAATGGAAGAAGCTCGGTTGCGCGGCTTGACGGGGAAGATGAGCAGGAATTGGCGCCTGGGATGGGCTCTGTGAATCACCAGGGAGCTTCGGTTTTGATGATTCGAGTTAATTTGATGTGTGGTGGTTCACGGGTGGATTTCCTCCTTTTCGGGTCTTGCCGGCTTTGGAGAAGAAGGCGGAGCTAAAGCGCAAGAGAATTGGTTCAGGGGTGAGTAGGGGTGGCTGTGATGGTTCCTTGGAGATAGCTGCACTGGATTTTGTAGTTGAGCCAAGGCAATTCGCTGCGAGTGGGAAGAATGGAGAGGCGGTGAGGTTTCTGGCGATACTTTGCCGTGGCAGCGAAAATACACTGATGACCTTTGCCGTGGCAGACTCTGGGCAGGAGAGGCACTGCAAGTGGGCTTCGCAACTTGCTGCCCAGATCGTGCCGTGGCAAGGTTTGGGTTGACGAGGCTTTGCCGTGGCAGCAATCGGACGGTGCGAGGGAGTCGGCCGAAGCTTCGCGGAAGGGATGCAGGGCATGGCAGAGACGTAACAGCCAAGGCAGCAGAGACCAAGTGAGAGGAGAAGGGGGAAGAAGGCACGGGTGAGGTGGCTGGCGTGTAGGGGTGAGATGGCGGCGAATGAGGTCGGCAGGGGACAGCTGGACCATCTGGGTCCACATGCAAGTGAATGAAGGAGACAACTATGGAGAGGTTTCTGGACAGAGCCGGACTTGATTCGTATCATTGAGCTAGCAAACCGACTCAAGGCTTTATAATAATTTTTCCAAAGGTTGGTCAGGTGCAGATGAAGGTCCAGGTGAATTTTCAGATGAAAACTCATTGTAAATATTTTATTAAAATTCTGGTAATGAGTAATGCATAGAAATTTCAATTCTGTTTTTGATTTATTAGAGTGTCCAAATGATTTTATTTATTTTTGGAACTTTGTTTTCAGATGAATTTGAGCTAATAATTCTTATGTAAAATTTTCAGATTTTTATCTTTGATATTTAAATTATAAAAATTCTGACATTGCTATTTACAGATTTTCTAGATTTCTGTTTTTGAATTTCTAAAATTCACTAATGTAAATTTTAATTATTGATATTTTTAACAGAGACATATAAAGTTGTCAGGATTTCAAGGTAAAAATTTCATGATTAGGCTTTTAATATAGCTGTTCATCATTTTAGAATGCATGAAAATGAGGAAAAGGCATTGTTTTAAATTAAAATTTTGATTCAAATTGAAATTCGAATTTTATTCCATTTTAAATTTAAAAATTTCATTTTCCTTATTTTTGAATTTTTCGATGTTACATCTTGATAAAAGCCCGATAATTAATAAATAGATTTGATTGAGCAACCAAAAAAGGGTTAAATTTTTTTGGGAATTCTTTAGACTAAAGCATTGGAATCTGTTATATATATAGGGGGTATATTTGGTGCAAACCACTCTTACCGTGAAAACTCCGTCAAAACCACTTGTAAAGTTTTAAAAATTCTCAAAAAATTACCATATATAGGGGAGGTGAGCTTCTACAATCCTGCAAAATTTGAAGATGAAACTCAATCGCATTTGAAAGATATGAAAAAGACAAATTCACGGAGTTTTCATCTTTCAAATGTGATTGAGTTTCATCTTCAAATTTTGCAGAATTGTAGAGGATCACCTCCTCTACATATGGTAATTTTTTGAGAATTTTTAAAACTTTTACTGTGGTTTTCATGGAGTTTTTACTTAAAGGTGGTTTGCACACATATATATATATATATATATATATATAGGAAAAATATCTTTTACTCGGGAGTAATTACTCCCACCTCTGAAATACCACCTAAGCGAATTTGAAATACTCCTTTATCACTTTAGGTACACTCATACACTAATTATAAGATACTCCAATGTGGTAGCGTGAAAAATTTGCAAAGGAATCCATGGTTTTAGCGTATTTTGCAAATACCTTCATATACGCGCATAAAAGGAGTATGTCCAAAAATCACGATACCACCTCGAAAAAGTGTACATACCACCAAGATGATCTTATATACTCATATACTATGCGTACATACCCTCCTGCGTATGAGATACCCCATACGTTGTGAGATACGGCATAGGGAGTAATTCCACTTTTATGCATCTGAACCATCCAGAGAAGATCCAAAGGCCCAGATTGTTAGTTTTCAGGTTTGCACCAGAGAGAAGGTTTGCACCAAATACGCCGCCATATATATATATATATATATAGGAAGCCTCTTTTCTACTCCCGGGAGTAATTACTCCCTATGCCGTATCTCTTGCGACGGAGGGTATGTACGCGTAGTATATGAGTATATAAGATCATATTGGTGGTATGTACATTTTTTTAGAGGTGGTATGCGTATTTTTTTTGACATACTCCTTTTTATGTGTGTATATGAAGGTATTTGCAAAATACACTAAAAATCATGGACTCCCTTGCAATTTTTTCATGCGGTTCACATTGGAGTATCTTATAATTAGTGTATGAGTGTACTCAAAGTGACAAAGGAGTATTTCCATATTGTTTAGGTGGTATTTCAGAGGTGGGAGTAACTACTCCTGGAGTAAAAGATATTTTCCTATATATATATATATATATATATATATATATATATATATATATATATATAACATTTTGAATGAATAGTCCTGACGCACCAATAATGTATCTAAGCATCTAGCTAGCTAGCAACATGCAGGAGGCACCCTGGAAATTTATTAATGGTTCTTGAATTGACACGAAAGCTAAAACAGAACAGAACTAATGGTTCTTGAATTGATACGGAAGCTAAAACAGCACAGAACTAATTAAGAAGCATCAAGATATCATATTAAACGGCATGGAAAGTGCAGTGCCGATCGTGACTGTATTTGCTTGCATGGAGGATTGCACGATTGATTGATTGAGCCCATCGAAATCACCTCCTGCTCTGCTTCTGTAGCTGCAATGGCATGCGGACACGTATAAATTAATATGGCTTGCTTAGTTTAAATTAATATGGCTTGCTTACTTTAAATTAATGGTACCGGAAAAACAGACTTCATCCAACCAGTAATAAGTTGGATATGATGTCGCATCGTTTGCAAATATGGATCACAGCATACAAGGTGATGCGCAGCAACAATTTGCGTCTACTCAGTATGACCAAGCCGATTGGCCCATGTAATTGAGCGGTGTAGCGTGGTATTCTATAATATAACGTATAAAATTGTCTAGCCTTTGTGATCTAAACGTGGTGGCTTATTTTTTAACTTTTCTATTAAGATAATAGATTAGTATAATAAATTTTGGGGTCATCAGTTTTTATTCAAGTTGCTAATTTTCATTCCACAGCAACGGAAAATTTGAAATGTTGAAATTCATAATCCTCCAAAATTGCCAAAACCCAGAGTTACTGTAAGTGATACTATAGTGGGGCTATTCCAGACATCCAGAAACAGAGGTCTCTTTTCCTATTTTGAGATCATGCAGAAAATAAATGGCGCCCAGAAATAGGCTCCATCCAGCTTTAGTTTCCGTGTTCAGTCATGCATAAAAGGTTTAGAGAAAAAAAAAGAAAGATATAAGAGCAAAAGATACAGAATAGCATTTACATTATTATAATTTGCAACAAAACTGTAAAACAAACAGGCCAGCATTTACATTATTACCTTAAAAGATGGAGGAGGGAATATAAACGAATGCGATGATTGGTGCCAAAGATTGACGAATTAAGCGGCATTGAGTTGAGTCATGCGGCGAATAGGGCCAACACACACAATAATTCAAATGGAAGTTGATACGTACCTGCACTGCATGCAAGCTATCACTGGCTGGTCTTTTTCCTATTTCTTCTGCTGCCACGTTAGATAGTCTCTCGTTGCTCGGCTGGAATTGGGGAAAGAAAGTAGTAATTAAAACTAGCTAGGTAGCAAGCATGATGAGTCAGTGGCGTATCCAGAAACTTAGAAAGGAGGGGGCTAAAATTGAGACCTCTAAACTAATATATATATAATATTAATATATATAGTATTTTTTCAGAACATAGAACATGACAGAATGATATATATAATATAAAAATACCAATACTTATCTAACAATCGCATATAATATAAATACGTAACATTATAAAGAAAAAAAACGTACCGATCATTGCTTCTTAAGAGTTGATAGTTGATATTTATGGGTTTTTATGTTTTAAAAACGTTACAAAATATCTTCCATGTCTATCTTAGAAAATATGTCTCGTTCGATGTAGTATACCATGAGATCATTTAACCAGTCATCACTTATCTTATTACGCAAATCTGTCTTGATAATTTTATTCTTTGAAAGCCCTTTCAATCAGTAAGCTGCACCCACGAGTAAAACTAATACTAATTCAATAAGCCTATAGACTAATGGATAAACAACATGCTTTTTTGCTTCAACCATCATCACCGCGAGACTAGCAAGATCATCACAATTTGAAAATTCTTCTCTTCTCAAGTCATCAATGAATAAGTCAAGTTGTGCTTCCAAAACCACACGATCATATGATGAGAAATCATCTGAATAAATCTCTAAAAGCCGAAGAAGCCTACCATATTCAAAATTTACAAATGAATCTCTTGGGTTTAGACAAATAATGCATCTCAAAAACTCTATCGAAAATTCTTGAACCGATTGTTTAACTGGTAGCATTTTTCTAAATTGTAGACAAATTTTTCTTAAATTTATCTAACTTAGGAGGAGGGGGGGCACGGGTGGGGCTCCAGCCCACCTTAGCCCCCTCGGTGCATACGCCACTGTGATGAGTAGTAGAAGTAACGGGGATTAGAAGAAGAAGATAAGAGGGGGACCTGTTGGTGTTGGTCCGACGGCATCATTTTGTCTTGGTTGCGTCTCTTCATTTCAAGTGTAGGATGGTTGCGATGGGTGCGGGTTGATAACTTCAGAGCCGTTTCCGCTTCCTCCACCTCCCCAAGCGTAGCATCCTCACAGTTGATGGAAACGCTGAATGTCTCCACGCAAGGATAATAATACAACCCACAAAAGCTAAAACGATGCTTCTCATCCTTCTCCTTCCGCACATTGACTTCCCATTCAACGACTTTACTATCCTTCTGCTCAGAACGAGAAACAGAAAGAGGCATCAGTATTGTGTTAACAAAGAATAAAGTAATAAGTCCAACAGAAAAACAAATAACCAAAAGCTAAAAGTATGTCACGGGCGTCAGCTCACTTGTTTCATGTCTTAGATTTTCTAGTGCATTTATTAAGAGAAACGTACTACAATGATAGCATGCCCGTACTACGAGTAAATCGTTAATAGCAAAATCTATCCTCGACTCGTATAACACCAACTAGAAAAAAGAACGGAGGCAGTGGTTCTTAAAAAAAAATATAAAAAGAGAGGTGCTTCCGTCTTTTTTTTAAGTTTTAGAAATACTAAAGCATTAATAAATAGTATACGATGATTGTTTATTCTTTTGCTTGCTTTCAAATTTGTACAATTTGTATTGAGAGAAAAACATAGAAGCACTGCTTAAAGAAACTAGGAGTAACAATATATGGGATGGAATTACTTACTCCAACCAGACCAGTAGCTAGTGGTAATTAATCCGAGGAAAATGGAAAGAAAACTTGGAACAGGGGAAGAGAGAGAAACATTAATTGGAGCCAGCTAGCGATGTGAGTAGTGAGTACGTACGCACCTCATCATCATCTGATGGGAGCATTTCATGTTCCCATATCCTTTGCATTTGAAGGGTGGGATGGACGGCGGGTAATGCCGCCTCCGCTTCCTCCACCTCCGCAGGACGGGCATGCTTACAGTTGATTTGAGCGGTGACTTGGTGGAGCGAAGGGAGGATCTCCAAGCCAAACTTGTCAAAACCAAGGTTGGCATCCTTTAGGAACCGGACTGGAACACAAAACACAAGGAATTCAAGGCTTGGCATAATAGTAGTAGTAGTAGTAGTAGGTGCCACGTAGTGCACTCGTTGGACTCTAAAGTGAAAAGCCAAATCCGTCTTGAGGGACCTCAACTTGTGGAACAAGTGCCGCCCATCCCCACCAGTAATGCTTACTACTGACGTGTCCCACGACCATAGCGTGAGGGCATGGAGCTCCGCAACCTCCCAAGGGTTTCCATGTCTGCTCTTGCACAACTCGTGACGCGACTTCTAAGAAGGAGAGGTTGGAAGAAGTGACGAATTAATCCTTCCGCAGCCTAGAAAAGTTCAAGCATCCTAAACTCAAATAGCGGAGACGTCGATAGGAGACAAGTCCTGCTTCCCACGTGGCACCCTTCCTCCATGGTGTGCCCCTAATATCGACATGTTGGATCTTGTGCAAATTGTCTAAAGACTCCACCAAAGCTCTCTCCACGCACTCATCCAATACCTCAATACTAGTGACGAGCACCCTCAGTTCCCTCAGGCTGCTTAGTTCCTTGAGAAATCTTGCGGACCTGTTTAAGGCAGGATACATCCATAGCTCTTGCAGGGCCGTCAAATTCCCAATAAAATCCGGCGACACTGTCCGCCAGTACATATCAGTACGTAGGCACATTAATTGGGTTAGTAGGCCGACGCTCGATGGCAATTCCTTTATGCCAGTTCCTTCCAAGTCCAGTGTCTGCAGAGACTTTAGTCGGCCTATTTCTTCTGGAAGCTTCTTACCAACACAAGATGTATATCTTAGTCCAAGGAACCTCAAGTGAGTTAAATTCCCAAGATGCTCGAGGCTGGTATCATGCGTAAAGTGACAGTTGTCCATAGCTAGGACACGCAAAACTTGAAAGCTTGGGGATATTCCCATACTAGCAAAACACGAAACGGCAATAAATGACCTCACATGTTGCACGCCCATATCAGCCAGAGCATTTTGGTCTTTGAGTCTCTTTTGAAGAGCTAACCTGCGAGCATTGTTGCTTCGGAAACGTTGGTTGCCTATTGTCCAATATAGTAACAAAGTTTTCTTCTTTCGATATGGAACGGACAAGATCAAGCACCATATCATGAACACGGCAACCAACTACATGCCCAACTACTCGACCCGATGGAATAAAATGGTTAACAGCTTCAAAACCAACTTCTTGACTCTCTACCGGCTGGATCATGCTTCTATTTACGAGCTCGTTGAAGTATGTCTCCAACCTCTAATAATCCTATCCCTTGTTCCTCATGGACGAAACCTTCAGCTATCCACTTCCATATCAAGCTATTTTTGTTGATCTCATAATCTTCCGGAAATACGCTTAGATACAATAAGCAAGTCTTTAGATGAGAAGGTAGATGGTAGTAGCTAAAAGACAATATCTTTCTAGTATTCTCAGCGAGGTCTGCATGGCCAAAACCGATAGAGTTGTACACCTCAGACCAGTCCTTCACTAGTTTATTGGCCAACAAACTAGCTATTGTAATAATAGCTAATGGTACACCACCACATTTCTTCAAAATTTTATCATATACCTCTTTGGATTGATTATAGGGACACTTGCCTTCACAATCAATTAGTCTTATATTGAATAATTTCTCAGAGTTATCACGAGAAAGTGGCTGTAGTTCGTAAACATCACCGACATATTTGGCAACTTTGGAAATACGAGTAGTTGCGACTATTCTACTTCCACAACAACTTTCAGCCAAAGCACATCTGATTGGGTCCCATGAATCCTCATCCCATATGTCATCAATGACAATAAAATACCTACACATCCGCATTTCAGCACAAAAGCCATGAGTTAGTAAAACTATTTTAAGACTAGCACTAACTAGGTGATTCGTGCGTACCTCTTGTTCTCAAGGAATTCTCGGAGTTCATCGATGAGTTGCCGTTCATCCAACATTGTCATATTTAAATTCACGTACTTTTGCTTGTCAAGACCAATCAGGATGTCCCTTAAAACTTTCTTCATGTCAGGATTCTGACCGACCGAACAAAAGCCCCGCGATCGAAATCCGCTTTAAGCTTGTCATACACTGCTTTAGCAAGAGTGGTCTTGCCCAATCCTCCAAATCCGACCACGGATACAATCTTCATCTTCATCTTGGACGCATCATCCCCACCCTCGGACAGCATCTTTATGAGCGCGTCCCTTGGCCCATCAACGCCGACGAGCTGTGCCGCATCTTTGTACATAGCCAACACGCGAGGATCGATGGTCGTCGACGTTGCGGCAGGCATAGCTAAAATGCGGCCGAGTGTGTACCTGCCATGCCTGTTGGCCACCTCCTGGACTCGGTTGTTGATTTCTTCGATCGTGTGGGCGATCTGATGGCGATGCTTGAGCTTGCTGAACAAGTTGCCAATCGTCTCCAGCAGCCATTTGAGCTTGCTCGGGTTGTCGTCCGTGGACTCACGGCCGTCGTCCACGCGCACGAGGAAGGTGTCGAGCACATCCTCCATGTTGTAGGACTGCTCCTGACATCGCGTGCCCAGAGCCTGACCTGCTCGTCGAGCTGGTCCCGCGGCACCTCGCCGACCTTGCGGAGGGCAGCTTGCATGATCTCAAGCTCTTGTGAGAGAGACTCGACCTGTCCCCTGACGCCCGTCTGCAGCTGGCACTCCTCCTTGAGCAGCTCGCCCAGCTTGGAGAGGAGGCTGCTCATGGCTCCCGTCGCAAACTCCATGCTCGATCGGTGCGTGCGTAGCTCTCTCTTGCTTTGTTAGCTCGAGTGGTGGTGGTGCTTGCTCCTCCGTGGTATTTATCGTCTACTGGGGTAGGGAAGAAGAAGTGAGGTCGAGAGCCACATATATATAGCCAGTCCAGTCGTATGACGAGGGCCGGTTGCTGCAAGCAAAAAAATCTAGAGTACTGCGTCTCCATGCGTGAGAGGTTGGCCCCCTGGCCCCTAGGCACGCCAAGAAAAGATTCCTGGACTGTCCTGGACTGGCCCTCGACTGGACTCATGTGCACAACTTTACTGTAATCATGTGCACGCCAAGAAAAGCACGAGAACAAGGACCCCACGGTGGCCAGCCAGGAAGCAACATGATTGATGCCACAAGCATGGGCTACGAGCCTACAAGTTTACTGCTCTGCTTCTTTCTTTGTTTAAAATTAAATACAATACTTGAATTTTCTCCTAACTCTTTTAAAATAAGAATATTGAATACACACAAGAGCATTAGAGACTATCTAGAACTCAAATATTATCAATAAGATTCAAAAGTTGCTCTAAAATGTAGGGGTCTGGAATCATATGCACAACTTTACTCTAATACTAGCCAAAAGCACGAGGACAAGGACCCCGCCGTGGCCGGCCGCGTGCCACCGACTACAGGCCAATGAAATTTCCCGGCAGCACCGGCCAGGAACATTGTTGATGGCACGAGCGTGGGCTACGAGTACTACACTACTCTACGAGTACTACTAGTGTACTACTCTACTTCTCTCTCTTTTTAAAAAAAAATTAAATTCAACAACGGTCGTGGTCTGATAAAGGTTCAAAATGATTTCTGATTTTCGGTGAGGCCGAATTTCTAAATCTCTGTGGAATAAAATCTGAAAATTTTCAACTTTTTGTAGTAAATCTCGCTGAGATTTCAGTTTTTAGGACCGAGTTTCATATATATTTTTTACTGAATTTAACACTAATTTTTTTGTGATGAATTATAATACCTTTTATGAGGAATATATGTGAATCTTTTTCAAAAATAATACATATACAAATTATATCATAAAAATAAAAAAAATCGGTTTTAAATATACCACCTTGATATTACTATTGCCCATATCCATAACTGATGAATTTAAAAACGGTTGGACCAGCAAAAGCAATCCTCGCATCGTCGAGTACATGCCCGGAAGTTCATGACGCCTCCTAGCTCTGTCATGTATCGCACTTCATTTTCAGCAATTAACTAGTCATGTACCCGTGTGTTGCAACGAAAACTCAATTTGTGATAAAAAAATTTTATTTGCAAAGAGCACTAACCTTGTCTAAATGATACTGTTCACTCTTAATGTGCAATGGTTGAATGTTTAAATCAATTCATTGAAGCATACAAATTCCAAAAACCTGCTTACAAACTTGAGCTTAAAATTATCTTTAATTTCACAATCTGAAGGTACTCACATTACAAAATACTTTGAAATTTTTAGATGTACATAAGTACTGCTTATGTACAAACACAATGAATAGCAGACAAGGTTATATAAAAAATCTCATTTAAAATCCATGATTTTTTTCATGTAAAACAATGTAATTCCCAAACCGTACAATGAACATATCATCCAACATGACCCAAACCGTATCATGAACATCAATTTTTTTCGGCACATTTAGTAATATGGCTAGTAAATAAACCAAATCTTAAGCATCGATTAGGTGAACATAACATGAAGCATGTGGAATCTAAGATTAAAAAAACATTTATGTCTCATTGTCGTCATATATGGATAGCTCAACTGCTAGTTTATAATATCAGTGTTGTTCTCTATAGTATCACTCTGTATAGTGTTGACACTAAGAATCGACTCACCATTCTCCACGAATATAGCACCTAGATATATGTTCACAAGGACACCAACAAACAATATAACCAGTAGAGATCTCTGATCCACAAGGACCTGATCTCCTCTCCTACGGGCACGTGTAAGATCGAGGATGCCGACTAGAGGGGGGTGAATAGGCGGCTTTAAAAATATTCTATTTGCAAAGTGTAGATTTTGCTATTCTTTCCTCTTTCTTAAGATCCTACTCTTACCCCTACTTTCATTTTGGTTTGCAAACAAATTCCCTTTATCTCAAAAAGAAATTTTCGCCCATAAAGAAACAAAAAGTAGTAAAAATGCAAAGCCAAATAAATTTAGTAAGGACCTATGTATATAAAAATATTTGAAATGAAACTTAGATTACATTCTTTTAGTAAAAAGAAAAGCAGGTCACAACAATAAATAAATAAATAATCTATCGGGGTTAAAGTCAAAATAATGTAAAAACAGTTTTAAAACACTTTTAGGGTTGCACCCTGTTAATACCAGAAAAATGAATAAAAGATCATGCATAATGTAGTCGCAAACTAAAAAGGAAACCTAGCTCGGCTTAGCGTTACTTTTGTGGTCATTTAGACTATTTCAACAACAAATAAAATAACTCGTCTAAATGCAAAGAATTGTAAAAATAGTTCAAAGACACTCTTCAAAGTTCATACTACCATATTCTATAGAAAGAATCTTATTTCGTCAAGGTTTGCATGTTAATCTTATTAGCTCAAAACCCTGGAGTGTTAATCACACGCTTCATGTTCTTGCGATTCCATATAACGTAAATTTTGTTGAACATGTCGAATATCTAGCCTTCTTCGTTACGACTTAACTCATTTCCAGTGCTTGTGTTTAGGAGATCATTTTTGCCCAACTGTCACGACCACGGTTGCCCCTTGCGAATAGAGCCAAGAGACGTTCTGCTAACCTTTGTAGAGCGCTTGCAAAAATAGGTTAATCCGCTTTGTTCTATTACTGTTATATTCGGTAATACCTATTGGAAAAGCAGTTGCTATCCTTAATTAGCTTTTCTTTCCACGTGTGCATCTTGTCAATCTCAATCATTCATTTAATTTCTCACTCCATCCTACCCTTAATTTCTCACTCCTCCAATTAATGACATTGTTGGTGAGGTGGGGTTGAGATTTAACTAGATGGACATGTGGCATCTATAGAAGTGGGGATGCACATGATTAAATTTGCATATCTCCTCCACAGAATTTGTTTCCTATGTTTCTTCTTCTATATCCTTCCTTGGTACCGCTTTTCTTCGTCCATGCGTCCGATAGCTTGTATCCCGCGTGAGCCTGTTATGCCTCCTGCCTATTCTTTGCCTACAGAATATGTTGACCTATTAAAAGGTACTTTTATTCTTCTTTTGTTCTTCCTATTCTTCCTTTTCATGTGTGATCTCCCATTTTGTTACATATTACGCACCTACCTTTTCCGATGTCCGTGGTTTCTTTGCTTTGCTGTAGTGACTTACAACGGTCGGTCATTTTACGGCGGTCCCGATTATGCATGCAGTAAATGTTCTGCTTTGTTTTGGTATCAAGAGCGTGTTATCTACCAGAGCTCACACACGCAGGGTCGTATTGTCTACAATCTCTGTTGTCGTGGAGGAAAAGTATCTTTACCTCCTCATAAGCCATTCCCACCGCTTTTGCAGAGCCTTATCCATTTCGACGGAGATCCTCGGGCCAGCAGTTTTATGCCTTTGATCCGCCATTAAAACTATGTTTTCACTTTTACTTCCCTCGGTGTCAATGTGGACAAGAGCATGCATCAACACCGTAACGGCGTGGTTCATCATCGTATTGGATCTCTTCTACCTAGCACCGGTCGTCATCTAGAGTTTGCTCAGCTGTATGTTTATGACAAGTCTAATGAATTGCGGAATCACTTAAATCTATTTGATAACGATGGCCCTTATACAGAACAGCCTGATCCAACCATTATAGAAGGAATTATCACGATGTTGAATACGTGCAATCCTATTGTTCATCAATTTAGGCTTGCTCGTGATAGATTGCTGTCGCCTGATGCACCGAAAGTTGCTATCAGATTGATTGGACCACAAAAAACAGATGACCATCGTTATAGTCTCCTGGCGACCTCTGAGCTAGCTGTCTTGATAGTTGGCGATATCTCTATTGAGAGCTGTAGATCCGATGTCGTGGTACAGTCACAGTTTTCTGGGTTTACACAAATAGTTCTCGCTGTGGCATTGCGACTTCAAAACCGCTTCTACACGCAGCGCAGCCGCAACACCCCCTCAAAGCCGCAGCCCGCCTCGAGGTGCTTCAAGCGGCTTCGCCTCCCCTTGCTCGGCCTCCTCCTCACCAGTTGCTTATGTCTCTACAATACCCCCTGCTTATGGAGACAAGGGATTTCACCTGGGCATCAAGTTAAGAGAGCCAGATGATCAGCCTCCTGGCAAACGTGAGGACGTCTCCATGTTGGAGTTCTATTGCTATAAGTGCCACTATCGGAGCAGTGGCCCTAACCCCTTCACCTGCTGCGGCAGACTCTCTGATCAGATCTTTGTTAGCGCGTACTCATGTATTGAGGCAAGCCAGCTGTCCTTCCATTTTTTTCAACCAGGATAAACTGGGGTCTGAGACTTTTTTTTTTGAAAAGAGCGGTAGGAGCTCTGCCATGCAATTAAGAAGATTAAAACAAAGAACAATAGTTAATGTTTACAGAACAGAATCTCCGTACAACAAATAGTTTGAACAACGGAAACAAAGATAGCAGCGGGTCGAGAAGCGTTATATCCTAAAAATAAAAGCGTCATCGTTGAACTGCCCGTGCAATGGGGATATCTCACGGGCCGGCGCCTATCCTGATCTCGAGCTGAAGTGGTCCCTGCTAGGAAAGGTCGTGGTCAGGTTCCTGCTGAGATTGCTGAGTTGCCACCATCCGATCAGTGACGTCTTGTGTTATGCAATAGAAAACGGCTTGTGGCGAACTGTATTCGTTTGAGAAAATTCAGATTACTACTTTATTCATAGTTTACATTCTAGTGACGTCTTGTGCTGCACGCTGTCATTGACTGGCTTTAGATTACTAGTTTATTCGTAGTTTACATTCTAGAGGCGTGCAGATCTTGGACGTACATAAGCATATACATTAACATATTCATGATGTATATCTTTATCAGAAGACCGAGACAGGCAGATCTTGGCGGCACATTCTCCATGCATATAAAGTGATAAAGTGCATCCATGTCACATTGTCTCTCTAGCTAGCTTCCTCTCACTCATAAATACATATACTACCTTTCCTAAAGATTAAAAGATTCCCATGCATGTTGCCGTCGCTTTGAGCCAGCTCGGCTCAAATTTTTTTTCGTATTTTGATCCTTCTAAACATGTGAAATTACGTATAGATCCTTTTCACGGTTTTTAACGAAGAGGATCTTCTGGTTTAGAAAAAAATGCGGATCTTTTGTGAGAGGACTCTAAATACATACCTAAAAAAACGTAGTGCCATTTTGATCATTCCGGCTATTTTTTGCAAAGAGGACCTTTCGATTTAGCGCAAACACAGATGCGTTAGTATCCTTTCAAACGTTTCGCGTGTTTCTAAAAAACACGCCGACGGAAAAAAAAAACAAAATTGTTTCCATGAAAAAAACATGTTCGGCCTGCTCGGCTCAAAAAAAATTTGCATTTAGATCCCTCCAAAAATCCGTAGTTACGTGTAGCCCCTTCTGGTTCGAAAAAACATGGATTTTTCGTGAGAAGACCCTAAATAGATGCCGAAAAAAGGAGTGCCGTTTGGATCATCCTGTCTATTTTTAACGAAAAGGACCTTTCAATTTACCGTAATCGCAAATGCGCTTGTGTCCTTTCAACCGGTTCTCGTGTTTCCTCCACGGTTTTAAAAAATTGTCGGAAAAAATGGAATTGTTTCCGTAAAAAAAAAAAAGCCGGCTAACTCGGCTCGTTTTTCCCTTTTCACGTGTAGGTCCTTCCCGCGGTTTTTAACGAAGAGAATCTTTTGGTTCGAAAAAGCGCGGATCTTTCGTGAGAGAACCCTAGATAAATACTAAAAAAACGTAGTGGTGTTTGGATCATTACGTCGATTTTCTACGAAAAGGACCTTTCAATTTAGCGCAATCGCAGAAACGTTTGTATTCTTTTAACCATTTCGCTCGTTTCCTCGATGACTTTTTTAAAAAACCTGCCAACGGAAAAAAATCAAAATTGTTTTCACGAGAAAGACAACGCGCGTGGCGTGGCACGCCGCGAAAGCCATCCTAGTGATATACTAGACGAGCGCTTGGAGTTGCAGTTGGAATGGAGGGGAATAAGTATGGACTGTGTCCAACCTTACTTCGGTGTGATTTCATCTCACTGAATGATATATTGTGAGCTATCGAGCTCACCCAGATGATCATCATGTGCACAGCGCTAAGCTATAGGAAATGGTAGGTGTGTGCACCAGTAGTCCATCTGCAACAACTCTTTGTAACCACTCATTTTCATACGGAGAATAGTTTTTATTTTTTTTTAAAATATATATCATTCTACAATTTTGAAATAGCTTTTTACCACACAGGCTGATTCAATGTATACCAAGCTCAACAGTCAGCAATGCTCTGTGTATGACACGATTATGTCTAGGATACTCTGAAATGAAATGTTTATTCTTTATTTCCGGTCACGGAGGCACAGGAAAAATATTTCTATGGAATGCTATCCTTGCCAGGTTGAGAGCCCAAGGGCAAATAGTTCTCGCTGTGGCATCCTCTGGAGTTGCTGCTTTAGGGCCTGTTTGGGGGGGCTTGGCTTGGCTTCAGCTACGGCCAAAGCCCACCCAAGCAGTGCGACTTCAAAACCGCTTCTACACGCTTGGCGCAGCAGCAACACCCCTCAAAGCCGCAGCCCGCCTCGAGGTGCTTCAAGCGGCTTCGCCTCCCCTTGCTCGGCCTCCTCCTCACCAGTGCCCCCACTCGGCCTCCACCTCCGCGCTCCCCCACTCGCCTCCACTCGGTCCTTGCTTCTCGCCAAGCTCGCGTCCCTACTTTTCTCCCATGGCGGCGGCGGCCAACGAGCCGGAGGTCATCAAGGACAAGGCGGCGATGCGCGCATGGTCACGCTGCAGCTGCGTGGAGGGCCCAAGTGAACAGCAGCCCAATGCCTACGCACACACCTAGCAGCAGTCAAATTTTTTGATCAAAGACCAAAGCAATTTTCTACATTAATCTTCTTGTGAGAGCACTTCTTCTAAGGCAAAATTTGGGGAAATTTGACGACAACAAAATCATTTCAGGTTGACGTGTCGGGGGTGGTACTTCTTTTTCTGATCCGCATGTCAGCCAGTGATCATATACAACGGAAATCTCAGTGATTCGCCGGTACAGCATGTGACAGAGTTTGGTGCTTCTTGAGGTCGCCGCGCAAATCTTGTGAAATTTTGAAAAATAAAATTTTTGAAAATCTATGCAAATCTTGTGAAATTCTGAAAAATAAAATTTTTGATCTTGAGAATGCTTCTTGTGAGTCATGTGAATTTTATAGAAGTGAGAATACACTGCTAAAATCTATTGTTTTATATTGTAAATTCTCTAAAAAAATTCTTTGGTAAAAAATTACTCCAATATAGAGAATGACGTAAATAGGTTAGCAAAATAATTTTCTTTTAAGAACCTCGCTGGAATTAAGAGAAAATTAATTGAACTGGAAAAGCGTCCTTACACATTTTTATACAATAGATGCCCTGATCTTGCTAAAAAAACAATTACTTGAAAATGAGATTAGAAAAATGACAAATGGTATGAAAAACTTAAATATGATCATAGATAAATTAAAATGTTCATTCATGAAATAAGGTCTAAGATACATTAAAAATTCGTATTTTAAAACTCCGTTAGCTAAAGAAAATTTAAATTTGCTGTGCGGGCCGTGCTAGGCCGTCCGTCGTGCCCGATTGACAGATCAGACACGGTCCAAGCAAACGTGCTAAGCTAGCACGATCCGATCTCAACAGTTACGTGCCACACCTTGAGCCAGACGCACCTCATGACCCGACCCAAATGCCCATCTCTAAATCATGCAATCCGTAATTCAAATCACGTAAGACTCTTTCCGAAGGAAACAACGGGCCTACGATTTGTTTTTTTTTCCTCTTTTTTTTCATCGGAAACTAGCAGTACTAGGTTGGATTGCGCGGCATGCCGCGCCGTGAGGGGAAAAATCTAGGGTTGCGCGCGATATCGCGCTGTGAGGGGAAAAAATCTGGCACGATAATTTCTTTTTTTTCGGGTTTAACTAAAAAAAATCGACAAAAAGGACACAAACGCGATTTCCAATTCAACTATAAACCGCGTGTAGGGATCTAAATGTAATTTTCAAAAATTTTCAGGTCTACTTTACTTTCAAAACTGCCGAAAGGACTTAAACGCGATTTCTATTTTTTCGGAAAGGACCTAAACAAAAAAATGACGAAAGGACCTAAACGTGATTTCCAATCCAGTTATATAAACCGCGTGTAGGGATCTAAATGGAATTTCCAAAAAATTTCGGGTCTATTTGACTTTTAAAACTGCCGAAAGGACCTAAACGCGATTTTCAAATTTTCGAAAAGAACCTAAACGCGATTTAGAATTTTCCGGGAGGCCTCCCCAGGAGCCGACACGTGGACCCCCTGAGGAGGCGGCAATCCTTGGCAACATTATATATTTGATTAGATATGCAGATCCAATTGGCCTCGGAACCAATCAACAAGTTACCCAGGGTAATCGAATTTTCTCAATGAAATGTGGGCCCAATAACCTGCTGGACCACTTGTCAACCGAGCATACATCGGCCCCCTGCCCACCACCGAACAGAATTCTGTCATGCATGGAATCAAACTCTGCATGCCCACCACCGAATCAAACTCTGCCAAAAGAAAAAAAAATTAGTCAGCCATACATGCTGCACCGAATCTGCAACCGCCTTTCAAATTTTGTTTTCAGTTCACACCTGGAAAGTGAGTGAAATCTAAAATTTCGCTAAAATCACAATACATCAGACAAAATTTGGTCAGCATTCAAAAAGAAAATTTGAAATCTGAAAATTTTAAACCAAAATTATGAAAATTGCACCGAGAAAATGCCAAAATCTTGTCAAAATTCAACAGAGAGAAAAATAGTCGAAACGATGTTAAACATTTTTGAACTTTTTTCGAATGGTTCTAAAATATCACTAATGTTTTCATAAAAAATTTAAATGATTGTCAAGCTTGACAAATTTTTAAAAATTCTAACACTACTTTTGCCCTGATAAAATGCTGACCGATAAAGTTTCAACCGAAAAAAAATGTGCAAACCATGTTATAACATTTTAAAAAAAATTGGATGGTCCTAACATGTCAATAATGTTTCCATAAAATTTTCAGATAATGATCAAGCCTAGGGAATTTTAGAAAATTAGGACAGCATACTCTTGAATCTTGTTGGCAAATTTCAACCGAATAGAAAATGGTAAACATCGCATTATAAATTTTAAAAATTTTATGGATGACCTTGAAGCATAGATAATGTTAGCATAAAATTTTCATTAGATTATCAAGCTTGAGGAATTGTAAAAAATTATGATAGTACTCTTGTCACGATAAAGCACGATAATCAATAAAAAATTTGATTGAGCAACCAAAAAAGGTTAGATTTTTTGAAACTTTTAGAGAAAAGTGTTGAGGCAAATATTAAGCTCTCATAAAATTTATTTATAAAATTCTTATAATGGTATTGTACCATTTGTGTTCTTTGTGTTTTTCATTTTTGAAAGATAACAAATGAAATTCAATGCATTTATAGATTTAATTGAGTAAACAAAAAAAATTAAAATTTTTAAAAATTTTAGAGAAGGGTTCGAAGCAGAGCAAAACGCTAGATGAACACTAGGTTCTACGATTTAAGGAGTGCCAACCGATTTGATCCCGCGATCGGTAAGAGAAGTATAAAATATGCTCAAAGCAAATCTTGCAGAACAACCGTATTGGATTCAATCAGCTAAAAGCTAATCAAATCAAGGTAAATGATAAGTCTAATTAACCGATTATGGCTAACTAGAGGATAAAGGTATCAACTCCGAAAAAGACGATGCACAACAAGATCAAAGAAAATCAAACCTGATTGGTGTAATCGGAGATGACCAACAATCGGTAATATGCAACTTTATTGATCAAATCGAATTAGAAGAAGAGATCTAAATTACAGAAATTACTCTTAGTCAGCAGGAAAATAAAAGAGGCACAATGGACTGTTTTTCATTAGAGGGTCTAAAAGATCAATAATATTCCTATAAAATTTTCAGATGATGATCAAGCCTATGAAATTTTAGAAAATTAAGACAGTGCTACTGAAGGCTAACCGGTAAATTTCAACTGAATGGAAAATGATACAAAACCACATTATAAATTTTTGAAAATTTTTATGAACCCTCGCCATGGGTCGGACGCCTCGCAAGCTCTGACCAAGCTAAGGTAATCTCCGCCACCGTCGCTAGTCAACTTCGAGTTGGCCACCTGCCCCATGGACATTACGGCTCAGGGTGACCGTGCGGGGGCAGGTGGCTCCTTCCCAAGGTGGCGAGGAGGCTGCCGAAGTCAAGCGCCAGTCTCATCGTCCCGTCATGCACAGTAGGAGGACGCGCTCCCTCTCGAGGTATCACCGGGGCCAGGCGCGACGGCGTCAGCACCTGGCAAGCGTGCAGAGGGTAGATGCACCAACTCCTGGCACAGGGAAAACCACGCCACCTGACGTGTCTATTGACCCACCACCTGACGTGTCTATCGACCCAACATGGAGCGAGCAGGCGTTGGTCAGTCGCCAAGACCGAGGACCAGGACTTCTAGGCGTAGGACACCCCATACTTTCTTTTCCAAGTTCCCATGTAACCTGCCCCCTCCGTCTATATAAAGGGAGGCAGGACCTTCAGGGAAGGGGACGGCTTTTACGAGCAAACCATTCTTACTTTTCCCACTCGGACGAGGCGCTCAAGGCCAGCCCTTAGCCCTCGCTTGTAACTCTGCACCCAGAGCAATACAGAACCACCACGAACTGGAAGTAGGGACATTCGGCCCGAACCAGCATACATCTTGGGCTCCCCGAGTCTAACCATTCAAGGAGAGGGAGCGCGCGACCCCTTGACTACAAATTTACTTGCCGGTATTCGAAACACCGACAAGAAGTGTGTTGAGGCAAATATTAAGCTCTTATAAAAATTTTGGATCATGATCATACTTCAGCGAATTTATAAAATTTTTACAATGGTACTATACCATTCGTGTTCCTTGTGTTTTTAAATTTTGGAAAGATAACAAATGAAATTCAATGCATCTATTGATTTGATTGAGCAAACAAAAAGATTTAAAATTTTAGAGAATGGTTCGAGGCAGAACAACTGGAAGCGCTTCCATGCATGCATCTAGCTAGCTAGCAACATGCAGGAGGCACCCTGGAAATTTATTAATGGTTCTTGAATTGACACGAAAGCTAAAACAGAACAGAACTAATGGTTCTTGAATTTATTAATGGTTCTTGAATTGACACGGAAGCTAAAACAGAACAGAACTAATTAAGAAGCACCAAGATAGACTAGAGAGCACGGGCTTCCTCTCGACGGACGGAGTAGGAAGTTTATTAAACGGCCGGCATGGAAAGTGCAGTGCCGATCTTGATTGTATTTGTTTGCATGGAGGCCTGCACGAATGAATATGATTGAGCCCATCGAAATCACCTCCTGCTCTGCTTGTGTAGCTGCAATGGCATGCGGACACGTTTAAATAGACAGTTTAAATGGTACCGGAAAACAGACTTCATCCAACCAGTAATAAGTTGGATATAATGTCGCATCGTTTGAAAATATGGATCACAGCATACTAGGTGACGCGCAGCAACAAATTACGTGTAATATAAGGTATACAATTTTCTAGCCTTTGAGATCTAAATGTGGTGGCTTCTTTTTTAACTTTTCTATTAAGATAATAGATTGGTATAATAAATTTTGGGGTCATCAATTTCTATTCAAATTGCTAATTTTCATTCCACATAAATGGAAAATTTGAAATGTTGAAATTCAGAATTCTCCAAAATTGCCAAAACGAGAGTTGCTGTAATTGATACTATAGTGGGGCTATTCCAGACATCCAGAAACAGAGGACTCTTTTCCTATTTTGAGATGATGCAGAAAACAAAATTGAATGGCGCCCAGAAATAGGCTCCATCCAGCTTTAGTTTCCGTGTTCAGTCATGCATAAAGTTAAGAGAAAATAAAAAAAAGATATAATAACAAAAGGTACATAATATCATTCACGCATTATAATTTGCAACAAAACTGTAAAACAAACAGGCCTTAAAAGATGAAGGAGGGAGTATAAACGAATGCGATGATTGGTGCGAAAGATTGACGAATTAAGCGGCATCGAGTCATGCGGCGAATACGACCAACATACACGATAATTCAAATGGATGAAACGGAGCGGACTGTAGAGGGAATTGGTACGTGCCTGCACTGCATGCAGGCCATCACTGGCTCGTCTTTTTGCTCTTTCTTCTGCTGCAACGTTAGATAGTCTCTCGTTGCCCGGCTGGAATTGGGGAAAGAAAGTAGTAATAAAAATTATAGGCATGAAGAGTAATACAAGTACATATAGGAAGCGATAGGAATTAACGGGGATTAGAAGAAGAAGATAAGAGGGGGGACCTGTTGGTGTTGGTCCGATGGCATCATTTTGTCTTGGTTGCATCTCTTCATTTCAAGTGTGGGATGGTTGGGATGGACGTCGGTTGCGAACCTCACAGCCGCTTCGGCTTCCTCCACCTCCCCAACCCTAGCATCCTCACAGTCGATGCAAACGCCGACTTTCTCCACGCAAGGATACCGCAACAACCAACAGAAGTTAAAAAAATGATCCTTATCCTTCTTCTCCCGCACATTGACATACCGTTCTACAACTTTACAGCTGTAGATGGCACGCTGAGAATGAGAAAGAGACAGGGATCAGTATGTTAACAAAGAAAAACAAATAAACTAAAACTAAAAGTATGTACCGCGCATCCCCAACCCTAGCATTTATTAAGAGAAACGCACTACCATGGTAGCATGCCCGTAGTAAACTGTGTACCTTACTAGGAGTAAATCGTTAATTGCAATATCTATCCTCAAATCCTATAGTAATATCTAACAAAAAAAAGTACAAATTTTCAGCTCGTATAACACCAACTAGAAAAAGAATGGAGGCAGTGGTTATTAAAAAAGAATAAAAATAAGAGAGAGGTGCTTTTGTTTTTTTTTTTAAGTTGTACAAACATTAAAGCATGAATGAATGGTATATAATGATTATTTATTCTTTTGCTTGCTTTCAAATTTGTGCAACTTATATTAAGAGACAAGCATAGGAGCACTGCTTCAAAAAACTAGGAGTACCAATATATGGGATGGAATTACTTACTCCAACCTGACCAGTAGATAGTGGTAATTAATCCGAGGAAAATGAAAATAAAACTTGGTATACTACTAGCTGGTGGTAATTAATTACTGGAACAGGGGAAGAGAGTAATTGGAGCCAGCTAGCGATGTGAGCAGTGAGTATACGTACCGCTTCTTTATCTGACGGGAGCATTAGAAATTCACATATCCTTTCCATTTGAAGGGTGGGATGGACGGCGGGTAACGCCGCCTCTGCTTCCTCCACCTCCGCAGCACGGGCAAACCAACATTTGATTAGAGCGGTGACTTTGTGGAGCGAAGGGAGGTTCTCCAAGCCAAACTTATCAAAACCAAGGTTGGCATCCTTTAGGTACCGGACTGGGACATAAAACTCAAGCGATTCAAGGCTTGGCATAATAGTAGTATTAGGTGCCACGTCGTGCACTCGCTGGACTCTAAAGTGACAAGCAAGGCTCGTCCAGAGGAATCTCAACTTGAGGAACAAGTGCCGCCCATCCCCACCAATAATGCTTACTACTGACGTGTACCTCGACCACAGCCTGAGGCGACGGAGCTCCGGCAACCTCCCAAGGGTTTCCATGTCCTGCTCTTGCACAACCTGCATGCGCACTTCTAAGCAGTGGCGGAGCCAGGATTGCAGCATAGGGGGGCCAATCCACCAATGATAAATCATACAATATATACTACGGCATGATATATATACGCATGCACATACTAACTTCCATAGAGCATAAATAATAAGAAAATCAACATGAGCTGCACCATAAAATCATCTATTAATTAACTCCTACAGATATCAAAATGATGTAGCATACATGATATATTTGGAGATCAAGAGACTTACATGATCACATATCTATTAGCTAATATGGGCCAATATTTTATTGTCAAATAGACTTAATGGGGGCTTAATTGATAGGATTAATAAAATTTTGGATGGATACTAATGAACTTACGAGAGGATTGGGGGGGGCCTGTGGCGCCTTGTCTCCGCCCCTGCTTCTAAGGAGGAGAGGTTCGGAAGAAGCGACGATTTAATCCATGCCGGCAGTCTAGAGAACTCCAACCATCCTAAAGACAAGTAGCGGAGATGTCGATGGGAGACAAATCCTGCTTCCATCGTGGCGCCCTTTCCCAATGATTTGCCTCCAATATCCACATGCCGGATCTTGTGCAGATTGCCTAGAGACTCCACCAAATCTCTCTCCAGGCACTCATCCAATGCATTAATCTCAGTGACGAGCACCCTTAGTTCCCTCAGGCTGCCCAGTTCCTTGACAAATCCTGCAGACTTGTTAGCAGCAGGGCATATCCATAGCTCTTGCAGAGCTGTCAAATTCCCAATACAATCCGGGGGCACTCTTGTACATATATGAGCACGTAGGCACATTAATTGGGTTAGCAGGCCGACGCTCGATGGCAATTCCTCTATCTAAGTTCCTACTAACTCCAGTGTCTGCAGAGACTTTAGTCGGCCTATTTCTTCTGGGAGCTTCTTACCAACAAGTATTGTATTTGTTAGTCCGAGGAACCTCAGGTGAGGTAAATTCCCAAGATGCTTGAGGCTGCTATCATCCTTAAAGTAACAGTCTTCCATAGCTAGGACACGCAAAACTCGAAAGCTTGGGGATATTACCATAATATCACCACGCAAAACGGCAATAAATGACCTCACATGTTGCACATCCATATCAGCCAGAGGGTTTTGGCCTTTGAGTCTCTTTTGAAGAGAAAACCTACGAGCATTGCTGCTTCGCGGAAACGTTGGTTGCCTATTGTCTAATATAGTAACAAACTTTTTTTCTCCCGATAAGGAACGGACGAGATCAAGCACCATATATCATGAACACGGCAACCAACTACACACCCAACTTCTCGACCCCCTACCAGCTGGATCACACTTCTATTTTCGATCCCATTGAAGTATTCCCCTCCAACATCAAAATATCCTATCCCTTGTTCCTTATGGGCAAAACCTTCAGCTATCCACTGCCATATCAAGTAATTTTTGCTGATCTCGTGATCTTGCCCAACTTCTCGACCCTCTACCGGCTGGATCATGCTTCTATTCACGAGCTCGTTGAAGTAGAGAAATGAAGTGGATAGAATCCTCATCTACATCTTTTGGAACATATGAAAAGAAAGAAACAAGAGAATTTTCGTGAATTCCTATCAGGCAGTGCAAACCGTTTTCATTTTGCACATAGACCAATTAATGTTGCAAATGACTAAATACCCCTGTTTAGAGTTAACAATACCATTTTGACCTTGGATTTCGATAAGCTGGCGGTACCAAAATGCGCGAAAAGAAGAATGAAATTCGTAAAAAACCAAACAGTTTCGAAAGTCAAATGAATTTGAAATATGGTCAAACCGTGGAGTGAAATTCGAACAAAAAGGTTGAAAACCGTTCGAAAAGCAGCGAATTTTGAGCGGTTTTCTCGAAAATTGGCGACAGGTTGAAAATAGAGAAAAAGGGAAAAATTACAAAAAAAATGTTGTAAAATTCCAAACTTCGCTTTTTTTCAAAAAATATTCACACCAGAGGTCAAAAAGCTATTAATACTAATTTTAGGGGACTTTTGGATAATTTTTTTTCAAATTTTTGAATTTAAATTTGAACTTGAGTGGTAGACCGAACGAAATCCTTTTCCAAACCGGAGCAGTACAAGCGAATTTCGTGAATTTCGAACGGTTTTTGAAGAAAAGTGAAACCCTACCCTTGTTACTCCCTTGAAAATAGTTTGCTTGGATGGAGTACGAAGCGGCAGCCATGCATTCATGTAGTAATTGCTAGCTGCAGCCCAGGGCATTACCGGGAAAAATAATGAAAAGTTGCTTAGGGTCTTCGGGAGAAGCGTGCGCCTTATAAATCTGAACAACAGCATTTGAAAAGGGCGCCTTATATAGATGGAGAATTTTTTTTTAAATAATATTATTTTAATTGAAATTACGACATTAATACACGTATTTAAAATATTGCAGAAATAATATACGGTCGCCAAACCGTTTGGCGATAATAGGGTCATCGCCAAACGGTTTGGCGATAATAGGTAATCGTAAGCGGTTTGGCGACTATACCGTAATCCCGCGTGTCGACTTGGTGATGCCGGTTATCGCCAGTCGGGAGTAGTCGCCACACCTCGGCGACTACCTAGTAGTAGCCAAGCCGTTTGGCGACTACTAGTAGTCGCCGAGCCGTGTGGCGACTACTAGGTAGTCGCCGAGCGGTGTGGCGACCACTCCCTGATTTCTGTAGTCACTTGGCCGTGAGTGCCTTTTCCGATTTTCGCAACAAAATGCCGGAACAACGTCTGGCTATCTCGCCCATACGTAAGTGGTAGCCGCATCGCGAGGCCGCCCTTCATTTATTCCGTATTTTTGGACCGTGTCCTACCATCGTCATGGGCTATGAAAATACGCAAGTGAGATACGTATCACTAACGAACTAAAATAATTCTTCCCGTTTATTACATGACAAGAAGTTTTTTTTAGTTCTTCCCAGTTTAATACAACAATTATTGCACAAATAGTCCACACCAAAATTTATCAAAAAAATAAAAATATGTACAGTTACTATAAAGTAGTTGCTACACGCCGACGACTACTAGTAGTCGCCACACGCTCGGCGACTACTAGTAGTCGCTAAACGGCTTAGCTACTACTAAGTAGTCGCCGAATGGTGTGTGGCGACTACTCCCGACTGGCGATAATCGGTTGTCACCGGCCGACACGCGGATTACAGTATAGTCGCCAAACCGTTTGGCGACTACCTATTATCGCCAAACCGTTTGGCGACGACCTATTATCGCTAAGCGGTTTGGCGATCGATATTATTTCTGCAATATTTTAAATATGTGTATTAATATCGTAATTTCGAATTAAAATAATATTATTTAAAAAAATTCTATAGATGGACGGAGGGAGTAGTTGCAAAGGATCTTGAAAGGAGATGGCCTGCCCACACCACATCAACTGACTCTTGAATTAGTTTCATTTAGAGAAAATTCTGTCGGCACCACCCCAAAGATGGCTGTTTTGATCGTGTTTAGGGTCTGTTTGAATGAGTGGTAATTTTTTTAGAGTCCCAAAATCTTTTAAAAAAATTACCACTCATCCAAACAGGATATTAGAAAGCTTAAAATCCTGGTCATTACTTGTTGAGCGGCGTTGGCGTGCCACAATTTGATTTTCATTTTTGTGAGGGAATACCCCACGGGAGTTGCATTTCTCGAAGTTTCGGACTTTCGGCCTTTGCAATGTCAGTTTGAAGTTGAGAACGACGTTGATGGTATTTCTCTAAACAGTGATTTTTTGTGGCAGTACTAACCTAATTTTCTCTTTCATTTGTGAGTTTAATAATAGCTTGATTTACATTCTTGCTTACTGCATAACGTAGTGTAGAAAATCCATAGATGAAAGTATTATAGGAAACCGGAAACAATTCACTAAATATACCCAAAATACAGGGTTGATTACCTGGCGTGATACTCACGATCAATTAGGTTAGAATTAATTGAGCGTAGGGGCTCAAATGAATATTACTAGAAATGTATATAAATTCAAATGAATAATGTCAGAAAAGTATGTGGATTCAAGTAGAGTAACAAGGATTACAGAGAAAATTTAAGAAGTACATGACTGCAAGGTTGTGCACGGTAATTTTTCCTTTATCATTTACCTAGTAAGGTGCTTGTACGTTGCAACGGGATTCCAAAAGAGGGTGATACATATCGTTTAAAGTGACCTAAATCATATAATAAGCATTAAAATTCTCATACACACATAGTTACAGCATAGCTGGAATGGGCAGTGTAACAATTAGCACATCACGATGAATTAAATACAATAATAATGTAACATTTTAATTTTGCATTTTATTTAATTTATTGTGTTATTTGTGTATTTTATGATTTTATGAATTTATTGGATTTTTCCAGAATTTTTTTCAATTAAGTATAGTGGCCTTTTGTGAAAACTAATTATTTATAGATAAAATTTATATAAAGTTTAGTTGAAAAATATTTTATTTGAGTTCAAAGCATTTTTAAGGTTTTTCTTGAAATTTTTTGATACTTTATCTGCTCTAAACTAAATAGTTTAATTAATAGAATTATTTTTATTATCAAAAACCTTAGAAAATGC
Source organism: Guadua angustifolia (assembly GCA_036346375.1). NCBI lineage: Eukaryota > Viridiplantae > Streptophyta > Magnoliopsida > Poales > Poaceae > Guadua > Guadua angustifolia. The sequence goes on from CM070521.1 coordinate 51,242,627, forward strand.
ATATAACAGTAGTGGCTGAAGCCCAGTACTATGCGCACCGAACGGCCCTATCCGGCCTGCCGTTTAGCCGAATTCTAGAGGAATAGATCCTAGCCGTTAGATCCGCATCGCACAGCCCTTTTAAAGCCATGTGTTTTGTTTTGTATCGACCGTCAGATCAAGATCAGGTGGTGGAGATTAGGCCGTAATAGTTCGAATCTTATCCAGATCGTAACCGTTGGTTAGTTACAGATGGATTTGTTTGTGCCACATGTGAGTGAATCACGACCATTCGTCGACGATCGGACAACCCTGGGTTGTCATGGCCGCGCAAGGCTTGAAACTCGCCGCCGCCATAACCGAGATGGAGTCTGCCACCGCGTCCTATTAGGGTTCATGCTAAACCTTTGGCATATATTGATTTACAAGAGTAAGAAGAGAATTATATACTATAAATGCAATAATTGAGGGGGAGCATATTCATTTGTGTTGAAATAGAAACATTTATTTAGATGTATTATGAGCAATATTTTTTAAAAATATATTTATTTCTAAATACTTGTTGACATCTGTTCTTGATACTTTTGTGAAGCAAGTTACTTTAGATTATCTAGTACCCATGGGTTCATAACTAACTTACTTATTGAATGTTGGGTAATTTTGTTCTTTACTCAGCAGTATTTGAGACTTGCTAAAATCACATTTAATAATACCATGAGTGTTCACTAGTACTTGAGATTTAGTGGGTTATGCTAAATATAAGTTGATTGCATTACTTTCTAATACCATTGCAGCAATCCACATATGCCCAAGATAATATGTTCCCAACATGTCAAGCCTATGACTATAAACTCGAAAAATTGGAGTAGCCAAATTAAAAAAAAGCTTCCTCAAAGTAGATGCGAAAGACAAAAAAATGAAAAAAAAAGTATCTCAAAGTGGTACATGTGAACAAATATTATGGGCATACTAGACAAATGTTGTGGACTTTGAGTGTGATGAATTTGGTTATTATAAAAGTGTTTGTCTCAAGCTTACTAACAAGAAATCTAGCTCTTTTCGCAAAAGTAATTTTTCAGGTAAAAAGATTAAACAGGTACTTCATAAGGCATTTTTGAAGATGGTGAAGAGCTTGATATCTCAAGTCATAGCGATGAGGATGATCCATTGACATGTCTTTGCAAGGATGATGATGTTGTTGATCTATGTCTCATGGGGAGGAATATGAACAATGAGGAGGACGACGATGAGAACACCGATGACGACAATGAGGTAATAAAGTCTGAAATTTTTGAAGATTTTTGTGCACAAGAAAGAATTTCAAACGAATTGATCAAGAAGTATAAGACATTAAAATTGGAATATGATGTGCTTCTTTCTACCACTAGTAACAAGGATGATAAAATGTGACTCTTGTGTAGAATTGAAAATGAAACTTGAAAAAATCATGCAAATCTTGTAAAATTTTGAAAAATAATTTTTTGATCTTGAGAATACTTCTTGTGAGTCATGTTAATTTTATAGAAGTGAGAACGCACTGCTAAAATCTATTATTTTATATTGTAAAAAGAGGTAGATTTTTTTAAAAAATTCTTTGGTAAAAAATTACTCCAATATAGAGAATGATGTAAATAGGTTAGCAAAAGGATTTTCTTGTGAGGACCTTGCTGGAATTAGGAGAAAATTAATTGAACTTGAAAAGTGTCCTTACATATTTTTATGCAATAGATGCCCTGATCTTGCTAAAGAAAACAATTACTTGAAAATGAGATTAGAAAACTGACAAATGGTAAGAAAAACTTAAATATAATTCTAGATAAATCAAAATGTTCATTCATGAAAAAGGTCTAGAATACATTAAAAATTCGTATTTTAAAACTCCGTTAGCTAAAAAAAATTAAATTTGTTGTGCGGACCGTGCTGGCCCGGCCCATGCTAGGCCGCTCGTCGTGTTCGGTTGACGGGCCAAGCACAACCCCAACAAATGTGCTAAGCTGGCACGATCCAATCTCAACTATTGCGTACCAGACCCGCCGGACGTGCCGTGTGTTAGTCCGAAATAGTCCGGCGGCCCATATGCCCACCTCTCATGCAATCCTTAATTCAAATCACGTAAGACTCTTTCCGAAGGAAACAACTGGGCATACATCGGTCCCATCCTCAACACGGTAAACGAATTTCTCAATGAAATGTGGGCCCAATAACCTGCTGGACCACCTGTCAACCAAGCATACATCGGTCCCATGCTCAACACCGAACAGAATTCTGTCATGCATGGAATGAAACTCTGCATGCCCACCACCATTATCAAACTCTGCACCGAATCTGCAACGGGCTTTCAAATTTCGTTTTCAGTTCACTCCTTGGAAGTGAGTAAAATCCAAAATTTCGATAAAATCTCAGAACATCAGACAAAAGTTGGCAAAATTTCAAAAAGAATTTGAAATCCGGAATTTTTAACCAAAATTCAGCCAAAATTATCGAAATTTAGCCGAGAAAATGCCGAAATCTTGACAAAATTCACCCGAGAGAAAAATAGTCAAAACGATGTTAAAATTTTTTGAACTTTTTTGTGGATAGTTCTAAAACATCACTAATGTTTCCATAAAAAGTTTAGATGCTTATCAAGCTTGACGAATTTTTAAAGATTCAGACAATGCTACGGTCCTGATAAAAGACTAACCGACAAAATTTCAACCGAAAAAAAATGTGCAAACTATGTTATAAAATTTTGAAATTTTTTATAAATGGTCCCAACGCATCAATAATGTTTCCATAAAATTTTCAAATGATGATCAAGCTTGAGGAATTTTAGAAAATTAGGACAGTGATACTGAAGGTTGATTAGCAAATTTCAACTGAATTGAAAATGGTACAAGCCACATTATAAATTTTTAAAATTTTTTATGGATGGTCCTAAAGCATAGATAATGTTTCCATAAAAGTTTTATTTGATTATCAAGTTTGAGGAATTTTGAAAATTATGACAAGATTACTCTTGATCTTGATAAAAGCCTGATGATCAATAAATAGATTTGATTGAGCAACCAAAAAAGGGTTAGAGTTTTTGAAACTTTTAGAGAAGGGCATAGAGGCAAATATTAATCTCTCATAAAAATTTTGGATCATGAGCATACTCCAATTAATTTATAAAATTCTTACAATGGTATTGTACCATTTATGTTTCTTGTGTTTTTTTATTTTTGAAAGATAACAAATGAAGTTCAATGCATCCATAGATTTGATTGAGCAAAGAAAAAAATTTAAATTTTTAAAAATTTTAGAGAAGGGTTTGAAGCAGAGCAACTGGAAGCGCTTCCATGCATACATCTAGCTAGCTAGCAATATGCAGGAGGCACCCTGGAAATTTATTAATGGTTCTTGAATATCACATCAGAGCACGAAGCTTCCTCTCGACGGAGAAGCAAGTTTATTACACGGCATGGAAAGTGCAGTGCCGAAATTCAGAATTCTCCAAAATTGTCAATACCCAGAGTTAGTGTAACTGATACTACAGTGGGCTGTTCCAGACATCCAGAAACAGAGGTCCCTTTTCCTATTTTGAGATTATGCAGAAAACAAAGTTGAATGGAGCCGAAAAATAGGCTCCATCCAGCTTTAGTTTCCGTGTTCAATCATGCATAAAAGGTTAAGAGAAAAAAAAAGAAAGATATAAGAACAAAAGATACAGATTAGCATTTACACATTATAATTCACAACAAAACTGTAAAACAAACAGGCCTTAAAAGATAGAGGGAGTATAAACGAATGCGATGATTGGTGCGAAAGATTGACGAATTAAGCGGCATCGAGTCATGCAGCGAATAGGGCCAACATACACGATAATTCAAATGGATGAAACGGAGCGGACTGTAGAGGGAATTGGTACCTGCACTGCATGCAGGTCGATCGGATTGGATCGGAGTTGATTGAATCGATTCAGGAGCGTGCCACATTAGATGGTACCTCGTTGCCCGGCTGGAATTGAGAAAAAAAATGGTAGTAACTAAAATTTGGTAATAAGCTACCATGAGTAATAAGGGGTAGGAATGGGGATTAGAAGAAGAAGATAAGAGGAGGACCTGTTGGTGTTTGTCCGATGGCATCATTTTATCTTGGTTGCATCTTTCCATTACAAGTGTGGGATGGTTGGGATGGACGTCGGCTGCGAACTTCAGAGCCGCTTCCGCTTCCTCCACCTCCCCAAGCCAAGCATCCTCACAGTCGATGGAAACGCCGAATGTCTCGACGCAAGGATACTCCAGCAACCAACAGAAGTTAAAGAAATGATCCTTATCCTTCTTCTTCCGCACATTGACATCCCGTCCAAGGACTTTACTATCCTTCTTCTTCCGCGCATTGACATCCCGTTTAAGGACTTTACTATCCTTCTTCTGCTTAGAACGGGAAAGAGAAAGAGGGATCAGTATGTTAACAAAGAATGAAGTAAGCTCAACAGAAAAACAAATAAACTAAAAGTAAAAGTAAACTTGGTATACTACTAGCTGGTGGTAATTAATTACTGGAACAGGGGAAGAGAAACATTAGTTGGAGCCAGGGGAACTGAGTAGTGCGTACGTACCGCTCCTTCATTTGATGAGAGCATTCGATCTTCACATACCCTCCGCATTTGAAGGGTGGGACGTTTGGGATGGGCGGCTGCTGCGTGCCTCAACGCTGCCTCTGCTTCCTCCACCTCCGCAGCACAGGCATCCCGACAGTCGATTCGAGCGGTGACTTTGTGGAGCGAAGGGAGGTTCTCCAAGCCAAACTTGTCAAAACCAAGGTTGGCATCCTTTAGGAACCGGACTCGGACACGAAACTGAAGGGATTCAAGGCTTGGCATAATAGTAGTAGTAGTAGGTGCCACGTCGTGCACTCGCTGGACTCTAAAGTGAAAAGCAAGGGTCGTCCAGAGGAATCTCAACTTGCGGAACAAGTGCCGCCCATCCCCACCAATAATGCTTACTACTGACGTGTACCTCGACTTCAGCCTGAGGTGACAGAGCTCCGGCAACCTCCCAAGGGTTTCTATGTCCTGCTTTTGCACAACCTGCACGTGCACTCGTACGAAGGAGAGGTTCAAAAGAAGTGACGAATTAATCCATGCTGGCAGTCTAGAGAACTCCAAGCATCGTAAATACAAGTAGCGGAGACGTCGAGGGGAGGCAAATCCTGCTTCCCACGTGGCACCCTTCTTCAATGGTTTGCCCCTAATATTCACATGCTGAATCTTGTGCAGATTGCCTAGAGACTCCACCAAAGCTCTCCCCAGGCACTCATCCAATACATCAATCCCAGTGACGAGCACCCTTAGTTCCCTCAGGCTACCCAGTTCTTTGACAAATGCTGCAGACCTGTCCGCAGCAGGCCATATCCGTAGCTCTTGCAGGGCAGTCAAATTCCCCATACAATCCAACAGCACTCTTGTCTTCAGACCAGCATGTAGGCACATTAATTGGGTTAGCAGGCAGACGCTCGATGGCAATTCCTCTATGCCAGTTCCTACCAACTCCAGTGTCCGCAGAAACTTTAGATGGCCTACTTCTTTTGGGAGCTCACCAACAGGTGTATTTTTTAGTCCGAGGTACCTCAGGTGAAATAAATTTCCAAGATACTCGAGGCTGTTGTAACCTTCCATAAAGTCACAATTTTCTATAGATAGTACACGCAAAACTCGAAAGCTTGGGGATACAATCGTACTAGCACGACATCCAATGGCAATAAATGACCTCACATGTTGCACGCTCTTCAGCCAGAGGATTTTGGTTTTGAGTCTCTGTAACATCCCAAAAATTTCAAAAATAGTAAAATTGAAAAATTAGAATTTTAAAAATGGAATTGAGTAAACAGTTTAACTAAAACCAAGATTTTCTTTTCAAATATTATCTTTTTCTTCATTTTCTAGTTTGTCAACCAAAAGAAAAGAACAAGTTGCTACATTAAAACTTTTGGTCCAAAATAAACAAACTCGAAAATGAGTGGGAACGTAATCTTACTTTGAATTTCCATCTTTTCTAAGACTTTTTCAACCATAATAATTATTCTTGAATTTTGGGTTTAAAAGAGAAACCAATAAATGAAATGAGTAAATGAGTAAAAGTAAAAAGGTAAAAGATAAAAGTAAAAGGCCAGTAAGAATGTCATTAAACTATGGGAATTATTCACCACATCCTTTCAGCTGTCCAAAGATCTTTAATGATTTAAGTAAAGAAGTAAATAATAAAGCGACATGTTTTAACTTCAAAATAGTGTCATGTCGAATTTTTATTAAATAATGGAGTAAAGTTTTGAGCTAAAATTTTACAGAAACATCCTTAGCTCAAATTCATTTGAAAAACAATGTTTCAGAAATAATAGACTTTATTTACTCTTAAAGAAAAATCAAAAACAGAAACAAGGATTTGGAGCAATACTCTTTTAATTGCCAAATCCAACACCTTAATGAAACTCAAAGAAAATTCAAACAACATGCTATAGCAAATAATTTTGTAAAATACTAGAGACCAAAAGATGAATAAAAATCAATTTTGCAGAATTTTGGCACACAATTTTCAGAGCTTAAAAATTCAAAAACAGATTGAAAATCAGCCAAGTTTGATGAATTACTGTTCTCAAATGACAATAGATATTGAGATGAAACCAAAGAAAATGGAAAGTAGATCTTCTAGGCTGCCTACTCAAAAATTTGCAGAATTTTTCATCTGAGTTATCAGCACTTACCAAGTCTGCCCAAATGACATGTCAATTCAGCACCTAAAATCGTTCAACTGCTGTACATCACTGATTCACTCGATGAATCCTCAGGCTAAGCCTCTGGCAGGTGGTCCCGCACGCACCTGGGCCCACTGGCCAGCCCCTCCTCCTTCTCTCCTCCCTCTCTCTCTCTCTCCCCGTTCTGCCCGAGCGCTGCCATGGCACAACTTCCCGTCGCCTGCTTGCTGCGCCAGCAGTTTTCTTGTGCCACGCGGCTGCAGCGACATGATCTTTCACCAGCCTCACCAGCACGCCCACGCTTCACCTCGTGAGCTCCGTTGCGTTCCAATAAAGCCAGCCAAGCCTCACTTCACTCCCTTTTGCTCGCTGCTGTTGCTCACTTCTCCCTGGAAGTCATCCGGCCAGAGCAAGCAGCACCGAGCCAGGCAATCCTTCAGGCGAGCACTCAGGTGAAGCACTGCTTGTTCCATTCCTGCGCACAGCCTTTGCTCAGCCTCCTGACCATTTCCTTTTCCCTTGCATGCAGCCGAGTCTGCACAAGCGAGCACCAAGCCGAAAGCCATTCCCCCAGACACTTTGCTCGCTGCTTGCTCTCTTCACCGTGGAAACCATCCGGCCAGAGCAAGCACCGAGCCAGGCATCGTTCAAGCGAAGCACCCAGGTGAGCGTTGCTATCTCACTTCTTGCACGGCTGCTGCTCCATCTCCTAATCTTGCTCCTATAACTTGCATGCAGCCGAGCCTGCACAGACCAGCACCAGCCGAAGCAACTCCCTTCTCCTTCCTTCCTTGCGCCGGCGAGCCAGGCCTTGTTCAATCGCAGCTACCAGGTTCGCTCCTCTATCTCATTCCTTGCTCTCATTCACTGCTCAATCGCCTAAGCTTGCTCCTCTATAACATGCTTGCAGCATCCCCAGCCGAGCCACTCATCTCCTGCAGCTCATCCCTTCAAGCTTTGCCTCCTGCTCTGAAGCCAGCCGTAGCGCCATTGTTGCAATTTTTGAAGCTCTAGGGTTTGTGTTGGTAAGCTCAAGAAATTAAGCATGGGACTTAGTCACAAGAAAGTTCATGGCGTAGTGGTAGCGCACCAGTGTGTGGATTCAGCAGGTCCAGAGTTCGAATCCCCACTTTTGCACTTATTTTCTTTTTATTTTTCTCCTTTTTGCATTGCGCCATGAAACACTTATAACTTTTGCTGTGAAACTCCGATTAATACAAACTCAATTCCTAATCTTGAGTTATTCAGTAAAGATTCAAAATATGCAATAAAAAGTTATATGTTGCTTGCAGCAAAAACTTTTAATTAGAGTTTGAATGAAAGTCACCTTTTAGGTAATATGAAGTAATTATATGTTTCCTTGCTCCATAAATCATGAAATAAATAAGACATGTTCCTGCAACCTCAGATAACCCATTTCTATAAAAAGATTCAGATTTAAACGTATTTTGTATCAAGTATTGATTGTGCAATACCTTAATAACATGCAAAACTCAAATGGTTAAAATGTGTATCAAATGAGCTCAAAAATTGGTGAAACCAGTTTAGGTGTACTCCTCAGATTGCATAGATCATAAGTATACAAAAATATTTAGATTATTCTTTAGTTTGCCCTATTTGCTCATTAGCCAAACATTCAATCGGTAAAAACGAACAAATAGTCGTAACCTTTGCAAATGCACCTTAAACTCGACAAAACCGACTTCCATAACCTTGAAATGATATATCCTAACCTGCCATGCAAAAATAACATCAGTTTGATCAACTTTGTTAAGCTCATATTAAGCCTAAATCACTATTCATTAGAAAAACACCTTAAACGAATGCTAAATATCATGAACCAATTTTAAAACACTCTTAGGATATTCCTACTAACCCCTGAAAAATGGTTAAATTATCCCTTTCGTGTAGTCGCAACTAAAGAAAGAAAACTGAACCGCAATAGCGCTAAAAGTATGGTCACTTAAGCCTTTTCGCAGTCCGTAAAATATCACATATAAACCTAAAGTTATGATAAAATAGCCTAGAATCATTGTCTGATACATATTCTATCATAATATGGAAAAATATATTAATTATAACTTCATTTGCATATTTATTCAATCACCGGAAAGACCCTAAATGATTAAAACTGCACAGAATCGTTATCACTTAAGCCTCTTCAAGGACTTGTAAAATAGCTTGTCTAAACACAAACTTTAGGGGAATTAGGCCAAAAACTTACTTCAATATATGGACAACCAAATTATGTAAAAATATCTTAATTACGACTTATTGATCAAATAAAATATGTTAACTCAAAAACCTTAAATAACAATATCGTCGGAACCGTATTACGTGAACAGTAAGAGTAGAAGTCTGCGTCCGATGTTGCCGCAATACAAGAAATCATCCTATGACTATATAATAATAGCGAATAACTTTAAATTTCAGATCCAACTTGTAGGAATTGCTCCCATGCATGAACACTTAAAGTTAAGCACTATTCAAGCAAACCTTTAGTCGTTAATCGTAAAACTTCACTCGGCCGAACTCGAATAATGCAAACTATATAAGATCACATTAGCCTTTTTAACGATGAATAAAATATCTTGTCCAAACCCTAAAAATTATGAAATTAGCTTAGTAGTGCTGTCCAATATATAGACTATCCAATTATGAAAAGATAATCTCAATTCGCCATAATCTGCATATTAATCTTGTTAGCCTAACAACCCTAAGTATTCATATTCCTGTAGCTCAGAATATAAACGAATGAACATTAGTTGCAAGTAAGGAATCATTAATTGTAACATTTGTATCACCAGAACCTTATTAAGAAACACGAAAATGTAACCGGTAACCTATCATAATAGGTCTAGAATACTCACACTAACACTTGTGCAATAATAACTCAGAAATAAATACTATTCATATATACAACATACAACAAATTGACTAATGAATAATTCTATTAATCCAACTGCCCTTTGCATCTTGGATTTGATACTATAAATAAATGAATGCATAATCTTAGCTTTTAGAATTCACAAGATAAGAATAAATAGCCTATAAAAAGAAACCATATAACAATCAACCTGGAAACAGATAACAATATGAACGAATATGCATAAACCTTAATTGTTTCTATGATTTATTTATATTTGTATTTCCATCTGATTTCTTTTTGTCCCATTTTGATTCGATGTTATTTGCTTTTGTCTCGGTTATTCTTATTCGACGATAGATTTATTTATAATTCGGATTCGGTTATTAACGACATCGACCTTGATCCGGATTATATTCCCGATTTAAGAGCAACCAGCAAGCACCTCCTTTGACCATTTTGATCCCATATTTGCAATGTTATTTTGTTTTATCAAACTATATGCATGTGTGTACGTTTTAAACTTGCTATATTGTGGGTGATGGTAGCTAAATCCAATTGTATGCATTTCCATTACCTTGACATTTGAATCATCGCCATTGTAACCTAGTAATGGTGTAGACAATACTTGATGTCACTTGGGTAATACTCATGAATTATCTTATGCTCATGCTTAGACTTTCTCACTAGATCGGTTTTAAAATGATGGGAGATGTTTCAACTACATTGAGCAAACTTGTTTAAATGGATGGAACCATGGTACGGTTTCCACTTAATTTGATGAAAAATCCAACTCAAACTTATGATTTAGACGCCAAGCGAGTTATTACTTAACTTGAGGTGTGAAAAGGATCTCACGCGTAGTTAGGGGAGATCCTCGCCGGTCAATTAAGGACCGAACTTGATGCTATCACCTAAGTGTTTTGGTGCAACCACATGTGCTAGTATGGGATAGCCTAAGCTCACTAGATTAGTTAGAGTTTAGCCTTGCATTTTGGTAGGCCAAGTAGTATGGACGATCCAATGATCGAGTCGTTCTAGGTGCTCCTTCACCGAGGTGTTGGGGCCCAAGCATTCCAATACAACGGTGCATGCCTTGTCATGGGGAGAGTTCGCGATGGGGCACCATCGGTCCAGATCTCCTAACGTGGTAAGGGTTTAACATCACTGTCGCCGGTGCAAGGCTAAGCTTTAACTAGTTGAACGGCTTCGCCGCCTAGCAAATCTGCACGGTGAGTATATGCGAGGCATGGTTGACATGATTGCTAGAATGTGTCATGTGGGTAAAGTGTACACTCTCTGCAGAGATTAAAATCTAATTAATTAGCCGTGCTCACGGTCATGAGCAACTTGGGGAATAATGTCAAGTATAGTCTTTTGTTTTTTTTTTAAAACTTTTGGAAATGGTGTTGGAATGAGTTGGTGGATTGGGAAGCCATTGGTGGCTGTTTTACTTGTCATTTGCAACCATTGAGGGCTGTGAATTGCTGTATATGAACTCTACTTACTGTTATTTAGCTTCATATTAAATGCTCTTTACAAATTCATATCGCTTTTATGAATCTTTTGCTTGCAATCAAAATCTGCCTTATGCTGAAATGAGACTAGTGTAGAAGCTTAATTCCTTGTTATAGCCCTGCATTTATTGTATTTCCATACACTAAAGTCTTATGAGTACATACGTGTACTCATGGTTGCTTAATCTAAACAATATAGACGACGGTATGGAAGAACTCCCCGACGACACGCATTTTACTCCGGGTCCCACAATGATGTTGATGGATGAACTTGGGCTTTTCCAAGTCGGTTGCCTTTGGGTTATTGGATGGGCATACCGCTGTCCTACTTTTGGTATATGTTTAAATTCGCTGCAATTTACTCTTTGACATGTAATATTTGGCGGTCGTCCACTACTTGTAATAGTAAGTAGTTGTAATAGTTGTAGTTTATGTTTATGCTATTCCAACTGCTTAGATTCATGTGTATGTGTTGCGATACATCTCGAATGGGATATGTGGGTGCTAGGCGTTGATCTTGGGAACTAGCACTAGACACATATCCGGCACTGAATTGTCATCAACCATCAATGTATACACTTGTGCAACCGCCGTTTTTGGCTATTGCTCTTGCTCCCTTGGAGAGTGCGGGCGATACCAAGGTCCCGAGACGGATGGCGAATGCTATGCGTGGATGAGTTGGTCTCAATCCCGTATGGTTGTTGGAATGGAATCGAAACTCTCATGGACGCAGTAAGTGTACGGTGCGACTATATGGCTCATATTTGTTTGGGTGAGGGCCATTTAGTCAATACTCCGTGCACGGACTTTTGGGTGGCAAGTGAGCATACACTTAAGTGGAGTATGGGTGTCACCTCTAAGTCCAACGCACGTGTGAGGATCGATTCATACTTCCGGTGCCCACAGCCTCTTGTGAAGTGCTAACCTCACGAGCATTGTCGCCGTGGAAAGGTTGGTTGCCTATTGTCCAAACGACCCCCATTTTTGCAATGTAATGCCAAATGGAAATCTAATGTGCTTGCAAGATTAGTCCTCGGATCAAGAGGCTAGCACGCACATTTCAACAATTGGAAACACAACCATACAACATATTAATTAAGCGAAACGAATAAATACGAAGAATTATTACAACTCAGAGAATGCAGCGGCAAAGAGGCAAAATCTCGTAGTGTGCCCAACCGAACCCACAGGCAACTGACGAGGCATAAACTCCAGATAGAACACGTCGAAGATGATCCCGCAACCTACGATGAAAAGGGACTCGGAGTCTCGCTAACACACCTACAATATAATTAAGCAAGGGTGAGTACTTTACGTACTCAGCAAGACTTGAGCAAAACCTATCATACATGCAGGCCATTTCAAAGGAAATGCTACTACACTTAATTTGCATAAAGTTTAATTTGTATTTGTAAATCAAGTTATTTGCAAACGGAATTTGTAAGAGCATTTGATTGATAACAAATAAATAAAGCATAAGTAACACTCACAGTCCTCCATGACGTGAGCGACGAATCATTCAATCCTGAAATCCATCAAAGTCAGCCCTTCGACACAAAGCACAATTGCAAAACAAATGGAACCAACCCTTTTGAAAATAATAAAACATTTAACTCGCATCGTTCGCTAAGACACCCATGACCGGTACGGCTAATCAATTAGATTTAACTCTGCAGAGGTGTACAACTTTTCCCACAAGTCATGACCTTTTCTTTTGCCGATTTTTCACGCACTTTTAGCGTATGGCCGAATGTTCATGACGAAAACCTTTACATTACCTAATTTAACTTTGCACCAGCGACGGGACGTTGGACCCATACCATTATAGAAGAACTCAGAGCATAGAAATGTTGGAACTTCTCAAGTATGGCGTACACCGTTACATTGGTAAGTAGAAACCCCTGCAAGCAGACCTTAAAAGGAATGCCTGTGCTACTTCGGCCTTCCAGAATGCAAAGTTAAACTAGATAACTTAATCGGTTTAAGGTTGCCCCACCCCAACACTTGTGGTTTGTACGAGTTTTCTTGGATCATACAACACGATGTTCGGTCCTTAATGTGACACGGGCGACACTTCACCCTACACTACGTGCAAGACCCTTATGGCACAACCGGCTATTGCCAATAATCGCCCGCATCAAAGCCATAGTTTCATTTTGGGTTTTTAATCAAAATACCCACAACCAACAGTGCCATTTCTAATGTTTTCAGGAAACAATTTTGATCTGATCATCAACCTTGTTGATTCTAAAGCATGGCTAAGCATAAATAATATGAACGCATATACCCATGATGACATTAAGTAACGCCTAACCTTAATCTAAGGTTATCAAGGTTCACATGTTCATAATCATCAAAGGAGGATCACAAGACAACAGGTATAACTACCAATCCACAAAATAGCAATTTACATAAAGTAAACGCATGCATAAAACAATTTGATGCACAAAAGGAATATAAAATACTGGGAGCAATATGGTCAAAGGATGCTTGCCTTGCTTAATTGACGAATACGACGAAGACGAGGATTGCGGTTGACGACGACGACGGAATCAACAACGTCGGGTTCTACACGTCGATCAACGGAAATAAAGCAAATAATGAACTTCATTAAGGGCAAAAAGAAAGGAGATAGAAAGAACAAATAAAATTCTTCACAAAGAACAGGGTTGCTCTTTTATGAATTTATTAATCTTATTTTACGAATTCAAGATGCTAAAATAGTTTAGATTAAATAGAATTAATCATTAGTTGCAAGCTTTCATCGATTTACTATTCATGATATGAGGTTCTGCCAATTCTTAATACTTACGTGTTTTACTCTATTAGGATTCAGAGCCAAAGCAAGATAAATTAAGGATATTTTCTTAGATTACGGTAGATCATAACCTAAAGATCAATTCTAATCTGTTCTTTACATTATTCGGGTTTAGGTGAGTTGTTTTGCGAGTTAATGAAAAGGCTTGGTTGATCATGCTAGAGTATGTATGATTAGCTCTTTATCTATAAATGATTTTGCTTAGAATTAGTTTTATGCGAGTTAAATTTACTGATTTAGGCTACTGAGATTATTTTCATAACATTTGGGAAGGTTCTGGTGATAAAAACAACTTAACTGCGGATTCCTTCATTATTACCTAAAGGTTATACATTCGCATTAAGGCCTAAAGAAATGTGATTACTTAGGGTTATTCAGCTATTAAGAATTGTATACAAAACATGATGAAATATGGTTATTTCTTCATAATACGATGATTTATACTTTGTATATCAATCCTAAGCTGATTCCATATATTTTAGGCTTTGGCTGATACATTATATTCATTGGTTAAATAGCTTAAGCGGCGTTGTTAAGTTGACGTTATCGGAATCGGCCAAAAGGTGAATCAAAAGGTTAACACTTAAGGGTTTTGGACTAACAATATTAATATGCAAACCTTAATGGAATAAGATTCTTTTTATAGAATATGGTAGTATAAACTTTGTACAGCGTTTCTAAACTGATTTTGTTGATTTTAGTATTTGGATGAGTTATTTCATCTATTGTTGAAATAGCCTAAATGATCACATTGGCAAACCTTAAATCGGCCAAGTTTCGTTTTGAGTTTCTAACTACACCATACATGATCTTTAATTCATTTTTCAGGTGTTAGTAGGTAGGAAACCTAGAAATGTTTTAAAGTTGGTTTGGCATTATTTTGACTTAATCTACAATAGGTTTTCTATTTGATTATTGTTACATTTGCCATTTCTTTATGATAAAAGAATTCAAATTAAACTTTATTCCAAATATCTTTACATATATATGTCCTTACTGTTTTTAGGAACTTAATACAAATTCCATTATCATTTTGTGAGCCATTATGCTATTATTTTGTTAATGGCCATAATAGGGTTTGTTAATGATTGCAAAACAATTAATATAAATTTGATTCATCAATTAAGAATTTTTACATGTTTGAGTTTATTATAATTGCAGAACACATATAAATTTATTTAATGATTTTTGGAATTACATTTCTTTGAATACAACTATATCCATAATAATGTTTATTCCTAAACTTAATTTTACTATTTGTTTTGTGACTCAAAAATTAAGTATTTTTGTATATTTGAATACATTCTGATCCTAACATCTCATGAATATTGATTTCATCATTTCATTACTTATTATACATGATTCTCATTAAAAAATCATATTAGCACCATATTCAAAGTTTAATTTAAATAATTATACAGCAGTTCAAAAACTAAATATTTTTATATATTTAGATCCTTTTTCGATTGTAGATGAATAATAAAATTTATCTCACTGAATTTTGATTAAAATTGCACATGATATTCAAGACCTGAATTTATTTCGAATTGAAAACGCTATAATTGAAATACGTTTTACCAGAAGTGAAAACGTCTTTTGACCTGTTCTTCTTCCATCAGAGGCTACTGACACCCGGCTCCACTACTCAGAGACAGAGAACAGAGGGTCTTCTAGGGCATGGCGGCGAAGGTCTTCCGGCGAAGCTCCGGCGAAGTCGACCACTCCGGGAGGAAGATCATGGCCAGCCGCAACCCAGATCGAATCAATTCCGGAGAGTTACTGAGGAGGTGCGCCACGAGCTCCAACAAGCAGATCAATGGCGGGCGGTGGAGAGAAGAAATCATCGCACTAGAGCTCGAATGAGTAAGTGTTTGAGCATCGTATGCCGAGAGGATTCCGTTTTTGAGTTTTACCGCAAGGAAGAAGCTCCGAGGAGGGCTGTCCACGGTGGTACTGTGGGGAAGAACGACGAACAGCG
Source organism: Guadua angustifolia (assembly GCA_036346375.1). Classification (NCBI taxonomy): domain Eukaryota; kingdom Viridiplantae; phylum Streptophyta; class Magnoliopsida; order Poales; family Poaceae; genus Guadua; species Guadua angustifolia. The sequence goes on from CM070521.1 coordinate 51,258,499, forward strand.
AGGCGGTGTTGCAGGCAAGAAGTGCTGAGATTGAGGCTTGCTCTGGAGTCAGCGATGCCCAAAGATGCTTAACTCTTGAGGAATTGGATTAAGACTCATCGGATCGCTCGAATTGATTTCTCCCCTTTTCTGGTTCTAGGCGGCAGTGGATGAAGAAATGGAGAGGGAGCTTTGAGCTAACTCAACGAATGGCCAAGAGAAAGAAAGGGGTCTCAATGTGATGCCGAGCGAGTTTATAGCCCGCCCGAGGCAATTCTTGTGAAGTTTGGACCGCGGCAGAATCGGCATGGCTTCGGACAAAAGTGGCGCAGGTGGCGGCCCTTAATGGCGCAAAGATGGCGCGAGGGAGAGCAAGGACGATCGTGGCAATGATCACTACCGTGATGAGCCGAGGATGACGCAGATGAACGCGACAATTCGGCGAGACGATGCAATCGAATCGAGCTCGCTTGGCTGCGCTGGACTCGGAGTGCTTCACTCGGTCATAAGAACAGGAGAAGAAGGGCCTGACCAGCTGGGCCAGTTCAGGAGTGGGACCCACTCGAAGTGAAGGAAACGGTGGTGCGGCCAAAATCAGAAACGGTCAATCGGCTGAGCAATTTTGGCTTCACGGATCGGTTTTTCTTCGCGTCAAGAATCAACAAAAATTTTATGCATGATGATTTGCCAGTTATCTGCCTACTGTAAAAATTTCAGCCAAAAATACTATTCAAAGAATTATTAAAATTCTGACAAAACGTGCTGCACAGTATTTAGTTTTCTGTTTTTGAATTATCAGACAGCTCAGATATTTTTGAAACCTTTTTAAGTTTTGTTTTTCAAATTTATTTGATCTAAGGATTCTTATTTAAAAATTTCAGCTCAGAATATTTCTCCAGGATTTTATAAAAATTCTGACATTACATTTTACAGAATTTACTAGGTTCTGTTTTTGAATTATTTGGAGTCTTTTCCAACCTGGAAATTTTCTAAGGTTTTTACCAGAGGTAAAAACTGTGTTATGGGTGCTTTGGTAAATTATTCAGCTTGAGATAAGATCTGAATATTTTTCATTAATTCGGATGATACACTGTTTCTAGTCAAAGTTGATCGATTCCATTATTAATAATTTTTTTACCATGCAGTAACAATAAAATTCACCAGGTAAAAAGTTTACCTGAGGGTTTAGAAATTTTAATATAAATTTTTCAAGGTTTTAATTTTACCTTTTTATCTTTTTACTATTATCCATTCATTAATTCTCTTTATTAATTTTCCATGCATAGCATAAATCCAATGAAAATTCAAATAAAATCAATATTGCCAAGAAAACTCAGAAATAATAACATTCAAACCCAAAATATTTATTTTTATTTACTTGCATTTTTCGGGATGTTACACCACAGTCTCTTGTGAAGTGCTAACCTACGAGCATTGCTGCTTCGTGGAAAGGTTGGTTGCCTATTGTCCAAAACAGTAACAAAGTTTTCTTCTCCCGATAAGGAACGGATGAGATCAAGCACCATATCATGAACACGGCAACTACTTGCGTACCCATCTTCTCGGCCCCCTACCGGCTGGATCATACTTTGATTTACGAGCTCGTTGAAGTATGTCTCTCCAACCTCTAATAATCCTATCCCTTGTTCCTCATAGACGAAACCTTCATCTATCCACTTCCATATCAACTTATTTTTTTTGATCCGATAATCTTCCGGAAATACGCTTAGGTACAATAAGCAAGTCCTTAGATGAGAAGGTAGATCATAGTAGCTAAAAGATAATATCTTTCTAGTATTCTCAGCGTGATCAGCATGGCCAAAACCGATAGAGTTGTACACCTCAGACCAGTCCTCTGCGAGTTTAGTGGCCAACAAACTAGCTATTGTAATAATAGCTAATGGTACACCACCACATTTCTTCAAAATTTTATTATATACCTTTGTGGATTGATTATGGGGACACTTGCCTTCGCAATCAACCGCCTTATATTGAATAATTTCTTAGAGTTATCATGAGAAAGTGGCTGTAGTTTGTAAACGACATCAGTGACATCTTTGGCAACATTGGAAATACGAGTTGTTGCAACTATTCTACTTCCACAACAACTATCAGCCAAAGCCCATCTGATTATTTCCCATGATTTCTCATTCCATATGTCATCAATGACAATAAAATACCTACACATCCGCATTTCAGCACAAAAGCCATGAGTTAGTAAAACTATTTGAAGAATCTATAAAAGCAAGGCGCCCCAAGAAACACTTAAGGTAGAAAGGAACAATAAGTAAGGAGAAAGAAAAGGTAGGAAGGAGAAACATGCACCGAAGAGGTTTATTAGTGTATTTTTAATGGTTTTAATCATAAATGTAGATCGAATTTCATATTCCAATGCAAAATTAGTGTGATGTTCCTTATATACCTTTAATAAATATCCATCTAATTAGAGGTAATCTAGTTATTTTTGATATCTTCTTGGCTTCCGTACAAAAAAATACGCTTTATAAACTTAGATAGAGGGAGTAATTCTCTATCTGACGTGTGGGATCTGATTACCAGCCCGCCCACACGAACCCCTACCGTGTGATGTGTATCCTCTAAATTAAGTACCTACTATAAATCGCTACCATTGCTTGCCATGCACCTGAACCCTAACCGTAAACATGGCCTCCATTCTCGATTTCCGGAGGTCGATGCAAGGGCTTCCAAAGAATACGCTTTTAAGAAATTTTGCTTGCTACTGGATATTATACTCGTTTACACTCTTAAGCCTTAAGCAGCTAATTACTCCACAGATTGAGAGCTTGTAGCCCTCGATGTCCTGTCAGGAGCTCTCCTATAGCAAGTTCCAGAGCTGAAAGTATATTGGCAAATGGTTGCCACTGGAATTTTGGAAATGATGGGAGAAACTAAAATATCTTAGAGGCAATTGGACGAACATGTATGGTTGTAAAACACAATTACATAGGACGAAGTGGTCATAGGTGATACGAAAGAAGGTACTGGTATTAACAGAAATTTTACGAAATAAATTCTAGTTAATCTGAACTAGTGGATCGAAAAGAATAAACTGTCCGTATTGAACGTAGTGTACTGCGAAAAAGCTCGGTATTAAAGCCTAGAATATACTAATGAAGTTAACTTTAAGCTGATGACTCGCACTACCTAGGTGATTCGCACGTACCTCTTGTTCTCAAGGAATTGTCGTAGTTCATCGATGAGCTGCCGTTCATCCAACATTGTCCAATTAAAATTCGTGTACTTTTGCTTGTTAAGATCAATGAGGATGTCCCTGAAAACTTTCTTCATGCCAGGATTCTGACCGACCGGAACAAAAGCCCCGCAATCGAAATCCGCTTTAAGCTTGTCATACACAGCTTTGGCAAGAGTGGTCTTGCCCAATCCTCCAAATCCGACAACGGAGACAATCTTCATCTTCTTCTTGGACGCATCATCCCCACCCTCGGACAGCATCTTTATGAGCTCGTCCCTTGGCCCATCAACGCCGACGAGCTGTGCCGCATCTTTGTACAGAGCCAACACGCGAGGATCGATGGGCCTCGACGTTGCGGCAGACTTTTCAATGCGGTCGTCGAGTGTGTACCTGTCACGCCTGTTGGCCACCTCCTGGGCTCGGTTTTTCATTTCTTCGATCACGTGGGCGATCTGATGGCGATGCTTGAGTTTGCTGAAGAAGTTGCCAATCTTCTTCTGGAGTCGTTTGAGCTTGCTCGGGTTGTCCGTGGGCTCACGACCGTTGTCCACGCTCACCAGGAAGCTGTCGACGACATCCTCCATGTCGTAGGATAGATCCCTGAGATCGCGTGCCCAGAGCCTGACCTGCTCGTCGAGCTGGTCCCGCGGCACGTCACCGACCTTGCGGAGGGCAGGTTGCATGCTCTCAAGCTCTCGTGAGAGAGACTGGACTTGCTCCCTGACGCCCGTCTGCAGCTTGTACTCCTCCTTGAGCAGCTCGCCCAGCTTGGGGAGGAGGCTGCTCATGGCTAAGGATGGCAATGGGGACCCGTTCCCCGATTCCCGGCGGGGAATTCCTCTATTAGTGACTAAGATAGAAGAAATCGCTCTCATGGATTAAACGAAATTATTCTTCTGCAAAGTGGCGAGGATGGGACGGAATTTTTTTCCGTGGGGACCGGTTGGGGATCCAAATTTAGTTTAGTCCAATTTAGTTATTAGATTGCAAACATATTCTCTAGCCCATCATATTCACATTTTCATAAATGGGACAACATAATCTTCAATGAATGCATGCATTCTTTTTTTCCTTGTCTATTGATATGATTTTAGAGTTAAAATGGCTATAAGTTCTTCTCTTGTGTGAAATTTTGAGGATGGGTCTCGACGAAGCCCCGATAATTCGAACGGATGGGGACGGGATTTTTTCCGAGCACGGAACGGACGGGACGGAGAAAATTTTGGATCATGATGACGTGACGGGAGGCACTCCCCGGCGGGGAATGGCCCCGTTGCCACCCCTACTACTCATGGCTCCCGTCGCAAACTCCATGCTCGATCGGTGCGTGCGTAGCTCTCTCTTGCTTAATTGGTTAGCTCGAGTACCGCTGGTGGTGGACTGGTGGTAGTGCTTGCTCCGTCGGACTACTATAGTGGACTGGTGGTAGTACTCCATTAGAGCGTACAGGGACAATTGCTTTCGGCGCACCTGAAAGTGTAGTAGGAAGATTCTCTTGCTTTGCGTACGCGGAAGTGTACCAAGAAAATCGCAATCTGGTACTCCTACGCAGGCTCCCTTATTTTCCACCTAGACGGATATAAATAACGCAACTTTGGCATCAAAGAACGATCCTGAGATGATTGAGCTTTGCTCAACTGAAATTTCGTTTGAAATTTGTCGATGCGTTCCGTAAAAATAATATTGATTTAATTTTAAGATATTATATCAGCCACCAGTGCAAGAACAAATGTGAAAACTGAACAAACCTTTATTTGATTCAACTCTTGTAACAACTCTCATTCGCAAGAAGGAGAGGTTCGAAAGAAGCAACAAATTAATCCATGCCGACAGTCTAAAAAAGTCCATGCATGGTAAAGATGAGTAGCGGAGATCTTGAGGGGAGACGAATCCCGCGCCAGGAGAGGTCCAACGCCCGTTGGACGGCGCCGCTCGTCCAACGCGCGGGAGACCGTCCGATATTTAGTGCTCTTGGCACCGCTCATCGAGGAAAAAGCACGCAGCTCGCTCGGCTCACGCGCGTAGCGTTTAGTCCTGCTCAAGCCGAAGTGCCGAATGTTAATCACGAGTAGGCTGAAAAAAAAATCTCAGTGGTGGAACTCATTGGTTCGGTTCAAAATTGCTCCAATTATACTCGTTTATTGGTTAAATATTGAAATGAGTTAATTTCGAATGAAATTAGGTTTTGCTTTGGTTTGGCTCGGCTCGTTGGCTCGATTCTAAAAATACATCCAAATTATAGATAAAATGATATTAAATCAAACTATGTCAATTTCAGAAAAAGCTCGAAAAAATGAGGACTTGGGTCGATTTCCACCCCTAATCGCGAGCGCATACGCCGAGGGGAGCGCGGACGGACTTGCGTAGGCTTGAATAGACTAATAGAGCAGAACGACGTAGGCAACAGAGGGTGAGTCGACTTCTATGATTTTTCGCTAACAATATAGAATGAATTCGAACGGCGAATTTTTGTAGCACATTTTTGGTGCAAGTGGGAGTTCTCTGTGAAATTTTTAACTCATTCGGAGAACAAATGCTCAATTGAATAGCCTAATAGAGCCAAACGGTGTACACAAAAGAGCGTGTGCTAACTTCCATGATTTTTCCTAGGCAATACAGAATGAAATCGAGGGGCGAATTTCTATGGCAAGGTCTCATTACGAGTGGAAGTCCATCATGTAATTGTCTCCTTATTCAGAGAATAAATGCTCACTTGAATTGGCGATAGAATCGAATAGCGTAGGCAAAGAGGTTAAGTTGACTTCTATGAATTTTCCCTGCATCGCATGTAATGAATTCCAGATGGCTAATTTCTGCTCCATGTTACAAGTGTAAGCGGAGTCCTCTCGAGTAATTTTTAGGTCATTTGGAGAACAGAGACTAGCTTGAATAGGCTAATAGAGCAAAATGACATAGGCAATAGAGAGTGAGTTGAATTCTATGATTTTTGTGGGCAATATAGAATGAATTCGAAGGCGAATTTTTGTGGCACATTTGTGGTGCAAGTGGGAGTTCTCTCAGAAATTTTTAGCTCATTCGAGAACAAATGCTCAATCGAATAGCCTAATAGAGCCAAATGGTGTACACAAAAGAGCGCAGTCGACTTCCATGATTTTACTGGGTAATACGTAATGAAATCGAACGATGAATTTCTGTGGCAAGGTATCACTGCAAGTGGGAGTCTATCATGAAATTTTCTCCTTATTCGGAGAATAAATGCTCTCTTGAATTGGCGATAGAACCGAATAGCGTAGGCAAAGAGGGTGAGTCAAATTTTATAAATTTTCTCAGATCGCATGTAATGAATTCTAGTGGCGAATTTCTATTGCATGTTAGAAGTGTAAGCAGGAGTCCTCTGAGCAATTTTTAGTTCATTCGGAGAACAAAGACTAGCTTGAATAGGCTGATAGAGCAAAACGACATAGGCAACAGAAGGTGAGTTGACTTCCATGATTTTTTGTGGGCAATATAGAATGAATTCAAATGGCGAATTTTTGTGGCACATTTTTGGTGCAAGTGAGAGTTCTCTGTGAAATTTTTAGCTCATTTAGAGAACAAATGCTCAACTGAATAGCCTAATAAAATCAAACGGTGTACGCAAAAGAGCGTGTGCTGACTTCCATGATTTTTACTGGGAAATACAAAATGAAATCGAGCGGCGAATTTCTGTGGCAAAGTATCACTGGAAGTGGGAGTCTATCATGAAATTTTTTCCTTATTCGGAGAATAAATGCTCTCTTGAATAGATATTAGAACTTAACATCGTAGGTAAAGAGGGTGAGTTAATTTTTATGAATTTTTCTGTACTGCATAGAATGGATTCTAGCGGCGAATTTCTGTTGCATGTTAGAAGTGTAAGCAGGAGTTCTCTGAGTAATTTTTTGCTCCTTCGAAGGATAAAGACCAGCTCGAATAAACTGATATAGCAAAACGACACTTTGGCTTGAGCCGAATGAGCCGAGCGAGCCGCGTGCTTTTTTCTTGATGAGCGGCGCCTGGAGCACTAAATATCAGACGGTCTCTCGTGCGTTAGACGAGCGGCGCCGTCCAACACGCGTTGGACCTCCCTCGGCACGGACAAATCCTCCTTCCCATGTGGCACCCTTCCGCAATGACTTTCAATATATTATCATGAACCGGATCTTATGCAGATTGCCTAAAGACTCCACCAAATCTCTCTCCAGGCACTCGTCCAATACTTCCCTTAGGTTGCACAGCTCCTTCACAGATCGTGTAGACTTGTTGACACTAAGATCAAGATCCTGATGAAATTTCCTGAAATCTCATATTTCGATCCTCTCCAAGATTTATAATCCTGACGATGTAAAAAGATTTGAAAAAGAATCAAATTGCTACAATAAGCAAGCCCTTATATGAGAAGGTAGATAGTAGGAGCTAAAAGACAATATCTTTCTGGTATTCTCTACATGCTAGATAAGCTGATTTATCTACACAACTATATGATTAGATATTACAGACGTGCTTTAAATATTATAGTTATTTTTATTTGTACAGTAGATAGATTAAGAGAAAAGTTGGAAAGTGTCAGGGCAACTTGCTGCAAGAAAATCCAGAGTATTGTAGTCTTAGATAAGCTGCTAGGATGCTAGATAAGCTGCACATACATTGCACCTGCTAGGATGCTTCATTTTCAGTAACCAGAGTATTGCGTCAGAAGATGGCCTCCTGAGCAGATTCCCCGACCGGCCCCTGAAATCACGTGGACCAGAGACCAACGAAATTTCCCGGCAGCATCGGCCAGGAACATGATTGATGGCACAAGCATGGGCTACGAGCAGGGAACAAAATTTTGACGAAATTCGGTGAAATTTTAGTGAAATTTTGGATTTTGGGAATGGGCTAATTCTGAGTACCCGTTGAATTTGAAATTCTGAAAAAAAAAATAAATTTGTTATAGTAATTTCAAAAATTTCGGCGAAATTTCGGGTTTTGAATCTGAATTTTGATGTTTTAGGGCTAGATTTGACCGGAATTAGTCCAACAACCCTTAAGAAAGTCATCTTACATGAAAATTTGTTGAAAAACTAATTTTTTGAGACATTTTAAAATTTAGGCAGAACACCGCCGATTTTTATAAAATTGTACAAGCTCGATAATAATTTGAAAATTTTATAGTACTATCTTTAGTAGTGTACGATCTTACAAAAAAATTAAAAATAATTGAACTTCGTTTGTTATCTTTAAAAATCAAAACAGAATTGACATAATTAGGACAGTAAACTTGTTAGATCTTTCTAAATTTTATTGAGTGTGATTATGATCTAAAATTTTTATTACAGATTAAGAATTTCCTCAGTACCATTCTATAAAATTTTCAAAAAATTTCAACTTTTTTGTTTGATCAATCAAATCTATAAAACCATTGAACTTCATTTGTTATACTATATTGCAAAAACCAAAAGAGAAAGAACATAAATACACTGTGCCTTGTAAGAATTTTATAAATTCACTGGAGTGTGATCATGATTCAAAATTTTTATGAGATCTTAAAAACTTCCTTATCATTCTTATGTAAAATTTTCATAAATTTTAAACCTTCTTTTATCGCTAAAGCAAATCTATGTATTGATTATCAGACTTTTATCAGGACGCAGCACTGTCAGAATTTTTAGAATATCTTAAAGTATGATAATCATATAAAAATTTTATAAAAATATTAGCGATACATCAAGACCTTCAACAAAAATTTCCAAAATTTTCCAAAATGGTTTGAACTATTTTTCATCCCGTTCAAATTTGCCGGTAAGACTTTTATCAAGATAGTAGCACTGTCCGAATTTTTAAAATTTTTGAATCTTCATCATCATCTAAAAATTTTATGGAAATATTAATGATTCATCAGCATCATGCACAAAAAATTTCAATATTTTCTAACATTGTTTGTACTATTTTTATCCGGTTCAAACTTGCCGGTCAATGTTTCATCTGCATAGTATCAATGTTTGAATTTTCAAAAATTCCACAGACCTGTGAAAATTTTATGAGAACATCTCTAATGTTTCAGGAACCTTGAATCCCTGGCTACGAGTACTACTAGTGTACTACTCTACTTCTCTCTCTTTTTTAAAAAAATTAAATTCAACAACGGTTGTTATTGGCGTACTTTGCGCCAGGGTACCCTCTCCGCCGCACAAAAATGTGCGTGACCCACGTGGCGGCCTGGCGGGCAGGTGGGCGAGCACACCGCCTGGCCAGCGTTGGTCCACGAGTGCCCGGCGAGCAGTGGGCGAGGACGCCTGCCGCCGGCCGCCACGCTTCGCGCTTCTGGTAGCGGGCGGCGAAAGCATGCCCTCACTGCCGTGCCGCCCACGGGCGTTCGGGCGAGCAGTGGGCGAGACGCCTTACTGCCGGCGCCCACCCACGTGGCGGCTCGGTAGGCGGCGGCGAAGTATGCCCTCACCGCCGTGCATCGCCCACGTGGCGTCGGCGAGCAGTGGGCGAGACGCTGCCGCCTTGCGCCCAGCCCGCGGGCGGCCTAGTACACGGGCGGTGAGCATGCCCCGCCGGCAGTGTGCCGCCCACGCGGCGTTCGGACGAGCAGTGGGCGAGACGCCTTCGCTCGGCGCGCCACCACGGGCGGCTCGGTAGGCGGGCGGCGAGCATGCCCTCACCGCCGCGTCGCCGCCCACGTGCGCGTCGGGCGAGCAGATGGGCGAGGACGCCTGCTAGCCTAGGGCCCACCACGTGGCGCCTCGGTAGGCGGGCGGGCGAAAGCATGCCCCGCTGGCCGTGTGCCGCCCACGTATGCGCTCGGCGAAAGGTGGGCGAGACACCCCGCCGCCTGGCAAGAAGGCAAAAGGTGGTGCAGGTGGCTTCACCTTGAAGTCTCCTTCCCTATCGTCACTGCCAACAAAGACGCCTGGGTGTGGTCGTTCATTGATTGCAGGAATTCTGCATGAGCCCAATCCTCTGGCGCTGCCACCTACCTGCTCCAAAGGGGTCACATCCCAAGTGATCGGGCGGCCATGCGCCAAGCATTTAATGAAGATGGAGAAATGGGACAGCATAGGAAGGAGTAATAAATGTATGGAGATCAGCATGATGACCCCCCTTTTACCTACCCCCGTTAGCTTGGCCTATATAAGGGCGCTCTGGTGCATGGGGAGGGGGGACAGGCATTCGAGCAAGAAGAGAAAGAAGAACTTGTAACTTAGGAGCTCTGTACTAGCTTCAAACACTCAATAAAAGATCTAGCAGGACGTAAGGCTATTACCCTGGCTGAGGGGGCCTGAACCTGGGTAAAATCCCTTGTGTCATCTTAGTTCATAGGCACCAAGTCCTTCGTGTGGGAGTCCTTAGGGTTTTCACTCGCTAGGGTTTGCCAGCCGCGAAGACGCCCTCCTACCGAACCAAACCCGGTCTATAGACTCGGGCCTGTTAGGTGGAATACGCTGACAGTCGTGATCTGATTAAGGTTCAAAATGATTTCTGATTTTCGGTGAGGCCGAATTTCTAAATCTCTATGGAATAAAATCTGAAAATTTTCAACTTTTTGTGGTGGATTTTGCCGAGATTTCGGTTTTTAGGACCGAGTTTCATATTTTTTTGACTGAATTTAACACTAATTTTTTTATGATATTATAATACCTTTTATGAGGAATATATGTGAATTTTTTTCAAAACTAATACATATACAAATTATATTATAAAAATAAAAAAAATCGGCTTTAAATATACCACCTTGATATTGCTATTGCCCATATCCATAACTGACGAATTAAAAACAGTTGGACCAGCAAAAGCAATCCTCGCTTCGTCGAGTACATGCCTGGAAGTTCATGTTGCTCCTAGCTTTGTCATGCATCGCACTTCATTTTCATTTTCAGCGATTAACTAGTCATGTACCCATGCGTTGCAACGAAAACTCAATTTATGATAAAAAAAAATTTATTTCCAAAGAGCATTAACCTTGTCTGAATGATACTGTTCACTCTTAATGTGCAATGGTTGAATGTTTAAATCAATTCATTGAAGCATACAAATTCTAAACACTTGTTTACAAACTCGAGCTTAAAATTATCTTTAATTTCACAATCTGAAGGCACTCACATTACAAAATACTTTAAAATTTTAGATGTACATATATGTACAAACACAATGAATAGTAGACAAGGTTATATAAAAATCTCATTTAAAATCCATGATTTTTTTCATGTGAAACAATGTAATTCCCAAACCGTACAATGAACATATCATCCAACATGACCCAAACCGTATCATGGACATCAAATTTTTTCAGCACATTTAGTAATATGGCTAGTAAATAAACCAAATCTTAAGTATCGATTAGGTGAACATAACATGAAGCATGTGAAATCTAAGATTAAAAAAACAGTTATATCTCATTGTCGTCATATGTGGATAGCTCAACTGCTAGTTTATAATATCAGTGTTGTTTTCTACAGTATCACTCTGTATAGCGTTGACACCAAGAATAGACTCACCATTCTTCACGAATATAGCACCTAGATATATGTTCACAAGGTCACCAACAAACAATATAACCAGTAGAGATCTCTGATCCACAAGGACCTGATCTCCTCTCCTACGGGCACGTGTAAGATCGAGGATGCCGACTAGAGGGAGGTGAATAGGCGGTTTTAAAATTTTCTTCTATGGTTAATTAATTATCTCGCCTATTTATCCTTATATCAAAATCTAAACAAAAATCAATGTGGAAGCGATAAACTAAGATTTTGACAATTAAACCTAAGTCAACTAGACTCACTAAGTGCACTAGCTATTACATCTCTAACAAGAATATACAAGAATAAAGATAACCAAGCAATTTAATTCTAAGAATGTAAATTGCAACAATATAAATAAGAATTGTAAGCAACCACAAAGAGACACACCAATATTTTACCGTAGTGTTAGAAGACATGTCGGTCTCCCATAATCCACGTTGTGACTAGCCCAAACCTCTTTGGATCGGCTCCATGAATTGAGCACCCGCCTTAATTCCACTAGTAGTAGCTCTTTTCCTCTTCGGGTAGGTGAGCTCCGACCTTCACAACTTTGTCGAGCCTTCTCACAATCTCCTTGAAAAGGTCACCATGCACGACTCCTCCACACGCCATCTAGGTGTCGGCAAACACCAAGAATAACAAGTCAGGCCCTCTAACTTGATCTCCACTAAGTACAACATATGTACAGTGGTGATCACTGAGTGCAACACATGCACAAGAGGCACTCAATCCTCTTCTAATTGCAACATATGCAATTAGAGCCCACTCATAGCTCAAAAACCAAACTGGAGAGAGCAACATATGCACAACTCAACCACAAATAGAAATGGACTCTCCAAAACCCCAACAACATCAAATGCCAGCCCACTAGACTCCTTTTATAGCCTTCACAAGAAAAACTAGCCGTTGAAGGGAAAAATAGACAAAAAATCGCATAAAACCTGGTCATATCGCCCTAGGGCCGGTATGATCGACCTCTGGTCCAACGGCTAGAAAAAACTAGCTGTTACAAAGAAAGTCCGGTCATACCGGACATAGGGCGATCATACCGCTCACCGGTGCTACCACTCATACCCCGGTAGCACCGCCCTTAAAAAACAAAGAAAACTCTTCTCTTGAATTTTCACACCGCCTGGGGTCCGGTCATACCAGACTAGGGACAATATGACTGGCCTTAGGGCGGTCATACCGCTGCTACATCGACTATAATGGCCATAACTTTTTACTCTAAACTACGATTTAGGTGATCTTGGGCTCTATGTGAAGCTTATCAAGAGGGTTACAATCTTCACCTCTTTTCAAGATTTAAGAAACCATAAATATTTTTAAATATCACCAAAATCAAACTCCAATGCAGTCATTCAAGTCTAAAATCTTATTTTTCAAAATCCCTAACATAGACTTGATCAAAAGCGTGACCACAAGCTAGCAAGAGTCAATAAGATCAAATATTTGGCTATTTGACGATCAACTCATGATCAAAATAATTTATGAAACACATTTGTAAATAAACCAAGAATCTATGAGATCAACCTCTAGCATGTAAGGATCAACGTATGATACCGACACTTTGCAAAAATTCATTTGCAAATGCCAACACATACTCTAGGATTGAAACCATAACCTCTAGATTATTTGCAAACACAAATCATAAATTTTACTTAGCCTTGTGATGATCAACACATGATCAAATCACAAGCTAAAATACCAATGCATGAGCTCCCACCTTTTGCAGCACATGCAAAACTTAGCTCTATGCAAAAACCACATAAGCCAAATTACATGAGCTATCTCCCTTTTGCAAGACATGCAAATCCATAGCTCTATGTAAAAACTAAATCGATTAAGATTTAATAAGAAGCAAGCATGAACTCCCTTATTTGCAACATATGCAAATACTTAGCTCATGCAAAATCCAAACAAAAAAGTGAGCTAGAGTGAACTGGATTGAGTTCATCAACATATGATGAAACTCAAACTAGACGACTCGACCTCTCTTAATAATATGGCTGTCGGGGATTAAATTATCCCAAGTTGCTCGAGATAGACAAAGCAATATGGCAGTTCTCTTGCTCGACCAAGGGCTTGATGAATCATTTATACGCAATAAATGAGCACATGAAGACAGGAATAAAGACTCCACATGAAGGCGGTGTAATGGTCAGGATAATGAAGACTATTAAAAAGAGTGACGGACAGCATTAACCATGTATTATTAGCTCTTAGCACCTGTATAAATAGGGGCAGAGAGGTATCCCGCGAGGCGGAGGGCTGATACGAGCCATCCATGTACTTGTGCTCAACATCTCAATACAGAAAAACAACACCGGACAACTGGACGTAGAGCTGTTATCTCGACCATGAGAGGCCCGAACCAGGATAAAATCCTTGTGTTCTTCGTATTCTAATCCGCAATCTTTCACGTCTTTGATACTATGCATTTGGTAGAAAGAGGGCCGGTTGATCCTTCAACTCAACAAGTAAGCTCGGCAGAGAACCTGTTTTCCAATTGTCAACAACTGGCGCCGTCCGTGGGGATCGACAGATATTTGCCAAAGGAATCCGGAAGGCGTCATCTTCCACATCTAATGACCGATACTACACAAATTGTGATAAGGTAAGATCGAAAATAAGATCTTTCCCTTCAGCAAATTGTCCGCTCAGGAACCGTTTCTGTTTTGCACTGAGCACGTTCTTCTCTCGGGCAAAAATTTCGTCCCCTAGCCCGAGTAAGCATTCCGCTCGGATCCGTGCCATGTAAATTTTTCGCTCGGACGCGTGTTTCTTCACATCGAGCAAACGCGCCGAGAATTGATTCGCCCACGCCGAAAGCACGCATTTCGCCGGGCGACGTCTCTTCTCGAGCACGTTGCTCCGCCAGGATCGCTCTCGCCCACGCCGAGCACGATTGCCGGGCGACGTCTCTTACCCCGAGCACGCATTTCGCTCGAGGACTGCTCTCGTTCCACGCCAAGCATGTACTTCACTCGGGTGCACATCTCTTCCTTCACAAGACGTGTTCCGCCAGGACTTCTCACCTTTCGCCGAAAGCACGATTCGCCGAGAGCGCTCTTCTCCCGAGCACGTTGTAAGATCGAGGATGAGCCTAGAGGGGGGGTGAATAGGCTTTTCTAATTTTTCTATCACTAAATTCAAGTTTAATGATTGCTAAGAACAAGAGACAATTTTACGAATTCAATTCTTTAACAAGTCTAGTGATCACAAGATGATATTGCTACACAAGAATATAAGTGACTAAGCAAGTAGCACAATAGAATCAAATTTCAAGTATTGCTCAAGAGTGAAAGACAAGCAAACCACAAATGAAGGACAAGAGAATTTTTCCCGTGGTCTCGGAGACTTGCCGGTCTCCCCTACTCCACGTTGAGGTAGCTTGAATTCCTTCAAGCCGGCTCCACTCGCTTGAGCCTTCCCCGATCACTAGTGATAGCTCTTTCCCGCTCCGGTAGGCGAGCCGTGCCTTCACAACCTCCCGGTCTTCACACAACCTTCTTTTAGAAGATCACTGAGCCTCACGCCCAAGCCGCCTAGGAGGCGGCAACCTCTAAGAGTAACAAACTTGACGCTGGCTTGAATCTCAAGAGTGCAATCAATATGGCTCACTAATGCAATGCACTCAAATTTAGCTCTCCAACACTCAAGAATCAAGAATTCAATGCACAAGAGAGTGGAGAGTGGTTCTAGGCTCAAGAGTATTCAATGGAGTCACCAACCAGCCTTACATACAAAAGTGGGGGTATTTATAACCCCACCCCACACAAACTAGCCGTTATCTGACTTTTCTCGATTTATGCCAAGGTCGGATTACCGCCTCTAAGAGCTTGTAGTACCAAGACCACGCGGAACGGCTATATCTGGCGCAATAACGCACTAACACGTAGTCACATACTGCTTTTTATATATATCCAGTACTACCGCCCATTGGAGCGGTAGTACGCGACCGCCAATCAAAAAGAATACGTTCTGGAATAAAGCTACCGCCAACAAATGTGCAGTAGTGCCGGCTATAGACGACCGAAGAAATGCATCGTTATAAAGCTACGCATTTATAAGTCTAGTAGTATCAAGACTTGGTACTATCGCCGATACCGCGTAGTGCCGACCAGATTTCAAGAAACCAAAAAAAGTCTCGAATTTAACTATCGCCATCTAACATCCTAGTATCAAGATCATGTACTACCGTCAATACTAGCGGTAGTGGGACTTAACGCAATTTTCAGGATTTTAGTTTTCTCTCGAATGCATGAGCTTAACAAAAGAACTAATGAGCCATATGTTATGCATTTTCAAGATTCAAAGACCCATATCAAGTCCCTCTTGATAGTACGGCTACTATCCTAATAATCCGATCTTTTTCTAACTCCGAGATCGGTAAAAGACTAGAAAATACTTCTAAATTATTATACCTTCGTTTCTTTAGCTTCTTTTGCGCGTACTCCTTCCATTTTGCATTTGAGGCCGTCCAACATCTTTCGAGGAATCCCTTTATCCTGTTTCCATTTTACTTGCACAAACATCGTTAGTCTTTTTCGCGTGATTGTCATTAATTATCAAAACCATAACCATATGGGGGCCTAGATGCTTTCAATCTCCCCCTTTTTGGTAATTGATGACAATCCTCATAATCAAATTGAAGTAAATTGATATTTAGTGTGAGTGACCAATAAAAATCAATTACTCACACCGTGGGATTCTTATTTAGCAATATTTTGTCGTTTAAAGGACAAAAGATACTTGAGTCAAGATATTTCTAAATGAGAACATGACTCCCCCTACAAATATGCCATGGATGAACAATAAAAGTTTGCACATTTGTATGAGTTCATAATTTGGATAAATTAGATCATAAACTTTAGATAAAATTTAGCGCAAAAGATCATACAATTTAGTTCAAGACAGAGTTCACAACCAACAAGACGCAAACGATACAACGACATAAACAACCACAAAGAGTTCAAATCCAACAACCACATAAGTTAAGCAAGTTCATTACAAGAGAAATAAAACTATGATAACTGGGATAGACTTCAATTCTTCAAATTCTCCCCCTTTGTCATCAAGGACCAAAAGGGGATCGCCATCATGCCGTCTACGCTTCATCATCGCCAGGAGCAGAAGCAGGCGGCGGAGGAGGAGACCAAGGAGACCAGTCGGATGGCGGTAGAGGGTGAGAGGAAGTAGGAACACTGCTGCCATCCGGACGACGACGCTGATAAGACTGATGATATGAACGATAGTCATCAAAAGAAGTGTTCAGCGTGTCCAAGCGCTCACGGACCTCCTCAACCATTTGACGATTATGGTACTGAAGCTCCATAACGAGTGCAAACTGGCCTTGCATGTATGATTCTTGTCGCGCAAAACCGGCCATCATGTCCGTACGAAGAGTCTCAAGACAGGCAAGGTAGGCATCGGGCACGGAAGCAACTTGAGCTTGTGCTTGAGCTTGAGCCGCTTGCCCGGCTTGAGCTCTTGCTTGAGCTGCTTGCTCGGCGATGTGATGCAAGACTTGAGGAGGAGCGACCCGAGGCTTGTATGGCTTATGAGGAGTAGGGGTGGCACCATTATACTCGGCGACTCTCCGGATTAATGCCATGATGTACGGAGCAAAGTAGATGGTCTTCCCCCTATCTCTAGCAGATTGAGACATCTCCCTAATGATGAAGTCCACCACATCAAACTTTTCTTTTGCCATGATCTTCGCAATGACATTCCAGGCATGGCCTCTCACGGCATCAAAATTGCCACTCTTCGGATGAATAGTGACACGAATAATTTTGTTGAGCATGCTGGGTTGGAGCTGCAAACCGGCTGAGTTCCCAATTCGGAAAGTATGAGACTGATCATAGAACTCAGACGCTTGCTCTAATGTCAAAGGAGGCTCATCATGGATTCTAGGATGCTGGCTATGGAAAATTCCCAGTGCATGCTCAAAATCATCCTTGGAGGCAGTGTATTTAGTGGTGTCGGTCATCCAGGTGATTCGCTCATAGTTTTCAGAAACATAGAGCGTTGCATAAAATTGCCTAATGACCTTCTCATGGTAGTCAGTCCTCGTGCCAAGGAAGTTATATAAGCCAGCTCCACCAAATAACTCAGAATGCCCACAAATTTCGCTCCTCTCGAACATGCTTCCAATGACCCAATACCGGTTGGCAAAGTCCTTCTCCGATATATCTGCTCAAACACCCTCTGCTGAAACAAGGAATGGAATCTTGGATTTGGTGCAGAGCGAGGTTGGAGATACTGATTCTGACTTCTGCGAGCATAATAATCATCGCCTTTGATTTGAGATGGATCATTTCTTCCAATTGGCGGCACCACTTCTTCTTCCTTTGAGCTCTCCTCACTATCGCTTTCAGTCTCATCATCGCTGCCATCAATTTGAGGTGATTGAGCGGGGACTTTCCTCTTCTTAGCCTGGGAAGGCTCAGCAGGACCCTTCCCTTTTGCCCTTGTGGTCCTCATGGCGATAGTAAACGAGTTGTCGCTGTCTCCGCTGTCCGTGTCCGGAGTGGGAACACCACGACCCTTCGTCGTCTTCCTTGTACCCTTGCCCCCTCCAGAAGGACCGGTTCCGGCAGTCTTGGTGCGAGGCATGGTCTAGAGAAGAGTTCAAGGAATTTGAGATGTGAGAAATGAATATGAATCGAATTTGACAAGATGGAAATAAAATGAGTGAAAGTTGTATAGGAATATTGCTTCAAAAATGCGCAAAACCCAAGAGTTTTTCAATGTCGCGGTATTATCACATCGGAGGCCGGTGAGTACCAAGAAAGTCGGTACTACTGGCTCCCAAGGGTTTTAGAGTACCACCGAAAGTGCACAAGAATGGAGTTTTGGGCAAAATCGAGGCAATGCTGAGGCAAAGATGATTTAAACTAGACTTAGGGTTTTAGGAATATTAAGGACATTAATTTTATACCTAATCCTCAAGTATTTTGCCTCAAAACACGATTACACATTTTAATTTTTCATTCAAACCCTAGATTGCTCAAGTGAGAGGAAGGAGAGAGAGATGAGAAGATAGATTGTCACCTTTGGAGGAGAGGACCACGAGGATCAAATCCAATCGGAAGAAACCTCAAAAATCACAAGGATTTGAGATGGATTTGGATTAGGATTTTGAGAAGAGAGAGAGAGAGGAAGAGATGAACCGCACGGGAGTGGGAGAGAGACGGGTTTCGGGTGAGAAGAAAGGAAGAAGAGAGAGAAGGGAGAGAACTCATGGAATTTAAGGTGGCCCCACAAATTTACGAGCCGAAGCTAAGATTATCAGCTTCCTCGACCCCTAGAGGTCAAGATTTATGTGACTACTGCCGGGCGGCCAGAGTGCCGGAAACACTGAAATGGCAGAAATTTGAGCGATTTTGATTCTGAGAAGGATTATATGATAATATAACAAGATTGAGTGAGTATTAGATCAATTCCAACCACAGAATAAACTCAGAGCACAGCAAATAAACAAAATTAAATAAGGAATAATGATTTGACTTGTTCGAGTTGAAATACCACATGAGCAACTAGAAGTATGACAATTCTAGCTCTTTGGGCAAAACTCAAGATGTGCCTTTATTAGATCGATATAGATCGCGATTTTGAATTTTATTAAGCCTTTTTTTTTAAAAGCAAAAGTTTTGTTTCATTATAAACATAGAGAAGGTTATAATTATGGCATAAGTTCCAAAAGATAAGATTTATATAATAATAAGTTTTAAATTGAAGATTTGTGAATCCTTTGCACTTTGAAAATGCAAAATAGATTGTTTCCAAATAATTTTGACTTATAAGGTCTAGTTTTATCTTTTCAAGATATTTATAGCACCATTTTCAATTTTCCACATTTGGAAATGTAATATACATGAGTTGCATATTACTCCCCCTTGATGTGAGACTCATCTAAGAAACAAAAACCAAAATTAAATACAAAGAACAACCAAAGAATTGCATTTAGGCCACATTTGAGATATCTATGACATTTAATTCATTTCTCAATTTGCAAAATCTTGCCTCATCTAAGGGTTTAGTGAATATATCCGCTAATTGATTTTTGGTGCGAATATGACTAATTTCAATATCACCCTTGCCAACATGATCTCTCAAGAAATGATGACGAATATCTATGTGCTTGGTTCTTGAGTGTTGAACGGGATTTTTGGCTATTTTAACCGCGCTTTCATTATCACATAAGAGAGGCACATTTTTAAAATTTATTCCATAATCCATTAGAGTTTGCCTCATCCATAATAATTGAGCGCAACAACTACCGGCGGATATGTATTCGCTTCTACCGTGGATAAAGCTACGGAGTTTTGTTTCTTGGAGAACCATGAAACTAGGGATCTACCTAGCAATTGACAACTCCTGAGGTGCTTTTTCTATCCACTTTACAACCCGCATAATCCGAATCCGAATATCCAATTAAATCAAATTTTGCACCTTTAGGATACCATAACCCTATGTTTGAGGAATGTTTCAAATATCTTAGAATTTCTTTTACGCCACTAAATGACATTCTTTAGGAGAAGCTTGAAAACGAGCACACATGCAAACACTAAACATAATATCGGGCCTAGATGCGGTAAGATAAAGCAAACTTCCAATCATAGATCTATAAAGCTTTAAATCTACCGGTTTACCTCCCTCGTTTAAGTCTAGATGCCCGTTGGATGCCATTGGGGTCTTGATCGGCTTTGCATCCTCCATGCCAAATCTTTTGAGAAGATCCTTCGTATACTTGGTTTGACTTACGAAAGTTCCATTCTTGAGTTGCTTGATTTGAAGTCCAAGGAAGAAGCTCAACTCCCCGATCATTGACATTTCAAACTCCCTAGACATCATATCGCCAAATTCTTTGCAAAAATCTTCGTTAGTAGAACCAAAAATGATATCATCAACATATATTTGACATACAAAGAATTCATCATCAATTATTTTTGTAAAGAGCGTTGTATCAACCTTCCCAATTTTGAAACCCTTAGAGAGTAGAAAATCTCTAAGTCGCTCATACCACGCCCGAGGGGCTTGCTTAAGACCGTATAGCGCCTTAGAGAGTTTGTAAACATGGTTGGGATATTTGGAATTTTCAAAACCGGGAGGTTGTTCGACAAATACCAACTCGGATATTTGTCCATTTAAGAATGCACTCTTTACATCCATTTGATATAACTTAATGTCAAAACTTGATGCAAACGCAAGCAAGATTCTAATGGCTTCTAATCTAGCTACGGGTGCGAAAGTTTCACCAAAATCTAATCCTTCAACTTGAGTGAAACCTTGTGCCACTAATCTAGCTTTATTTCTTACTACAATTCCATTCTCATCTTGTTTGTTTCGAAAGACCCATTTTGTGCCAAATACATTATGTTCTTTAGGTCTTTCAACTAAAGTCCAAACATCATTTCGGGCAAAGTTATTTAATTCTTCATGCATAGCATTTACCCAATCCGGATCAACTAATGCTTCATCTACGTGAGTTGGTTCAAATGAAGATACAAATGAATAATGCTCACAAAAAGAAGCGACACGAGATCGAGTTTGAACACCCTTACTCACGTCACCCAATATTTGGTCTATCGGGTGATCCTTGGAGAGACCGTGATGAATCCTTTGAGGCAATGGTTGAATTTGTTGCTCGTCATTCTTGTCATCCTCATCATTTGTTCGAATTTGACTTGGTGTAGCGGAAGTTGAAGGTTCAACTTGAGTAGATGAAGGTTGATCTTGTTTGTCCACTTCCGGCTTCACTTCTCCAATTGTCATATTCTTCATGGCTTCCCTTAAGCCTTCTTCACCTACATCATCCAAATTCTCTTGCTCTTCTTGAGAGCCGTTAGTTTCATCAAATTCAACATCACATGTTTCCTCTACAAATCCTTTGTTTTTATTAAAAACTCGATAAGCTTTGCTATTTGAAGAATATCCTAACAAAAACCCTTCATCACAACGACTTTGAAATTTGGAAAGCCGAACACCCTTTTTCAAGATATAGCATTTGCAACCGAATACTCGAAAATAAGAAATGTTCGGCCTTCTTCCAACAAGAAGCTCATACGAGGTCTTTTTCAAGAGTCGATGCAAATAGAGTCTATTTGTAGCATGGCAAGCGGTATTAATGGCTTCCGCCCAAAAACTATCGGACGTCCCATATTCATCTAACATCGTTCTTGCCATTTCAATTAATGTACGATTTTTCCGCTCCACAACTCCATTTTGCTCCGGAGTGTAGGTTGCGGAAAGTTCAGTGCTTTTATTCCGATTTCATCACAATAATCTTCAATTTTAGTATTTTTGAACTCGAACCATTATCACTACTTAATTTTCTTTATTATAAAGTCAAATTCATTTTGAGCTCTTTTGCAAACCTTTTAAATATATTTGAGGTTTCGGATTTGTCATCTAGAAAGAATACCCACGATATCTAGAGTAGTCACAACGATGACTAAGCAATAAGAATTACCCCAATACTTTTATAAGTTGTTGGACCAAACAAATCCATATGCAAGAGTTCTAGTGGTCTAGATGTAGACATTATGCTTTTTGAAGGATGAGAACTAGCGACTTGTTTACCGCTTGACAAGCACTACAAAGTCGATTTTTCTCAAACTTCACATCTTTCAAGCCCACAACTAAATCATTTTTAAATAGCTTTTAAGTTGAATCATCCCAACATGAGCTAGTCTTCTATGCCATAGCCAACCTAAGGAAGTTTTAGCCATTAGCAAGTTTTGAGACATGAATCATTTGAAGTGAAATCAACTAGATACAAATTTCCAAATCTAAATCCTTTAAACACGTTTAATTATCATTTTCTTTTGTAATAGCTACATCATTTTTAGAGAATGTGCAAATAAGATCGAGATCACAAATTTGAGCGACGGATAGCAAATTGAAATTTAATGTTTCAACTAAGGAGACATTTGAAATGGAAAGATCATTTGATATAGCAATTTTACCTAAGCCCAATACCTTTCCTTTGCTATTATCACCAAATGTGATCTTGTCATTTTGTCCATTTCCGAATCAAAGGTGGTGAACATCTTCCAACATCGGTCATGTGTTGGGTGCACCCACTATCCAACACCCAATGCCGTCCACCGGTTTTGTAGTTCACCTACAAAAGAAAATCAAACCTTTTTAGGTACCCAAATTTGTTTGGGTCCTTGGAGGTTAGTGACCAAGGTTTTGGGAACCCAAATGGCTTTCTTTCTTTGGCCAAATATCGGGGTCCCAACAAACTTAGCAAAAATTTTACCATTTCTATCTCTTTTAAGTACATAACATGAGTCATGAATGTTATCCTTAGACGATTTACTCAAAGAACAATCATTCGCTAGATGTCCTACTTCATGGCATTTATAGCAAAATTTACCATTTGATTTAACAAACCACGGAGCCTTGTTGTTTATTTTCTTGTTCCTTTTAGGGATGTAACCTAAACCTTCTTTATTATAGGAGCATCTTTGACTTCCTAAAATCTTATTTAAGGTATCCTTACCCTTAAAGCATCTATCTAAACTTTGACTTAATTTGTTCACTTGCTTCTTAAGTTCATCATTCTCAACAATTAAATTTCCATGACATGAACTAGCACTAGAACATGATAAATCAACTAAATCACAACATGAAGTAGATATGCTTGATTTTTCTATATGAGATGAGGTATTTGCTAGTCTAGGCAAGTCATTTATAATATCACACTCAATACCAATATCATTTGTTAATTTTGAATTATTCTTGACAAGTAGAAGTTCATGATCCTCCTTTAGCTCATCATATGAATTTTTGAGAGTTAGGAATTCTTTCTTTAAGACCTTAAATTTGGATTTTTCTTTGCCAAGATATTCATTTAATTCTTCTAGCATGTCCATTAACTCATCATATGACGGTTCATTATCTTCATTAGAGTTTACCTTGGTTTCTCCTCTAGCCATGAGGCATAAAGGAGTGACGAAGCTACTTAAGCCTCCTTGATGGCGACAATCCAAGACCCTTCTTCTTCTGGAGGAGTCTCCTCTTCGGATGAGTCGAATCCGAATACTCTTCTTCGAATCCCACTCTCCTATATGAGCTTCACCCTTGCCATCCTTTTGGAATTTCTTGAAGAGCTTCTTCTTCCCTTGATAGAATTTCTTCTTCTTGGGTGATCTATCCTTGTCATCATTCTTCTTCTTCGGGCAATGTGAGGCGATGTGCCCCTTCTCATCACATTCATAGCACCGGATATTCGCATATCGGTTGGTGCTAGAAGATTGCCCTTTCTTGAACTTTTGAAAACCACTTGAATTAGAGCGCCTTTTCATAAATCTCTTCATTTTTCTCACAAGAAGCGCCATTTCCTCCTCGGTGTCCTCATCTTCGGAGTCCTCATCACTTGACTCCGCCTTTGCCTTGAAGGCGATGTTTTTCTTCTTCGTTGAGCTTTGCTCTAGCAATTCTTCTTTGTCTTTCTTGTAGAGTTCATTTGTGATGAGATTACCGAGAAGTCCGGTGGGTGTCATCCTTGGCAACTCCGGTGAGTTGAGAAATAATGTCACCAAGGTCTCATACTTCTCCGAAAGGGCCCTAAGCATCTTTCTGACAATATCAACATCACTCAAGGTCGTACCAAGACCCTTGAGCTCGTTAACGATATTATTTAATCTAGAGTACATTTCATTAATACTTTCATGAGGCAACATAATGAAACTTTCATATTTAACTCTAAGCATATGTAATTTTGCTTCTTTAACGGTGGATGTTCCTTCATGAATTTCCGAGAGAGTATTCCAAATTTTATGTGCGGTTTCTAAATTACTTACACGATTAAATTCATCCGCATTTAAGGCACCAAAATTAGCATTCATAGCTTGAGCATTTAATGGATAAATCTTTCATTTTGTTCCTCATTTAAAATGGCACCGGTGGTCACAACATAACCTTCATTGACAATTCTCCATATACTAGGACTCATAGCTTTTAGATAGACCGTCATTCGAATTTTCCAATAGGAATAATTTGTACCATCAAAGAAGGGAGCCTTTCCAATTGACATACCCTCGTTGGCCATCCTTGCTCTCTAGGCGGTAAAGCCGAAATAGAGAGACCAAGCTCTGATACCACTTGTAAGATCGAGGATGAGCCTAGAGGGGGGGGTGAATAGGCTTTTCTAATTTTTCTATCACTAAATTCAAGTTTAATGATTGCTAAGAACAAGAGACAATTTTACAGAATTCAATTCTTTAACAAGTCTAGTGATCACAAGATGATATTGCTACACAAGAATATAAGTGACTAAGCAAGTAGCACAATAGAATCAAATTTCAAGTATTGCTCAAGAGTGAAAGACAAGCAAACCACAAATGAAGGACAAGAGAATTTTTTTCCCGTGGTCTCGAGACTTGCTTGCCTCCCCTACTCCACGCTGAGGTAGCTTGAATTCCTTCAAGCCGGCTCCACTCGCTTGAGCCTTCCCGATCACTAGTGATAGCTCTTTCCCGCCTCCCGTAGGCGAGCCAGGCCTTCACAACCTCCCGGTCTTCACACAACCTTCTTTGTGAAGATCACCGAGCCTCACGCCTAAGCCGCTCAGGAGGCGCAACCTCCAAGAGTAACAAACTTGACGCTGGCTTGAATCTCAAGAGTGCAATCAATATGGCTCACTAATGCAATGCACTCAAATTTAGCTCTCCAACACTCAAGAATCAAGAATTCAATGCACAAGAGAGTGGAGAGTGGTTCTAGGCTCAAGAGTATTCAATGGAGTCACCAACCAGCCTTACATACAAAGTGGGGGGTATTTATAACCCCACCCCACACAAACTAGCCGTTATCCAGACTTTTCCTCAATTTATGCTATAGGCTCGGTACTACCGCCTCTAAGAGCCGTAGTATCAAGACCAAGGGCGAACGGCTATACTGGCGTAATAATCGCATGACCGACACGTAGTCGTTACATCGCTTTTTTATATATATCCCAGATTACCGCCCATTGAGCGGTAGTATCAAGACCACCAATCAAAAGAATACGTTCTGGAATAAAGCTACCGCCAACAAATGTGCGGTAGTATCAAGATTCGCAGATTACCGCCTCGACTATGCAGATAGTGCGGCTATAGACGACCGAAAGAAATGCATCATATAAAGCTATCGCTTATAAGTCCTAGAGTATCAAGACTTGCGGTACTACCGCTCGATACCGCAGTAGTGTTTTACTCAGATTTCAAGAAACCAAGAAAAAACAGTCTTCGAATTTAACTATCGCCATCTAACATCCGTAGTATCAAGATTCAGTATTACCGCTCAACACTAGCTAGAGTGCCGACTTAACGCAATTTTCAGATTTTAGTTTTCTCGAATGCATGAGCTTAAAAAAGAACTAATGAGCCATATGTTATGCATTTTCAAGATTCAAAGACCCATATCAAGTCCTCTTGATAGTACGGCTACTATCCTAATAATCCGATCTTTTTCTAACTCCGAGATCGATAAAAGACTAGAAAATACTTCTAAATTATTATACCTTCGTTTTTTAGCTTCTTTTGCTGCATTCTTCCATTTTGCATTTGAGGCCATTCCAACATCTTTCGAGGAATCCTTTATCCTGCTTTCCATTTTACTTGCACAAACATCGTTAGTCTTTTTCGCGTGATTGTCATTAATTATCAAAACCATAACCATATGGGGGCCTAGATGCTTTCACACGTGTTCTCGCTTTCGGCGCTTGTTTCATGTTCCACGCCGAAAGCACGCATATCGCCGCAAGGCTTTTCTCCCAAACAGGCATTTCACTCAAGGACTGCTCTCATTCCGCACCGAGCATGTACTTCACTCAGGTGCACATCTTATTCCTTGAGCAAGCGTGTTGCGCTTATGGACTACCCCTGTTTCGAGCATGTTCTTCGCTCAGGGATGCATTAAAATTCCCCCAAGCAAGCATTGCGTTTGGGGACTTATCCTGTTGTGCACTTAAGTGCAGGTCTTACCAAGCAAGTAAGTATGCTCTCGTATCTTTTCTTTGTTTAAACATTTTTGGACTCCCAGGGCTTGCCCGTATACAACGGCATGAGTCCTCTCATAACCTGCTAGTTTCTTTCCCTAGAAGTCTGGTCCATGTCCAAGATGCGGCAGTTCGAGCATATCTCGTCTGTCAGTTTCTCGAGCATTTGACCCATGCTTGGGATGCAGCGGCATGAGTCCTCTCGTGACTTGCTAGTTTTTTCCCTGGACGTCTGATCCATGTCCGAGATGTGACAGTTTGAGTGCATCTGCCAGTGGTGCGGCAGCCCAGCAGGCCTTCCAGAAGCGGCGCCTGCTTAGTCTCGTCTGTTAGTTCCTTGAGCATTCGATCCATGCTCAGGATGTGATGGCACGAGTCCTCTCATGACCAGTCAATACCTACTACATAGACATCTGATCTATGTCTGGTTCCCCTGTGCATCTGATCTATGCATGGGATGAGGCAGTGTGAGTTCGCTCACAATCTGCTAGTTACCTTCTCCGTAGACATCTGATCTAGGTCTGGTTCCCCTGTGCATTTGATCTATGCATGGGATGCGGCAGTGTGAGTTCGCTCACAATCTACTAGTTACCTTTATGCTAGGCATCTTATCCATGTCTAGTTTCTCTGGGCATCTGATCCATGCTCGGAATGAGGTTATACGAGTTCACTCGTGACCTGCTAGTCCTTTTTTCTATCCTTTTCATGTTTTCTGGCCTATTTGATTCTTGTGTTTCCTGATTCGCTCGCGTTTTATTTTTCTTGCTCGGTGCAGCTTGTGCCGACCTTTTTCCCCGAGCATGGTTTGCTCGGGATGCGATAGTGTGAGCCCGCCTCACCTATCAGTTCCTTTTCCTAGTCAATTCATGATCAGATGCTATGGTATGTATTTCACCATCAAGAATTCAATCCCTCCTTGGACTTCTTAGTCTCAAGGAGATGACCAATCTCACTTGAGCCTTGGGGACTAACTATCGGGGATTAAATTATCCCAAGTCGCTCGGAAAACCTGTTGCTTGGGATAGACAAAGCAGCATGGTAGCTCTCTTGCTCGGCCAAGGGCTTGACGAATCATTTATACACAATAAATGAGCACATGTTTTTTTTTAGAAAAAATGGATGGTTAGGAGCCGTCGACAAAATTGCGTAGCGAAAAAATTTGTGTTGAGTTTTTTTTCAAAAACATAATTTTGGTTTTCTCGGTGGGTTTTTTTTAAAAAAAGGTGGCTAAGAGTCGTCAGCGAATTTGAGTTTTTCTAAAGAAATTTGTGTAATCATGAGTTCTTTCTTGAAAAAAAAACGATCGGTTAGGAGTAATCGGCGAATTTGCATTTTTCTAAGAATTATGGGGTCTTTCTTGGAAAAAAAAGGCAGAAAGACTTATCTGTAATTGCAGTTTGCAGTGGAGGACTTACATTGAATTTGAGAAAACACAGGGTCTTTTTTGCAAAATAACCAGCGAAGGAACTATTCGCGATTTTGGAATTTTTGCATGGAGGCCCTGACCACGCTGCAATTCTAGGTAGCATAAGGATAAGTATTATGCAATGTAATTAATTAACTCAATTTTCATTGGAGAAATTCAATGTTGCAATGAAAACCAAAGTTAATTATACCTTTTTTCAGTAAGAATTTCTTATTTAATTGCAGAACACTGGCCGACTGCCACTTACTCCCTCACGCCGTCTCACTCATTCACTTAACCTCTCCCAAGCAACACAGTGCACACTTACCTCTCTCTCTCTCTCTCTTGAACTCACTGCTCACCGGCCAACTCCGGTCCAGATCCGGCCAGGTCTTGTTCCCTCCGGTGAAGAAGAAGGCACATTTAGTCTTTTTGTTTGCACCAGATTTCGGAAATTATGAGATAAATCGGCAAAGCCACGAGTTTGGATAATACACGAGATATATTTGGGAAGTTTGGATAGCACACGGTGAATATTTGGAAGCAGGAGACCAATTAGGAAACCATAGCCGACTCGGATTGTGTTACCATAGCAGAACGGGACTCGGATCGGCTGACGGGTATATAAGGCGAACCTAGGCTGCTTGAAGAGACATACACAGCAAAAACCACATCTGCTAGTTTTTCATTTTTCTTTAGCTTTTAGTTTTGTAATGCTCTTTTGTAAGTCGACATCGATCAAATAAAGTTGCGTATCGCCGATTGTTTGATCGTCTTCAATTTCTTCAGGTTTGATTTGTTCTGTTTTGTTGCGCATCGCCTTCTCAGAATTAGTCTACCTTTACTTTGTGATTAGCCTTGATCGGCTGATCTGTTTACCTTTTAATCGGCCCTTGGCTGATTCTAATTTAGCCAATTATTCCCTAATATCGGCTTAGATCGAATTTCACGACTTTTCCTTATCGATTACAGGGGCAAATCGATTAGCACGCTTGGCATGCTTGAACCCGGTGTTCATCAGATGTATTGCAATCAAAAACCCTACGTCACGTTATTGGTGTCAACACTTTTATACGCAAGTACCTAGTATTTTTGCAAAAAATCTAGAGTACTGCGTCTCCATACGTTAGAGTTAGAGGATAGCAGCCAAGAAAAGACTCATCGACTGGCCCTAGCCTGGAATCCTATGCACAGCTAGCCAAAAGCACGAGAGCAAGGACCCCACCGTGGCCGGCCTCGTGCTGCACGCTGTCATTGACTGACTTTAGATTACTAGTTTATTCGTAGTTTACATTAATTCTAGAGGCCGCATGCAGATCTTGGACGTACATAAAGCATACACATTAACATATTCGTGATGTATATCTTTATCTGAAGACCGAGACATGCAGATATTGGCGGCAGCACATTCTCTGTTGGATTATTTGGGCCAAGCCCACTTAATTGAGACAAATAAATCCTAGAAAATCTCAAAGGTCCATTCATGAGGCATGTGTGCAAGCATTAGTCCCATATTGCTTATGGAGGTGGAGGATGACCAATTTATAAGAGAGAGCTCTCTCCACCTTCCTAAAACCATGGCAAGGGAGAAGAAGAGAAGCCCACACGCTGCTGCCTCGCCTCGGCCGGCTCGGGCGAGGGCGCGGGCGCGGCACTGCGTGAATGGTCCGCCGAACCGGTCCAAGGCTCTTGTGAGACGCAGCTTCCTTTTGCAGTTTATTCTTTTGCAATCGAGCCCGTATGCTATCCCTATATATATCATACCGCTACCCGTGTATTTAAACAGATCACACATTAGGGTTTTGCCACTCTCGTTCTTCTGCCGCCACCGTAGCCTTCTCCATCCCGAACGCCGACGCATCCGCGATCGGGAGAGCAGTCTCCGAACCCTTCGTCTTTGCGATCCCGCACCGGAGAGGGCGAATAAGGTTTTGGGAAGCCGCTTGATCGCTTCAAGATCGCCACCACGGCTCGCCTTCCTGTTTCGCCGCTGACGCCGTCAGAGCTGCCTCGCGACGCTGTAATCACCAACGCCGACCTCGCTAACACCGCAATCAAGATCTACTACGCCAACACCGCGAACCGCACCGTAACGCGCCGTCATCCTCTTCTGCTTAGTACGTTTGATCTGCTCTGATCTCGTGGTTAATTATGTCTATCAAGATGATAATGATGTTCGTACTATCTAGTGTGTTAGAGAGATGCATGCTAGTTTATGTGTTGCTGTTCATGATCTATCTTCGAAATTTAATCTGAAAACTGTCTAATTATTCAACATTCTCCATACATATAAAATGCATCCATGTCACATTGTTTCTCTAGCTAGCTTCCTCTGATTCATAAACACATGATATACTAGACGAGCGCTTGGAGTTGCAGTTGGAATGGAGGGGAATAAGTATGGACTGTGTCCAACCTTTCTTCGGTGTGATTTCATCTCACTGAAATCATATATTGTGAGCTATCGAGCTCACCCAGATGATCATGTGCACAGCACTAAGCTGCAGGAAACGGGAGCTGTGCACCAGTAGTCCATCTGCAACAACTCTTTGTAACCACTCATTTTCACCCATAGAAAAGCTTTTAAATTTTGTTTCTAAATATGTATCATTCTACAATTTTGAAATGGCTTTTTACCATTTTTTCTTTTACATCCCTCTCCTTTAGTTATTTTTAGTATCATTTATTATCATAGACTAAAATACATCTAATGTGGAACGAAGGGTGTAAAATAACTTAAATGGCATCCGACCGAGCTACAAATGGCTATACAAACAAGCATTGCCTTGTAACTTGCAGCTCATTGTTGAGACCAAGGTTAAAAATCCTAGAGAAATTTCAGAAATATCGGCCGAGATTTTAGATTTCGGTCAGAAACGAGATTTCAAATCCATCTATAATGTAAACATGAGGTATCATGACCGTATTTTAAGTATTTTGGGCCGAGATTTCGGTGCTTCTTGCAGAATTTTTTTTATTTCGATCGCTTTACATACGATCTAAAATCAAAATTTAAAACTTGGTCGAGACAAGGTCGATTTTGCAAGCGGAACTCACCGACACAAATCACGGAGCTGAACCAGTCCCGTCCGACTACTGAAAGCCAAACGAAATCCAGAGCGGAGATGCAGTGGAAGGACGACCTCGATCGGATTTGTTCGCAATATATATGCGTCGTGGAAGCTATATATATATATATCCAAAACACGCTCGCGTTCGCATGTGCTTGTTTGTCTTTTGGCTCCATCGATGGATGGAACACGACGAGCGGGCAACCCATATATACATGCACGGTGACACATGAACGTAATTCCCCTCGCGATGAGGCACGACCACTATTTCCGACGCCATTTCCCAAGAAACACCCACCCTCATAGGGACATGGTGGTGTTGGCTCTAGACTTATCTGGCGGCAACAGATTGCTACGTTTAGCATGCATCCCCATCCATCCATCCATTCGTCTATCTATCTATCTTATTAAAGCAAATAGGAAAAAGAAACCATGTTCGCGCTCAAGATATGGACTCCAATAAAAATAACCAAACCGTTGACCTGCTTGTAGTCCATGCGGCTTATCCTTCTTGGTCGCCGTCACGATGCCGACTTGTGCTGCACCTCCGCCACTGAGCACCCCTGTTTACTGTGATTCCTCCAACCTGTTGCTCCATTCTGTGTAGGTGATCGGTGCAGCCCTATGCCCATGGACCCAGTTGTGCTACCGTTTATTCTCTCTGAACCATCTGTGCTACCGCCTTTAGACGTTTCGTCATCATCTGCTGGTGTGGCCTGCTTATCCTTGGTACCCCCTGTTTCTTGTTTTCTACAACAATTGCCACTCTGCTTGCTCACCTGTATCATCGTGTTGTCACAGCCGTGATGCTCAAGCTTCAGCCTGCCCTGCGTTGTTTCGTTCTCTTTCAATTTGCTACCGTCGTGATCGCTGCCGGCACATTCCTAACCTTGCTCATGTCCGTGAACGTTGCGGTGCTATTCGTCTTTGATCTCTATATATTACTTACTGCGTTGATAGCAGGTACGATACTTCCTTGCACAACACCCGCCTACGTCAGCGGGGACCCTGTCACTGCTGTGTCGATCTCACGCCCTGCAGTTGTTATCAGTTGGCCACTCCCCCTGCCCAGTTGCATTGGGTTTTATTGAACATGTCGAATATCTAGCCTTCTTCATTACGACTTAACTCATTACCTGTGCTTGTGTTTAGGAGATCATTTTTGCCCAACTGTCACGACCACGGTTGCCCATTCAAGAGACATTCTGCTAACCTTTGTAGAGCGTTTGCAAAAACAGGTTAATCCGCTTTGTTCTATTACTGTTATATTCGGTAATACCTATTGGAAAAGCCGTTGCTATCCTTAATTAGCTTATGTTTCCTCTTCTATATCCTTCCTTGGTACCGCTTTTCTTCGTCCATGCGTCCGATAGCTTGCATCCCGCGTGAGCCTGTTATGCCTCTTGCCTATTCTTTGGCCCTGTTTGTTTCAGCTTAGGCTTTTTGGTTTTTGGCTTAAAGCCAGCTTTTTGGCTTAATGAGCTTTTAAGCCATTTGCTTTTAAGCTAAGGCACGTTGTTTGGCACCTTGGCTTTTTTATGGGTTGGATAGTGTAGCTTATTGTTGAAAATCTAAAATACCCTTTTAGATTGTGAGGAAGAGGGCCTTGAAAACAAAAGAATTTCATTTATACTAGATAGGAACCCGTATACGCCGTTCGCATAAAATTTGGTTCGTTGGTCCTTCTCGAAAAAATAAAGTCGGAGAAAACTATAGGTTCTTTTGTAAAATTACGTGAGAAAGGCTCGATGTAATTTTTTGTTTTTGCAAACTACCCACCGTAGGACCCAACCGCGAATATACAGATTACGTAAGCTTTTTTCGCAAAAAAAAATAAAGGTGGAGGACCAGACGCGAATATACTGAAACTATAGGGCTCTTTTT
This sequence comes from Guadua angustifolia, assembly GCA_036346375.1. NCBI lineage: Eukaryota > Viridiplantae > Streptophyta > Magnoliopsida > Poales > Poaceae > Guadua > Guadua angustifolia. Next base: position 51,291,539 of record CM070521.1, read on the forward strand.
GCAAAATTACCGATAGAAGGGCCTCGATGTAATTTTTGTTTTCAAAACTACCCACGGAGGACCTGTTTATGAATATATACATAACGGTTTTTTTGCAAAATAACCGCAGAGGACCTAAACGTAATTACGAAATTTACGAAGGGCTTTTTCGCAAAAAAAAAGGCGACACGTGGCCACCCTGGTTGGCCTTCAATTCTCCCGGTTTTCATAGATAAGTTATATGGATGGCATTGGTGGGTAAATATGTTACAACTTCAATGGCAAATATAAATTTCAATCATAAGAAGCCAAAAAGCCACCTCACATTGGCTTTTAGCTTTTAGTTCATGGGAGGCTTTTGGCTTTTTTTAAGTCCGGCTTAAAAGCTATCTGTTTGTTTTAGCTTTTGGCTTTTTGGCTTTTAAGCCAGAAAAAAGCCGAAACAAACAGGGCCTTTGCCTACATAATATGTTGACCTATTGAAAGGTACTTTTATTCTTCTTTCGTTCTCCCTATTCTTCCTCTTCATGTGTGATCTCCCATTGTGTTACATATTACGCAGCTACCTTTTCCGATGTCCGTGGTTTCTTTGGTTTGCTGTAGTGACTTACAACGGTCGGTCGTTTTACGGTGGTCCCGATTATGCGTGCTGTTAGGAATTGATACACGGTATAAAACGGAGAATCTGAGTCTTCAATAATTCATAACCCCAATAAAGTCTGAATCTGTGCAACTGACCTTCTGAATCAAACACTCAATCAACAAACGGCATGAGCCAAGACATCACCTGTGGCGCTGGGTAGATAGTGAAGAACACATATCATGGACTTTTGGCATGCTCCACGTAGAACATAAAATTCGGCAAACTGCCTACTGAAAATCCATAATAAGGTTGAAACTGCTCAAAAAATGTCAATATGAAGAAAACTTCTCGTGCCATCAATGGAGTATAAATTGCAGTAAACCCCTCATATCGAGCAAAGACAACAAAAAGAACGTTGTAGTATCCACGCATAAACAACTCCTTCTTGCACTTCAAACCTTCATCTGAAATTGACATTGGAGCAAAACCTTCACTAGAAAAAACTACAAAGAGTAAAATGCAGCCATCAAGCTAGGTGTCGTTGAGTTCCAAATGAACGTTGCCAAAACCTTTATAATGGTCAACGTATGCAAACGGTGAATAAAACACCAAGATAATGATGATGAAACACCAAATTCCAATGAACGGCGATGAAACACCAAAATCAGTTGTCCTCAACTGATATATTTTTTTCACCAAAGTCTCCAAAGTAAACGATGAAGTGTCGAATAAATTACCGATGATAAATATTGAGTTGCATGCACCAGCCAGTTCACCCAAAAGCTTAAGCTGATGAGGAAAGGTGGGCAATTCACTTATACTTCAACACTCCTCACGCGGAAGCACTTTAGGCAGCACTCAACACGTGAAATAGGAGCGACGCTAAATTGCGCCTACCAGACTAACTCGAGACCTCTCGCTCGATACCATATTGAGTTGCATGCACCAGCCAGTTCACCCAAAAACTTAAGCTGATGAGGAAAGGTGGGCAATTCACTTATACTTCAACAATAAATACCGCCTGAACTGCAATGAAATTCTCCAATAATAAGCATGAAATAGCGTGAATTGCCGGATTTAAACGAGTGGCACACGTCCCTGTCTCTAATGAATTTAATCGAGTCCATGCATCCGAATACCGATCCAGATAGTTGCAGCTTTTCCTTTGTCTCACGCTGGTGGAGACATCATGGCAGCCATCCCACATACCGCCGGCCGCGTCGGCGCTGGGCGCCGATAGTTCAACGAGGCGTGCCTCGCCTCAAGCTCCGCGAGCAAGCGGTAAACGTGCCAGATATGTTTCTAGTGTGCTGTTGGCAAAAACCGAGAGAGAGGAAGAAGAGCACGTGGCAGTCTGTAGAAATCAATCTACTAGTTGGACCTGGACCACGTACCTTAGTTGATGAAAAAACATGCATGCATATACGATACATGCATGTGCTTCCTTGTTTATGAGTTCTCGGCGGATTCCGCATGGCACAGATGCTCTCGGCTCGGGTGATCTTCACGCGCGGGAGCTAGCGGACGGGCGCAGGCGGCTGGCGCGGTGGCCAGGCGAGCCATCGGAGGAGATGGGAGCCGACTGAAGCGGCGCGGCCGGCGTGCAACGGGAGACGCGACAATCAGAGCTCCAGGAGGAGCGGCGGTGCGGCCGGCATGCGTGCGCAGATCCGAGCGGTCGAGCGGGCGATCTCATAGCGCGATGAAGACGGCCCTTGGCCACGGGAGACCGGTGCGTAGGCCGGCGCGAAGGCGCAGGAGGTCGCGCGGATGGGTAACGATGGCGCACGCGCCGACGTTCGTCTTCTTCATTATAGCTGTGTTGGATTGACTGTTCTAGTCTTTCTCTCGACCTATTGGTGGTTTGCTCAATCTCGCTTTATCAGAAGCATTTGGACAAGACTGCTTCAGTCTTTTATACCCATGGTGATTTTTCGCACTACAAGTGTTTGGCTTGACTGCTCCAGTCTTCCTCGTTCAGTAGTCCTTCGGACTTTTAACGCACTTGTATTCTTCGTGCTTAATTACCTTTCAGGGTTTTTCGGAAACAATTTTATTATAGATTTTGAGTTAAGGGGAGGTTTGTTGGAGATAACTCAATATCTCTAACTTCCATATCTATGGGTTCTATCCATATTATGTTAGGAGTCTAAGTCTTTTACAACTAGGACTCTTTGGCTATATAAGTCAACCCTCTGTACTTGTAATCTTGAAGCACTACAGCGTATTGTTTCCCGTGGTTTTTTCCCACTAGGGTTTTTCCACGTTAAATCTTTGTCTCCAGTTATTGTACCGTGCATCTATCCCTAACACGTGCAGTAGATGTTCTGCTTTGTTTTGGTATCAAGAGCGTGTTATCTACCAGAGCTCACACACGCAGGGTCGTATTGTCTACAATCTCTGTTGCCGTGGAGGAAAAGTATCTTTACCTCCTCATAAGCCATTCCCACCGCTTTTGCAGAGCCTTATCCATTTCGACGGAGATCCTCGAGCCGGCAGTTTTATGCCTTTGATCCGCCATTAAAACTCTCTTTTCACTTTTACTTCCTCGTGTCAATGTGGACAAGAGCATCAACACCGTAACGGCGTGGTTCATCATCATATTGGATCTCTTCTGCCTAGCACCGGTCGTCATCCAGAGTTTGCTAAGCTGTATGTTTATGACATGTCTAATGAATTGCGGAATCGCTTAAATCTATTTGATAACGATGGCCCTTATACAGAACAGCCTGATCCAGCCATTATAGAAGGAATTATCACGATGTTGAATACCTGCAATCCTATTGTTCATCAATTTAGGCTTGCTCGTGATAGATTGCTGTCGCCTGATGCTCCGAAAGTTGCTATCAGATTGATTGGACCACAAAAAATAGATGACCATCGTTATAGTCTCCTGGAGACCTCTGAGCTAGCTGTCTTGATAGTTGGCGATATCTCTATTGAGAGCTGTAGATTCGATGTCATGGTACAGTCACAGTTTTCTGGTTTACACAAATTTCTCCTGTCCATCCGTTGCTTATGTCTCTACAATACCCCCTGCTCTTCCCTTATGGAGACAAGGGATTTCACCTGGGCATCAAGTTAAGAGAGACAGATGATCAGCCTCCTGGCAAACGTGAGGACGCTCCATGTTGGAGTTCTATTGCTATGAGTGCCACTATCGGAGCAAAGGGCCCTAACCCTTCACAGGCCGGGCCCTGTATTTTGGGGGTCCGGCTAAAACTTATATGAAGGTCCCATCCACCTCTTCATATATATATATATATATATATATATATATATATATATATATATATATATATATGTGTGTGTGTGTGTGTGTGTGTGTGTGTGTGTGTGTGTGTGTGACGAGGAACGAGAAATCTCGACAAGTCAACGAGTGGTCAAAGGGGACCCCATCTCAAGGCATTGCAGTGGGAACCCCTCGACCACGACCTAGGCGACGTTCGTCCCCCGCGCGACCTCAAGCTTCCGGGCGGAAGGGTCTTGGTCCCGCACGACCTTAGGCTCGGGCGGAAGGGTCTCGATTCCACACGACTCGACCTCGCCAAGAAGGACGTAATCGCTCGACGGTTACTAAGACCGTGATAATGGCATTAAGGAGAACGTGGGCGTATATCCCGAGCGAGCTATAACCCATGTTCACGCGCACGAAGGCTACTACCCCGGGATCTCCCGTCATGCTACATGCAGCATTTGAGAGGATATAAAGCCGCGCAGGGCGCATGTACAAGGACACGAACTCACTGGCAATAGCTTGGTAGACTCCCACACACAGAGCACTCAAGCTCGACCTGTGTATACTTTTCGCAATCACCATTAGTAAGATCCTCCACCGGAGAAGATCGACATAGAGTCGTTATCACGCGGGGCTCGAACCAAGATAATCACCGTATTCTTGCTCGTTGACGTCACGCCCGACCTTCGTCCGACTCATCTTTGAACGAACCGCTTCTTGGGTCCTACACTCACTCTAACCCCCTCTTCACTTTTGCGGTCAGGCGATCCCGATCGTCGACAGCTGGCGCCCACCGTGGGGCCCGAGAGCTTCATTCAACCGGAAGAAATCACAGGCTTTCAAGGTATGGCGCCCTTCGCATCAAGCGCTCATGAAGCTCGCTCAAATGCGCCTTCGAGCATGGAAGTTCCACGCCCTCGCTTCTCCCCCTCCGTCCGCTGGTTGCTTCGCTCTTATGGTCCGCTAGCCATGGCGAAACGCGGAGGAGGGGGAGCGCAGCCCAAAGACCTCAAGATGCTCACCAGATGGCCCAGTTGCCATCAATCGCTATAACCGCCCGGCGAGAGGAGCTCGAAGATTGGAACGCCTCGATGCTCCAGACTCTATTCGAAGGAAGGCCCGAGCAATCGCATGAAGTCATGACCGATCCCGCGATCCGACGCTGGTTTTTCGCCAAGCTCGCAGACGAAGCTCAACAAGGCCACTGAGGGTCAAGGCTGCCGTCCAGCGCTTTCCTCGCTGGTCCCGGCTTTGAGGAGCGACGCAGTTCTCGCAAGAAAGGCCAAGACTTCGACGGTCTCGCTAGGTCAGCAGCCTTGACTGCCCCAGACGCTCATTGCCGCTGCTCCCCGAGCACGACTCCGGATGGGGTGCGGTGATGGCCAGTGTACAACGTCTCCCGCTCCCGAGCCCGAGGTCGAGGAGGAAAGGCCCTGGATCATGTACTTTGACGATTCGAGGTCTTTCAACCGCCATTACTGATTCTCATCTCCATTTCGCCGCGACCGGGTCGAGGTATGTGGTTCTGCTTTGGGTTTCAATGACAAACAACGCTAGTGAGTACGAGGTTTTTCTTGGCAGCTCGCAAGCCCGCAAGGCCCCGGTGTGCGCGGTTGATTGTACGGGCGACTTTTACTGCCGTGAACCGCCCAACAAGGACTATCGCTCGAGGACTCGATGGTTAAGCACTTCGCCGAGGCTCGCAAGATGGAGAAGTGGTTCCGAACCCGAGATCGTATATGTGGCTCGGCGACAACTCGACGCAGATTTTTCTCCAAGCTCGGGTCGTTCGACGACGAAGTCCCTCCCGACGTGATACCGAAACCCGGCGCTCCTCCATCTCCGACCAAGGGTTTTGCCGCCTTTCATCAAGGCACTCTCCGGCCGAGCCGATCCACCATTTCTTGGGCAGGAGAGTTCCCACCGAGCCGCCGGAAAGAAGCAGATCAGCGCCGCCAGCTCATATAAGCTCGTGGACGGTAAGCTTTATCGCCGTAATCTTTCCCGATCCCGACGAAGTGTGTCACCACAGAGAGGGTAAGTACCTGCTACATGACATTCATTCAGGACTATGCAGGGCACACTCTTCTTTCAGGACCATGGTCGGGAAGGCTTTCCGTATGGGGTTCTACTGGCCCACGACACTTCAGACGACGCAACATTGTCCGCACCGCTGCTTGCCGCTTATGCTCTGAAGACGATCACCGCCCACGCCTGCACCATCCTTCCCACAAGGCCCTTCTCGACCTGGGCCGGACATCTGCCTTTCTTTCCGCAGTAAACCGCTGGAAGAAATTTTTGTTCGTGGCCATCGATACCTTCACCAAGTGGATCAAAGCTGAACCCGTCTTGACCATCACGGCTCGCGCGGCGGTCATATTCTTTCGCTTGTTCGTGGTCACCAGGTATGGGGTTCCATGCAGAATTATTACTGATAATGGAACCCGCCACGCTGAATCGCTCCAAGAATACCGGAAGACATCGGCACCAAGGTATGCTATGCCTCGTGGCTCACCCGCAGAGTAATGGAGCAAAGGAGCGCCAACGACAAATCGCTCAAGTCGTCCAAAATGAGTGTTAGATGAGCTCGAACGACACGGCCAAACCTTGGTGGACGAACTTCCCACCGTCTTATAGTCCATTCGCATTCACGACTAATCGGGCAACAGGTCCACACCTTTCGGCTTGTGTTCGCATCAAGCCGCCCCGCTTCCGAGGTTACGCCGGCTCGCCAGTGGTCACTTTGGTAGATCGACGACTTCGAGCAAGAACGGTCTTGACCTTGCCTCTCGGCGGAAGAAGTAAGATGTCGCAGGCATCGCCACGATCGGGCGTAAAGATCGCAAGCTCTTCGCAGACATGCGCCTAGATCGGTACGACCTAGGAGCTCCTTGTTGGGGACTTAGCCCCGAGACGGATTCGTGCACCGCCCAACACCAACAAGTTATCCCCATGGGAGGGCCCCTATAGAGTCGCTTTCAACAGACGCACGGGGCTTACTCGCTAGCGATGTTCGGCGGCGTAGAGTCTCTAGCTCGTGGAATATAGACCACTCCATAAGTTCTATGTGTAAATCTTTTACCTCGAATTTCAATAAAGCTCTTGTTCAATTGTCATGGTTGGTCTTTATGATCTTTTTTTCTATGTTTCAGATTGGCTTGAGTTCGATCAATGAGCCCGACCGCGAATCCAACCAGACTTGCTCTTGGTCCAGTGTCGGGGCTTACTCTTCACCCCTGGTTGAGTTACGTGTTTAACCTCTTCGTGATCAATACTCCCCGCTCGGTTCGCTAAGTCCCCGACCAAACCTAACGAGCAACAGTATGGACCGCTGTCATGGCTCGAGCATTACTCGAACCTAAGTTTTTCCGCAGCGACCATGTTATGCTCCCTATAGGTCTTTTTTCGATCTTTCAGTGGCTTGGTTTTTGTTGGTTTCGTCCTTGCGCCTAAAGCCGGCGCGCTGTTTCGACCTTGAGCCCAATCTAATGGATGAGATACACCATGACCAAGAAATGGCTGAACGCACGATGAGGAAAAATCTTCCGATCAAACAAAACAAGACGTTAAGCTATTCTTACAGTAAACCTTTTTGGTTTTACAAAAAGTCTTGCTTACAAAAGTCTAGCCCTATTTACAGGTCACCCATCTCAAGGCAAGTTTCTCCCGCCGAGCTCATTTATTTTGGCCCTCAAGATCGAGAGCTCGCTTGAGCTCTGATGGCCCTGGCCGAGGCTTCAGAAGACGCATGCGGCTCCTCTTGAAGTTGGGCCATGGTATTTTAGCCATTTTGCTTGTCTGACTCATTTCTCCTCGAGCTCACACCTTGGCCTCGAGTTTCGGGAGGCCTCGGTCCGGGTTGGTCTGTCCACTTGTGGCCTTTGTTCTCGCTTTTTGGCCTTTGCTCGTTCAACCTCAAGCGCTTTAGCCGACCTCATATTGTCTCGACGGCTTTTGAACGACGATCCTGGCTTCCACGGAATGGCTCGCCTAGTCAAATTTTTATGCGTGGCCTCGAAGGTTTTTACTGCTTGCCATGGAGGCCAACACCTCTCGGGCGCTTTCACCGCTTTTTGTGGTCTCCTCCCGCTCGGCTTGCAGGTCTTCCAAGAGCTTATTGCGATCCGTCAATGCGCCCTCCATCATGTCGAGCAAGGCTTTCAGCCCATCGGAGTGCACTTGGAGGCCTTGTAGTCCTTGGGAGACGGAACCGATGGCCTGTGAAGCTCAAAGGATCAGCATGGTACACGCTAGAAGTATGACAAAGAGCAAAAGAAAATGCGACGAAACTCGAGTTGAAGGAAAAACTCGTGTACCCGGGCAAGGCGAGCCTCGAAGGTTGCACGGGTGTACGCGGTAGAGTTGCTGCCAGATGTTCCCGAGACGATGCTACCGCAATTGCCGCCGGTTCGGGTGCGATCCTCGACGCTCATTATGAGCGCCTGAGTCTCGAGTCTCCTCCTCGAGGAGGCTCGACTTGCCCCCACGCTACCGCTCCCTGGCAGCCGAGGGTCTCGCCTTTCATCGGCGGCCTCCGCCCGGTCCACGCTTTTGCCTCAGATCCGCCAGCGCCGAGTGTTTTCAGATCTCGGACTTGAGAAGTCACAGCCGCCACAACCGGGGTGATATCGATGGTCGTGGCAATGACTCCTTCGGCGCCATTTTCATCAGTGGCATCGGGCGGGTCGACGTCTTTGTCGGCGTCCACCTCGCCAGTGCTGTAGTCTTCGCCGTCGCGGATGGAGCTTCTTCTCTTCCGGTCGTTGAGCCTCGTCGAACTCGCCGCCGGAGTTCTCGCCTTGGGGCTCGACGGACGCCGCTTTTGGCTTGACGGCCTAGGCAGGCACCAAAGACATAATCATCTTCTTCTCCTCGTCCGACCCAGTTCGCCTGATGATACCATATTGTCAATACGGCAAAAGCAAGCTCGGGCGCCAAGGTCGCGAAGGAGAGTGACCACTATGTCAATGTAAAAGGAAGGCCTGCAGTGGAAGGGTTGAAGCCCACTGGGTCGGAAGCCCTCCGCCTTTGTAGGAAGTCGGCGATGCCCTCGATCTCCCGAGATCGGCGGGCGCCTTCCCGGTTCCCTGGCCTCGAGATCTTAAAGTCCGAGGTGGCCCTAGGTCTCCCCATGCCAGAAGCTCCCGGCCCCTCCCCGAGACCTCTCGGGCCTCTTGGGGACTGGGCTCGGCAATGCAGCCAAGACTCTCCGCCGCGAGAAGGGCGGTCGGCGGCGCAAGCACAAGCCCTGGGGCTGACCAGAGAGTCCTTATCACAGGCTGTCGCCCACTCAACGTGGGGCTTCTTGTCCTCACAGCCGTCCGACTTGCTTGAGGGCGGCCTCTTCTTCCCCTTCTTGTTCTTACCCTCGAGCAGTGGGAGCATCCACCTGGCGGTGTCGAGTAGCTCTTGGTGGTCCTGTGGGCACGAAGAATGATCAGGGAAAAGCGTCGTCGGAGTGCGAACCGAGGAATGTCTCAAAAGCACTTACCTCGGCCTTCCGACGTAGTATGTTTTTCAGGACCGACGGATCAAGGGTATATCGCGCAGGCCACCTGCCGAACATCTGCCATCCCGGCAATGATCTAGATTCCTTCGCATACGCAAGCAAGCAAATTGTCAAGAAGGTTTGAAGGTCTGATGCGAGCAAATCTGCTGCAGAAGACGACAGACGACTCGCGAGTCAGTCATCGCGCTCGCTATCTCATAGAACTGGATGTTCTTCCGGCGGGGGAAATCAGTCTCAGAAGTCGCAGCGATCGCCGTCCGGTGAGGCCGCTTGGCGCAGATGTATGACGGCAATGGCCTCGCACGACCTCTAGGTCGCGGCTCCCGGTCTCCTTCCCGGTGATCGGGTTCCTTCAATGTCGGGCCTCCCTTCCGCCCTTCTTCAATAGAACCACCGCTCATTTCCCCACGGACCGAGTCCCAAGATTGGATCTTGGGAAGGCCCAGGATTCACGTCCGCAGCCGGAAGTAGAGGCATCCAACCACGGGGTCTTTCCCAGAGCGGAATAGAGAGAAGAATCGAAAGAAGAGTGAGGGGGTGGGAAGGATTCCAAGGAACCCCTCGCACAAGTGTGAGAAGATGGAAAGAGTGAGGATGGAATTGGGCACCAGGTTAATGAGCTCTATCTCGTAGTGGTCTAAGACAGCCGCCATGAAGTCGCTCTCCGGTGTCCGCAGACCGAAGAGCGTATAATACTCGGTGCAGACGAGCTCGTCCTCCTTGGGGTGCGGTTCGGTCTCGCCACCGGGCAATCGCCACGTCGCCAGGTCAAGCAGCCCCAAGCTCTTGAGCTCCTTCATCCTCGCGTGCGACATGGTGCTTCTTCCAAGCTTCGCCATGGCTGTCGCCTTCGGTCTTGGTCGAAGAAGAGAGAGATGCGCGAGCAAGAGGCCAGGGAATTGAGAGCACAGGGAGGACGGAAGATCTTTTTCCGAAGATAGCGGTATGCTCTGCTTATAAACCCGGTCAGAAGGGGCGTAGCCTAAGGCGCCTGAATCAAGCGCCAGAGGCGATTTGACAAGCGCACTAAGAGTCAGCCGGGCTTCGAGGCGAGGCGCAGTAATTCCACTCACCGAATGTGGTCCGTGACTGCATCGCGAAGTTCAAGGGGCGCCAGGTGTCTTGGGGTCGAAGTCATACCTGGTGATCTCCGCCCGACCTCGACCTAGAGGTCTGGAAGTTTGTTTCAAGAATCGCAGCTCGAGGTCGATCTGTGTCCCTCGACCTAGAGTCTGGGGGGCTAGCTGACGAGGAATGAGAAATCCCTGACAAGTCAACGAGTGGTCAAAGGGGACCCCATCTCAAGGCATTGCAAATGGGAACCCCGACCACTTACCTAGGCGACGCTTCGCCCTCCGCGACCTCAAGCTTGGGAAGGTCTTGGTCCCGCACGACCTTAGGCTCGGGCGGAAGGGTCTCGATTCCGCATGACTCGACTCGCCAAGAAAGGACGGCATCGCCTCGACTAGTTACTAAGACCCGTGATAATGGCATTGAGGAGAACGTGGGCGTATATCCGAGCAAGTATAACCCGTGTTCACGCGCATCAAGGCCACTTACTCCCGGGATCTTCCGTCGTTCACAGCAGCATTCGAGAGGATATAAAGAGCGCAGTAGGCAGGTATGTACAAGGACACGAACTCACCGGGCAATAGCTTGGTAGACTCCACACACAGAAAGCACTCAAGCTCGACTGTATACTTTTTCTCAATCACCATTAGTAAGATCCTCCACCTTCTGGAGAAGATCGGACATAGAGCCGCACTTCGCTGGGGCTCGAACTAGTATAATCACCGCTCTCGCTCGCTGACATCACGCTCCATTCTTCGTCCGACTCCATCTTTGAACGTAAGCGCTTGGGTCCTACACTCACTCTAACCCCTCTTCACTTTTTAAGGTCAGATGCATCCCGATCGTCGCATACAATATGTGTGTGTGTCTATCAAAACCAAAACCAAAACCAAAAAATATTTAACTTCAAAAGCCCTCTCACTTCTAGGATTTCTTCTTGGCAATTACTTTCTTATCAAATTATTTTTTCCTCACTAAGACGACGCTTTACTAGAAACGATGTCTCTATACCCATGTCATTTGTAATACTTTGGCAATGTTCGACAAGAAGAAACCCATCATTTCAGAGATTTCAAAGTATTCCATTATACCTTGTATTTGCTTCAAAGTAGAGTCAATGCACATGACCCATGACAGCTTTTTACTCACTTTATTTACAAAGAAATAAAACATCATGCCGTATAACCATACCAAGCAGAACCGAAGTCGCCAAGTGCATCAAATAAATTTTTTGCATCACTTTTGCCCATGGTGTAGTTACATACCTGGGCCCCATGAATTTGGGGGCCTGTGGCAGCCACCACCGCCTCCAAGGCCTTCCCGCCGCCCTTCACCGCTACTACAGACTTCATCCGACGATCTTTGTTAACGATACTATGTATTGAGGCAAGCCAGATGTCCTTCCATTTTTTTCAACCAGATAAACCGAGGTCTAAGACCTTCTTTTGAAAAGAGCTACAGGAGCTCGCCATGCAATTAAGAAGGTTAAAACAAAGAACAACAAAGCATCGTTTACACAACAAAATCTCCGTGACAACAAAGAGTTTGAACAATGGAAACAAAGATAGTGGCTGGTCGAGAAGCGCTATATCCTAAAACAAAAGCTGTCATTAACTACCCATGCAATGGGGATATCTCTATGGCCAGCGCCTATCCCGATCTCGAGTCAAGTGGTCCTCAAGTAGAAAGGTTGTGGTCAGTTCCTATTGAGATTGCCGAAGGCTACCCCTCCGATCAAGGACGCCTTGTGTTTTGCAATAGAAAACGGCTTATGTGAACTCAGATTCGCTTTGAGAAAATTTTTGCATTTTTCTTTCCAAATATTCCGTATGAATAAATTCGGATGCCATTCGCTCATCGAGGTCTCGAGACTTACTAGGGCATTTCAAACCCTATTGGCAGGGGAAATAGTAGTGTGGGTAGAGATGCTCAGATCAAGACGCCTTGCCGCCACTTTTATTGGTAGCAAAAGATATATGATACACAACTACCATGACTCCATTATGATTTGTCGAGCCTAACGCCACAGCTATTCACCATGTTCACATGTAATGCCGATGGTCGGAGATAGCCGCCAAGACCGCTTTGATCTAGGCGAGAGCACATGATCGATCCGATATGGTCATGCGTGTTCACTATATGAAATCAGATTAAACATGGGATAAAGCTTGATAATAGATGGATGGTTCCTCGTGAACCTTCGCTTGCTCAAAAATATCAAGCTCATGTAAATGTAGAATGGTGTAATTGAACACATCTTGTGAAGTATCTTCAAGTATATAACAAAGGGCCATGGTTCTGCCGTGATGTCTTTGCATAAATTAGATCCTCGCATGCTGATGTGCCGCTGATCGCCAAGCAGAACTGGTGCCCATGTCAGCGAGGCTTCTACAGCACTTGGCCCATCAAATACACAGCCTCATATTGCCCATGGTCATCGCCTCCAGCCGCTTATGGACACATGTCCTAACGCCAGCATGACCGATCAAATGATGCAGATGCTCGTGTCGGCGAAATCGTGGAGGACATTAAATCTCGATATTATCAGAGGTCTGGATATGCATGGTAGGATGCCGAGTGTGAACGCTTATTTGTACATATGCCAGGATGCAAGTCCTCACATATCATGAAGATTCCCACCTTGGCCTTTATTGTTGAAGATGAAGATTCTAGTAGGATTATGCTTTGCATGAATGGTTCGCTAGAATCAAAGGTGGCCATCTGCTCGAGAATTAATATACTATGAATTCCTACTAAATGGACATGGAATGTTATGAATAAGACCCGGACAAAAGAAAGCGAGGAACCAAGATTGGCAGATTAAAACATATCCACCACACTTTGGGCAAGTCTTTTACTTA